>JAKSZP010011866.1:0-270450 GCA_022478985.1 Massospora cicadina
AAAATGGCAATCAATGAATCCACACAATGTATCACATTGCCAACAAACTTCCGTAAAATCACAGCAACCACAGATGAATTAATTCACAAAGGTTTCCCAAATATTGCACAGAGTTACAAAATCATTGGTGGCTAAGTTCATGTGCTATACTAGCAGCCAAAAACAATGATGTCAATGCCATCAATTTCAGCATTTGAAATGAAATACCAGGTGAAGTGACAACATATAAGTCCATTGATACTATAATGATCAAGATGAAATTGCCAATTATCCAACTGAATTCTTGAATTCACTTGATTTTCCAGGTATGCCACCGCAGGTTTTAACATTAAAAACTGGCATGCCCATCATTCTTCTCCAAAACATCAATCCACCACAGCTTTTCAAGGGTACCAGGCTTTCAGGGAAAAAGATGATGAACAATATCATTGAAGCTAAACTCTTAAATGGAAAATTTAAAGGAGAAGATATACTGTTGCCACGCATCCCAATGATTCCAACAGATATACCATTTGAATTCAGACGTTTGCAGTTTCCAGTGTGACTCACATTTGCAATGACCATCAACAAAGCATAGGGACAATTGCTACAAGTGTGTGGACTAAATTTGAAAAATACATGCTTCTCACATGGACAGCTGTATGTAGCCTGCTCACACGTCAGAAAACCTTCTAATTTATTTATGTATGCACCAGATGGAAAAACAAAATTTTTTGTGTATCCAAAAGCGCTTCAATAAACAGAATTAAAACACAAACACTTTTTATCTTTGAGTGGCATTGCAATGCATGTTGGGTACTCATAATAATCTTATTGTATTAATTTGAAAAACACACAAACAAAGTTGTAAGCAACAGCTATTTATTTATAAGAAACCTACTTTAATAGAACTTCATTAATTAAATTAACATATTCATTATGTACAACATGAAACTCCTTTACAAAGCATGGGTATTCTGCTAGTTTAAGAATAAATATTATAGCCAATTCTCACCCACTCACTTAACTAGATTAAACCTATCAGACTCAATTAGTTTCATACGAGCAATTTGGTAAATTAATAGATAATATTCTCCAATTCTCATCCACTCACCCAAATAGACTAAACTTATCAGACTTGAAGTTTTCAGATGTCAGTCAGTCAGTGATACGTCAGTGAATGTGTTTTATTAAGTAGATATTCGCCAACTCTCACCCACTCACCCAAAATAGATTAAACTTATCTGACTCAATTAGCTTCAGATGAGCAATTTGGTGAATTATTCAACGATATTTGTCAATTCTCACCCACTCGCCAAACAGATTAAACCCATCAGGCTTGATAATTTCAGATTTAATAAGATTTGCCAATTCTCACCCACTCACCCAAATAGATTGACCCTATCAGACTCAAAGGTTTCAAATGTCAGTCAGTGAGTCAGTCAGTATGTCAGTGAAAATTTTTTTTTAAGTAGATAGTAAGGGGTCAAGAACAATATATAGAGATAGTAATATGTAATAAAAGTAGGAAAAAGAGCCACTTTTAAAAATGCACTATTTTTTTGAGGAGAAAAGAGCTGGTGGTAAAGTTTTTTTAGGAAAAAAGAAGCTTCTCAAAAAAATTTTTGGGAAAAAAAGAACCTCTAAAAAAAGCTCTAAAAAGTATGAAATAATTGAGAAATTAAGCCTACTCAATAAAACCCTTTTTGAAGTTGGCGCTATATTTTAACTGACTTATAATAGGTATTTATAATTATATAAGCAGTACTATTTATTCTAAGTTGCTTATAGTTTACACTTGGACCCAATCCAGACATAAGATATAATTTGTATTCATGAGCAAAAGTCTATAATTCAGTTTAAAATATGGCACCAACTTTAAAAAAGGGTTTTATTGAGTAGGCTTAATTCCTGATTATTTCATACTTTTTAGAGCTTTTTTTTAAAATTGGTTCTTTTTTCCCAATTTTTTTTTGAAGAAGATGATCCTCCAAATTGGTCCAGTATTTTCAGAGTTATGCATGAACAAACATAGAAAAAAAAGAAAAATTTATCAATTTGACCTGTATGTATATTTTTTTCTTTTTTTAAAGTTGGTTAAAAAGTGTAAATGTCATCTGAGAATTTTTGCTAAATTTAAGGGCCAAAAACAGAGGATTTTTTAAAATTATTAAAAGGGTTAATACCATCATTCATCATATTAAGTCTCTTGATAGCATAATATTCCTTAAGTAAGATATTATTTATTTATAAGCTTACAAAAATATAGGTATATGTAGGTGCCTAGACTTTTAGCTAGTTTATCATTTGTTTAGGAAAAAGAAAGGGTTGTATTCCATTCAAGCCTCTCTAAGCAAATAAGGACCTATTTTATATTGCAGATGAGTGGTGGGAGATATCTAATTTTATAATATCCATTCTCTCCTCATGTATTCTCCCACTTAGTTTTGTCAGTTATCTATTTCTGAAAAAGTGTAAATTTTACTTACAAGCAAAGAATAAGTCATTACTATTAACATCTCTCATATAATCTCTATCCAACCAAAATTTAATATACATTATCTTATTAATGTATCTTGTAGCCAATCATTCAACTTGCTAGTTTCATCTACTATGCTAGACAGGTGTTTTCTCTATTAGAGCTATTTCACTGTGCTTATCAAATTTTAATATAAATCTTAATGAAACAGAAATGTGTTTTTAGGCAAATAATAAAGAAATATATAGGAACTAATTTATATTTAATATATATTTAAGTTTTCTTATAATACTTAACTCCAAAAATTCAAGGGCTCCTTAAATCAAACAAAACAATTTACTTATTGAAGTCCATAAAATATTGATATCTTTCACCAAACCTATAAAGTTTAAAACTGCTTTCAACATACATGTAAAGACTTTTAGGCTAGATTGGCCTGACTTAAAAATAACAACATAAAAGTATATTAAAGTTTTAGCAAGATAATAACAATTTGATAAGTTGATGATAAGTAAGATATAAGAATCATTAAGATTTAGTAAGATTTAAGATGTCAACTTATAGATTTATATATTTACAATATATTTTTTAGAAAATCCATATGTTTAGATAAAGTACAAATAAAGAATGTTATACCAGGGACCGATATATTATCAAATTTAAAAAACTGAAACACATGAGGTATCACATACCATATATCAAAAGTATACAAAATGAAAGATTGAGAACATTAACCTATTACAATAAAGAGTCTTATGTGGGCTTGATTTTTTCTTATGGTTGACTAGCCAAGTAACCCAGCTTTGCTTGGGTTCATAATTTGCCAGATGATTCTTATCAATTGGTTTCCTTTTTATATTGTTAGATGGTCATACATAATTTCATAAACTACTAAACCCATTGAACTATAAAACCACCAACCACTTGACCAAAATAAATTAAACTCATTGAATTAGCAAACTTATTAGCCAAAAGTCAGTAAATAGAGAAAACTATACTTTAAAACTAGTATAAGCAACAATGATGACTCTCCTTGGAGTGGGATCAATAGTACAAAGAAATAATACACAGTTAAGTCATTTATATAGTGTAGCTTCTATTTTGTTGTGAGGGAAAATCCTCAACAATGGCCACAATATTAGCCAACACTACATAGTAGGGCCAAATGGCAATCATTAACCAAATGATTTGGCCTTAGAGGTTTTGACTTTCTGATTGAAGTTTTTATTTCAATAAATGAAAACAGATGTCCTAAGAAAAATAATGAAAACAAGAGAAATTTAATTAAGTAAAATAAATAAATAAATAAGACATCAAAAGCATATGGTTATACCATCTAGTACTAAAAAAAGCAAATGGTTATGGAATTTCACTCATAATGAGAAAGTGGGGATCAATTTTAGTTATCTGAACCTTATAAACTATGGTTAACCAATCAAAATCACTCTATTAATTTATTGCATTGCCTAAGCATAGCCACTGGCCAATCAGAAAGATGGGATCATATATACATATACATATACTTTTCTATTTTTTTATATATAGATGACAACAAAATTAATCATACTTACTAAACATCTATAAATTATAGTTTTTATCATAGTGTTGAGGAAAACATGAGTTTTTAATGGCTATGTGAAGGGTATGAAAGCTTAATAGCACTTATACCTTGGTTAACATAATATTAGAAAGCATATAACAACTCATAGTATGTTGAAATGCAAGAATTGAAATAGAAAACATTAATCAGATTATAAATCTATCAGTGATAATTATTTCATAATAGTCAGAAAAACTGTCATGGCGATTTTCTGATAAAGATAAGACTGTTCTGAATCTCAGGGTAAATTGCAACATAAAGCAACAACCAAAATACCGTTAGTACAACCATCCACACAGTTTGGTTAAAAGTGAGTAGGGATAATACCATTTATTGGGATTTTTGCCCATCTTTTCAGCTTCCTAGGTTATCTTCTGGTTCACTAGGGGATAAATCCCAATAGCATATAAATTGGATATTAGTTGATTTTTATTTTGGCTTAATAATATCTGCAGATTTTTGGGTAATTTGCCAGGTTCAGATCTGTCAGGATTGATCTGTGCAAATGCTTAAGATTTTGTGGGAAGAGTTAACAATGAAATTGAGGCATCTGATAGATGATTGTTGATTAACTATTAGGTGCACCAATTGGGATTAGTCAAGTTTCATCATCACCTGATTGGAAATTTATTTTGCAGCTGTGAAATGAATGATTCTGCCTGCAACTAGCAAATCAATCAGTTAGTTTGTAACCTTATACAATATGTAAAGAGTCCCATTACTAAGCAGGTTGCTAAACAAATGTGGCTGGATACTGTGATTCAGTGGAAAATGTTAGGGGCACGTTTTCTAGATCTTTCCATTTTTAAGTCTCTGGGATGTCCAATGGAGAAACCCTTAGCCCAATAGAGAAGATCATTTCTGGAAGAAACTTCAAAGGGAAATTCAATAGCAACAGTGCCATTTCCTTACTGAAGTACCAACTGAGTAGTTGGGCACCAAATTCACCTATAATTTCCCTAGTTTGTTGTAGTAATAAAGAAGATCATATATTAAATAATATAGACTCAAGGGTAGTAATATCTTATTCAGGTCTCAGCCATCTTGGGGTTGATACAGGTGTCAAGAAAATAATCAGCAAGGTTGACTAATATCCTTACATGGCAAGTAGCCATGACAGATATAGGCTTATTTCTCCAGTACCTTGAAGTGGAGGAAACACTAGGATATAAGAGGCTACCTGATTGAAATTGATATCAATTATAAAAAAGATTGGTAGAATAATGTTGTTTAACATTAGCACTTCTTTATCTCTTGCATCAGACCATGCTGTTTATGTATTTAAATTTATTGCGGGGAAGGCTGACCATGGGACAGACACTTCCAAATATGACTCAGGACAGATAAACTTAGTACCGGGGGAGGCACCCCAGAGAAGCAATGCTATCTCTTGTTGCCAGCGGGAACGCTACTTATGGGGAGGGGGAGGGAACGTGTGAAGGGGCCGTAGCCACTATTGAGCACGTGTGGAGGAAGGGGTCTGATTTGATGAGCCAGATTGGGAACCAGGAGGAGACCAGCTGTCGGCGACGCAGTGGGAGGTATCCAAACATCCACACTTGAAAGTGGTCCACCAAATGAGACCGGAATCTGTGGACAGTTTCTGGGAGGGTGGGGGTGGAGCCTGCGATGGCATCTAAGACAATCGTGTGGATAGTCCACATGGCGATTGCAACAACCAGAGCATGGAGGGAGGGTGGAAGGGAGGAGGCCATTGATAGAGCAAACATATCTCTTGACAGACTGAAGGGATGCGTTTGATCCTAGCCCAGCAGACGTAGAACTTCGCGCCATATCGCTTTAGAGGTGGGGCACTTCTCCAGGCGGTGGAACAGCGTTCCATACTGGCCACACACGACACAGGATGAGTGTAAAGCGTTAGAGCGCTCAGCTGTATGATACACCCGCCTCAGGCAGCGTCACACATGGGAGTGGACTTGAGGCTGCAACAGAGGGTGATGTACATATTTCCAGAACGTTTTTTGGGTCTCAATGGAATAAGGGATGTCCATCATGTCCAGGTAGTCCACCCTGGATAGGACATGGGGCCAAATGGGGATCACGCCATCATGGATGTGTAGCCCCTGTACCTCTTATGTGAACTGAGGAGAGGGGCGGCCTCTTTGGGTTGTATGTCCGCTAATTCAAATTCTCCACTCTGCGCTCTGCATGGAGAGTAGGATTCGTTTGTAGTGGGTTTTTGTCCCGTGAGGACCTGTGGCCAATGTGTGTGATGTGAGGTATTTCATCAGGGAGTGGAGGTTTGATGGATTGTTGAGGCCCAAGGCTTGGGAGAAGTTGGAGCGGGCTGCGCGGGACCAGTGTTGGGATGGGAGTGTAGGAGCGGTGACAGCCGCGATCCAGGTGCCCAGGATCTTGGCAGCATGGGCTTTGAAGTCAAGCAAGCCCATGCCACCATGATGATGCGGGCCAAACATGACCTCTAGCCACACTGGTGGAGGGCAGCCTGACCAAAGCCATCCTTGCAGCAAGGCATACAGGGATTTGAAGAAGCTTGGGGAGAAGGGGATGGCGTGGGCTCTGAACCAGACTTTGGATAGGAGCATAGAGCTGGCTAAAACAACCCTGCCAGTAAGGGAAGTAGGGTGGGCTCTGAGAGAGGCGATTCGCTTTGTCACGTTGTCCAGAATATGGCACTCCATTACTACTGACGCATATCCGCCTGCCTCTATCCACACGCCCAGATGGCGCACCAGTCCTATGGTAGGGCGTGGCATGAAGGGGAGCATCAGTGGAGCGGTGTGTGTTGAGTTAGTAAGGTGTGGACGTGGGCGAGCAGATAGGCCGGGTTGGGAACTAATTGCTGGGGCCCAACAGTTCTGAAACTGACCAAGGAGGATGATTTTGGTTTTGGAGGCGTTCAGTGCTGCTTTGCTTACCCGGGAATATTCCTGGATAAGAGCTTCAAGCGCGCGTGCATCTTGATTATTAGACACCCCAACCACACAATCATCTGCGAATGCCAATATTTTGACTGGGGCTTGGCCTGGCACATGAACCCCAGTGAGTTGGGCATTCACATTTCGCAGTAGTGGGTCAAGGCTGAAGTTGTATAAGAGTGGGCTGAGGGGGTCCCCTTGTTGCAAGCCCCTTTGAGGGCGGACTACTTCCGTTAGGAAGCCAGGGCCACGCACTGCCATTATTGCAGATTCCGTGAGCAGCATCACCCAGTTGATGAAGCAAGGAGGTAGGCGGAATTGAGGGAGGCAGGCCCTTAGGTATTCCCAGTTTACTCTATCATAGGCCTTTTGCTGGTCCAAGAATACAAGTGCCCCAGAGGCTGTGGACTGACATACATTAGCCACAGTGTGCATGTTATCCCAAATTGACCTTCTGGGGATGAAACTGAATTGTTCTGGGGAGATGGTGGCAGATGCTACAGTCCCTAAACGGTTAGCCATGATTTTTGTTAAAATTTTGGTGTCTGTGTTTGTTAGAGAAGTGGGGCACCAGTTGGCTAAGTTGAGCTTATCCCCTTTCTTGAAGAGTGTGACAGTAAAGGCCTCATGTCCTCCTGGTAGGAGGCGAGTTTCCAACAGGCTTTGGTTAAGTGAGGTAAGCAAAAGTGGGGATATATATTTGAAATATTTTTTGTAGAACTCATATGGAATGCTATCTGGGCCTGGGCATTTTTGGTTTAGCACACCACGAATGGCTGTCCATAATTTGTTCAGAGTAATTAAATTCATTCTTTCTGGGTATCAGAAAATGGTGCAGATATGAGCTTGGTCGAGAAATTCTGCCACTTCAGCTGGCTGAATTGGTTCAGCTCAGTACAACTCGGAGTAATATTTTTGCATTTCAATTGCCACTTCAGCTGGTATATCCACAATAGAATTATCTGATCTTCGCACCTGTGTGCAGGCCACGTTCTGGCATGGTCAAAATTTTTTTTAAAGAAATATGCGGTGCACTTGTCACCTTTAGTGATGCGTGTGGCCCTGTATTGAACACAAACCCAATGTTTGTGTTGCCTTTTGAGTGCGTTGAGGTGGGCAGCTGCCTCTGCCCACTTCCAGCCCCATGCAGGGCTGTATCCTGTAGCTGGAATGTTGGACTCCAAGTGTGCCAATTCTGCCAGAGCATGCGAGATAACCGCTGATATGGCTCATGAGCATCTGGAGGAGAGATGGCGAGAGTGGCGGATGGTGTCCTCTTTGAAAGTTGCCCATGTGGAAATGGGGTCCGCGCAAAATGGTGCAACAAACTTCTTCGCCAAAGTTGCCTCTTCCACCCATGTGGAAAATCCTGGTGACACGAGCTCGGGGGGGCAGATTTTGCACCAATATGTGGCCTTAGCAACTGTGACAGGTAGGTGGTATGTTATCGAGACCAGTTGGTGGTTGAAGAATTACATTTTCATTGTTTTGAAGTGGGAGATGTGGGGTTGGAATTTTGCCAGCGTTAGAATAAGGTCGATGTGGGTCATGGACCATAATTGGCCATTGTGGACGTGGGGATGCATCATGTTTTTGAGCAGCAGGGCATGTTGCGGCAGCACATCCATTAACCCAAGGGTGACCTTTAGAACGCGTAGTTCAATGTGACCCTGTGGGGTGTGGGGTGATGGAGGCCACCAGTCCGTTGGTGAGGTTAGCTAACAGTTCATGTCGCTGACTAGGAAGGAATCAGGGGGTAGCAGGAGGGATTTGACTGACAAGAAAAATTCCTGACGCTCGTGTGCACCATTTGGGGCATAGATGTTGATGATTGCGTGCTCTACATCAGCCCATGAGAAGGTGATGACGAGCACTCAGCCATTTAGGAATGTTTCTGAGGATACAAATTTGAAAAAATTATTTTTCCAAATTAGCACCCCACAGTGCTGCGACCAAAAGGATAGGGATGGGATGAGCATTATTTTCCAAGTTTCCTTGGAACCTCATGGATAGTATGACTTCTGGATGGCCAGGATATCCACGGGTAAATTGTGTTGTAAAAAAACTCAGTTTCCTAGCCCAGGATGGGGAGGCCTTGAGTCTGGCGATATTCAACATCCCTAAAGTGAAGGTTTCCCCTATTGCACCTTAGGTGTGAGGGGGTGGGCCCCCGGGCCCACCAGCCTCTTCTAGGTCCCCACGGGCTTTCACAGCAGCACGGGTGTTAGCAGCAACACTATTGGAGTTTTTGTTGATTTTTGCAGAAAGAGTTGCATTGGCTTTGGCCTTCGATTTTTGTTTTCCCGACGTTGGACATTTTTTTGTGGTGCGGATGAGTTCTGTGCACCTTTGAGCGGGTCAAAATTTTTTTTTCAGTTGGGATAGGTCTCAAGTTGGTTTTGACTGGAGCTTGGGTGCAACGATTGGGTGAGATCAAATCTCCCATCAGATCCTCAGATTGAGTGGCCCACTTGGCATGAGCTTCCCAATCTGATTAGTTGATGGATTCCCGAGTTGCTTCCGCTGCAAAGGTTTCCATGTCCTCCTGGCGTTGTGAGTGTGGGATGGTGGTGGCGGCCTTGGCCGTTTCCTTGGCCGCGGCCCTATGGACCTGCTTAGCCTTCTTCCATTCTTGTGGGGAGATAGGCTTTACCAATAGGTAGCAGCCTTGTGCTCCCCATGGGAAAGCCTCCTTGGTGCTTGCGGTTGGTTCATAATGCACCTCTCCATTGGCCATGGCCGCTGAGGGGTGCTCTTGGAATGTGACGCCCTCCTTGATGGGGCATGTGTGCGCCTTGTGGCTGAATGCATCACAGTGGGTGCAAATGGGGGGCCCGCTGTTCACAGTCATCTGGAATGGGTGGGTGGTATGCCCTGTGATATCAATAAAAGTGGAGTGCGGGATCTGGGTTAGGTCCTTCGTGATCTCCTCAGTTGGGGTCAGAACTGCGATGGCTTTGCCAGTGCACAGGTGTGGCATCAGTGTGAAGTGTTGCATTTCGAAAGATTGTATTTCGCCATATATGGCGAGACCATCTTTCAGGTGTTGTTCCAAAATGTCACGTTTTACCGTAGTAGGCAAAAAGTCAAACGTGAGGAAAATTTGGTTTTATTTTGTTCATCTGGTGCATTTGGTTTTGACAACCCGTTGCCCTTCAGGGAGGTCAATCATTACGCGCACCGCTGCAGTCTTGTCTGCTGCTTTTTTGCTCTCAAAACCTAGGTCCAGCCAACCACGTAATATGGAGTGAGGTGCAATGTACACCACGGTCAGGAAAATTTTGTGTACATCTTCACAAAATTTTTCCCATAAGGCCATTTTTTGGATGTCCAGATACACACAGACTCTGAATTCCACTGACGAAAGTGGTTGGGAGTGTGGCATGTTGATGTACTGGGTGCATTGTGCTTGCCATGTGAGTATCTCTGGGGAAATTGTGACCACCAGTTTTTTAAGATTTTTGGTTATTCCGGTGGATTCTCTGGGGCATTTTCGAATGTTGGAGGCCGCGGGCCTTCCACCTGCTCCTCTTATCTTGCTTGCCCAACTGCTCCCTGACATGGGCGCAGACTAATCTCCTCTGTGAGATTATCAAACTAGATTCAGTCTTGAATTGAATAGGTTGCAATAGTGATTACAACAAGAAAGAAAAGTACCATGCTGTTTATGTAGTAATGTACCTGATTGAAGGAGAATCAATTATAGAAAAGATGACTGGCTAACTGTTGTCAAACATTAGCACTTCATAATTTTCTGAAACGTGTCATTTTAAATTGTATTATTAACATCTATATCCCTTCATATTATATAATAAAAGATCTTATTCTAGATTGTTTGATAGTAATAAGTCTATTTATCTTAAGTTTATTGTTGTTTTAATACAATAATTGTTGCCTCTTTTGTGTGATAAAGAGTAAGAATTGGCTATCCTTAGAAGAGAAGAAGACATTTACAGCAGATCTCCGCCAACTCAGTGCGATGAGAACCAAGTTGGGAACCTCTGAATCTGAGAGTGAATTAAGTTCAGCTGGGATAGAGAAGAAGTCCCTAATTATCAACAAAATCATCAATTCATGAATCATTCTAAGTTTAACGTTTGACCACCAATCAGCTGGGTTTGTTTATTTAATTACAGAAAATAGTCTTCATAATATAATAAACCATATATCTATCTTACTATCAAGCAACGTGAATTGTGCACATAACCAAACCTGTGCTGTTAAATTCTGGAAAAATTCATCAAATAAGCCAGATTTTAACAATTGGTGCTCACTACAGGGGTAGTTAAGTAAGATAAGCCAATCCATGATGGCATCTAAAAACGAATTAAGAAAGTTTTGGATGGAATTGGCAACCGCCAATAAGAGCGCCTCAATTTCAGCCAATTATAGAGAATTTTCTGCTCTAGAGGAGAGAGTCACTAATATTGAGGAAGGAGTAGGTAAACTTTCAAACTTCAGCAATGAGCTACTTGAAAAATAACATCCCTAAAAAGAAAGAAGGAGAGTTGATCAGAGAAGTTTTATTCCTGAAAATGGAATGCAAAGCAGATCACATTCAATTGAACTCACTCAGCTCAGATATGGAACATCCAGTAAAAAAGTTGAATGAACTGAAGAATCAGATTTTCAAATATGAACTTTATTCAGCAAACAAAACTCAAGAAAATACTCCAATAACCCCAGTTGGGAAGTCAGAAACTCCTAGAAAATACAAACTACATTTGCTACCATTTTGGAGATGATACTGAGATTACTCCTCTAGTTAATCAGGTAGCTGAGCCATGAGTGGAGGCTAGAGAAAAATTTGGAGGAATTCAAAGTCATGCCAAAACTATCTACTTTTTATTAGGATACCGCTCCTGCATTCTTCCACCTGTTTGATACAAATATGTTTGGATGTGGCTATAGACAAAAAGATTTGACAATCATGAACTGCTTGGATACTGTCTGCCAAAGCTTGGTGTTACCTCGTCCTGAGGGAGACAGTTAGTCCTATTTTGAGGCAAAGTTTGCAATTATAAAGAAGTTTGGAAGTCCCTCACATATGTCAAACTGCAAGCAAGAATTCATAGGGATTTAATTTCTGATAGACAAAACCTTAGCAAATTTTGCCGACCAAATTTACAAAGAAACACATATTCTAGTTAATCAAAAATCTTGACTGAATTTGATGCATAATCACATTACAAACAACTCTTAGCCTTATTGTAAACTGCACTGAATAATGTCAACTGCGCTAGTCACTGAAACAACCACCCTGCAATTGATGGATCACTTGAAGATGTTAAGCGCCACATTCAAGGCCCCTAATCAAAGCTACAAGCCTAGTCCGGTCAAAAATTCAAATACTACAAAATAAGCCAAATCCTCTAAAAAATTGCTCAATTGTGCAGTTCTAGTAAATAAACCTGAAGGGTTCAAACGGAAAGACAAGAGCAATATGCGCTGTCACCAGTGCAGGGGGAATGGTCACTTTTCTGCACAGTGCTTCAGCAAGAAGCCTAAGGTGCAAATTAATGTGGCGCAGGATAAGGAAGCCAAACTGCACAAGAGTCAAGAAAAGGTCCCGCAGCCTAGACATGGAACAGTATAGAGCTGCAGTTAAACCCATTACTTCCAAAACATGATGAAGACATTGGACTCAGTAATCTGTTTGTTGATGACAACATGCCAAACCAGTTATATTAAGTGGTCAACCTAGATTTCTATTCTGTAACCAGAGCTGGAGTGAAGGAGATCACCCCAGAATAGTTAAGGAGGTCACTTTCCCATATGCATGCCAGATAGCAGATAAGATAAATCCTATGAGAATCTGGATGAACTAGTCATAGTCAAATTAGATAAAGCGAACCTGTCAATTCCCATAAGCGCAATCAAAGAATCTTTTCCTGTTTTGTTGGTGAAAAAAAACACCCTTGATTAAGCAAATAATTTCATTATACACTCAGCAAACACTATTTTACAATATTCTGAGTGTACATACACTGATATAATGGTTAATTGAGTACAGGTGTGAGCAATTAATGACAGCAGGGCACCAATTGATACTTTCTCTACCAAGGTAGTGAAGAAAATGAAAATCTTGTTCAATTTGGAACACAAAAAAGAATATGGGACCACTAGGATTGATACTACCATCTACTATGGAGCGTATAGTGCATTGCCACTCAGATTTGGATCCTTGGTGGTATCTGCCCCAGATATAGTTTATGGCCACACAAAACTATGACACTCTAAATTAGGATTAAGTTTTTAAGGAAGTATGGAGTTATATGCAACTTTAATAACAATACTTTGGTCATATTGGGTTAAATGCTGCCTCTGGTCTATCAGAGAAATGGGAAACTCCGCTTACCAGGAGGAACAATTTTATTAATCTGATCTATAATGATGGCATTATCCCAATTCTTTAACTATTGATTGGATTAAAGTGGAGAGAAATGCTGACAGAAATCCGGGAAAATTGAGAAATTCCGTTACAAATAGATTTAAACACCATAATGATAGGATCTCAGATCATAGTCAATATGGGATTGACTTTGGAAATACTGAGCAACTGTATGGAGAGGTCAGTAGTCCATGGAAGAAGTCCATAGTAGAGCCATGGGTGGCGACTGGAATAGTGATACCATTCCATGGATAAATTTGAGTTCTACCAGAAAATCTGAGCGGAAAACCAATGAAGATAAAGGATAATCAGATTGTTGCATTTGTCCATCTTATCTCAATGGCAAAATTGAGAAAATTCTAAGAGTTTAGGACCCTCACCGAGATGGGATTGTCAGCAGGGGTTGCCAAGAATATCAATTTGTTGGTTGACCTAGAGCAACTCACTGATCTGATGGAAAAACAGTAGGAGGAGGTTCTTGAAAAATTCAAAAGCTATTGGGAAATCTTTGCTCAGGATGACCATGACTTGGGATGTGCAAAGAATGTAATCCATAAAGTTGACACTGGGGAAAATTTACTGATATATAAGAGACCAATCTGGCGTTAAAGGCAGCTGAAGAGGTAGTGGAAGAGGAAATCAGCAAACTAGTGGAGCACAGGCTCCTAGTTCCATCATCAAGCCCCTGGGCGAGTCCTATCTTAATAGTTGTCACAAAATCAACCATGGGCTCCACTAGTGTGCCAGGCCAACCAGTATGAATACTGGTGGCCCTTTGCTGTTTCGCCTTCATTGGCATACCAACCCCTATAAGTCCTGCGTCCAACCCATTAACTAACCACCAACGGCTTTGCCTTTAGCCCCAGGCGTCCTCGGCGTGTGCCCTGGCAAGTCCTTCCCCCTTCCTGGGCGGCTCAGGCACTTATGCGCTGCCCTACCCTTGCGACCCTTCACCAACCCATCTTGGCATGCCCCAGCAAGTCCATCCCCCTTCCTGGGTGGCTATGGAAACTCCTGCACTTCACCCTGCTAAGGTTGGTGGCCTGTCAGTGCAACCGCTGGTAGCTAGCTGGCCAGGTTCCCGCTGGTTCCTCATAAGGGGGAGGCATGGGAGCTGGCAGCACTGGCCACTCAAGGCGTGATCACCCGCGCCTATCAAGGATACCCTTATCCTATCTACTTCTTCTCCAACAGGGTATTATCCACTATCAAATACAAAGTAAGAATGATGCAAGAGAGATGTTTATTAGGAGGGAATGAACGACTATTTATACTACTTTCAGGGCTACTGCGCCCAAGTGCTCTTTGGCCAATCATTTACTGGAAATCCCATCAGCCTCTTGATCCCAAAACTTTATCAGATCGTAAACTTGTTCATTAATACTTCATAGTGATTTCCTCCAGATCTGCTCATCTGATCACTGAATATTAAATTAGATCAATCCATCCTCAACATAGGTCGCTGGTCAATCATATATAGATTTCATAATTTAAATAGGACTTTGAGCATCCTCAGCATGAGTTGCCAGTGCTCTGAATTAGTCAGTGGAACCATGTTAGATTATTCATAACAGATTCATCAGCTTTCCACTGGAAGCTCCTACAACAATCTTTGGATGGCATTTTGGCAGCAAACGCAGCTTTCGCTGAACCTAAACTTAAATAAATATATAACATCAAATAGTATCAAACTAGGCGATTAGCTGACAATTACACCTGACTTACCCAAAACCCTAATTTGGATGCTATTGGAAGGATTCATCTGGTTAAAATCCCAACAATAGTAAAGAAGAAGGATGGCTCTAATTGGGTGGTGATGACTATATGAGAATGAATAAGCTAACAAAGAAGGATTTGTATCCACTAACACAAATAAATGGTGCATTAGTTTGTCTACGAGAAGCAAAGTATTTCTCCACAATGAATCTAATCTTGAGATATTGACAAAATTTAAATCTGCCAACTGGAGATAAAAAGGAAGTGCGTGATCATAACCGTGCAGGGGCTGTACCAACTGACTCAGATGCTCCAAGTTCTAAGTAATGCACCTGCGACATTTAAAGAGCCATGGACGCCATATTAAATGAACTGAAGTTGTCCTGCGTCCTGGTGTACTTTATGACATAACTATGTTCAATATAACTTTAACTGACCATTTAGTCCATTTAAAGAAGTTTTCAAGAACTTTTCTGCAGCCAATCTGAAGATAAAGCTGAGGAAGTGCCAACTCATTCAAAAAAGAGTTGGAATATATGGGGTTTGTCATTAACTCCAGCGGGCTGCAGCCAAAAACACAGAAGATTGCAGCCATAGAGCTGATGGCTATCCTGAGGAATGTCCAAGATATTCAAGTGTAAATTGGAATGGTTGGATACTATTTAAGGTTCATACATGATTTTGCAAAAATTGCTAAGCCCCTTTTCCATTTGCTGAAGAATTCAAAGAAAGGATTTGTATATAACAAAAAGGCTCAAGTTTCTTTTGATGAGTGCAGAGAAGTACCTACTCTGAGTATCAAACATTTTGATCAAAATGCAATCACAAGCATTCAATACAACTTTGAAGAGAAATATCAAGGCCAAGATGACGGACAATAAAAATTGACTGGCATTAAACAAATACCACTAGGCGATAGGGTAACTTATTGCAATATACATGGCTTTGGGAGAAGAAACAAACTGTATGCGCTGTGGTCAGGTCCATTTGAGTTATCGCCAATGTGGCAATGGACACATATTCCATCAAAAACCTTATGATGGAAGAATAGTGAACAGGGTCCATGAAAATACCTATAGCAGTGGATCCAAGAAAAAATAATGAGAGTGTTCCAAAAGGACCACTGAATAATTAAGATGGATATGTCCTAACATTTTTTGGTAAAGTCCTAAAAAAGGACCGGTGAACCAAAATAAATAGTTTAGTCTTAAATTGGTAAGATCTCTGAACCATGAAAACTGGTAGGTCAGAGAATACCTAGGAACCATTTTGGGGTAGTAATAAAAGAAAAGATGGATTGCTGAACTAAGTAAAGGTCATGTCCCATAAAAAGAATAAGAAAAAAATACAACAAAAAATTGATAAAATATGAAAAAAGAAGTAAAAAACATAAAAATAGCTTATATTAAAAAATTATATTCGTTATCCTTGACTCAGGGATAATTCCGCCTATGGTGCCTCATGGGGAGGGAGGATGTGTGACAGCAGTAGTATACAAGCCATAGAAATCTATTTGAGAGAACACTAGCAAGGGTTGATCCACCCAAAGCCAAGTTCTTTGAGAAGAAGTTGAGTCTTGAGAGAACGCAACCAGGGGAAAAGAGATCAAAATTTCAGTACTAGTCAAACGTGATACACCAGATTGGGAAGAAAAAAAAACAGAAAAGAAAGAGGCAATTGGAGAATAGCCCTAAATAATACCAATATGCCACCAGAGTCAGAAGCCTAGTCTTTAATGCTTGATGACAGGTCTCATTGAGGACGTTGGATATGTGGGCTATCATGGAGAAAGGGATACTAGAAGGTGGTTGCCAAATCATGCATCCAATCAAAGCCAATAGATGGAAAAAGCGATGTGAAGTGCCAGAGACTAGGTAGTCATGCAATGAGCGAACAGCATCCTGAAGGATACAGCTGTGAGATTCTTAATATTGGAACCAGCATGAAACGACTGACTTATATTGGACAGCATTGCTTCAATAGGCTTAAAGATTACAATGAGATTATCTGTGAAAGGAGCCAATTCTAGTAAAGTGTCAAATTCCAATTTGGGAACTAATGGAAGAGGGAGAATAAGCCGCAATTTGTTAGAGATGGTAGCTACTATGGTTTCATTGGGATCAGATACTGTTTCCAGTAGTTCAGTGGAAGGACTACCTACACTCGCTTGACTTAGAGTATGGGTCCTAGAGGGACCATATAAGAGATTTTTTTGAGTAGTATGATTCATCAATTGGAAGAGGTAAGAATCTTCAGCAGAAAGAATGTCCAGATTTTGCTGGTACTGGGAGTTGGACTAGTTTGACATATGAGCTGAATAAGCTGGGAGATGTCAGAGTTTTTAATGATGACATTGTCCACTTTGGTATTAATTAAGCTCTAATTTACTCTAATCTTGGCACAATTAATTTCTAAAATATGAAATAAGCTCTTCAAAAAAGAAAAATTGCAACAATGATATGGGCAAAAAAGTTATTAATAGAAAAAATAACAAGAAAAAGTATAATTAATCATTATTATTTTTGCCACACAAAAGACATTGATGGTAGTAACCTCCTGCCAAGAATGAGAAGGGAAAGCAAGAAATTAAGTATGTTGAACTAAGATCCTAAAAATGACAAAGGATTGTATGCCCTGACTGGGGGAAAACTGGCTTTCCAGTACTAGTATCAGAACAAACAAACTGATTAGGCCATCACAGCAGTGGGTCATGAGTACTGCACTCTGAGAAGGTGCGGCGAGGAAGAAAGGAAGAAAACCACAGGCCAAAGGTTGTCATGAGCAGCGTTGAGTTCAGATTGGGCTGTGCTCCGCTTAAAACCTGGAGGTATTTGACCTGACCTGAGGCGGCATTCTCCTGTCCCAATCTTATTCTTGCTAAAAATCTAGGCAAGAGGGGGGATGTGTTGGGATTTTTTCCCACCTTTCCAGCTTCCTAGGTTATATGCTGGTTCACTTGAGGATAAGTCTCAATAATAAATGAATCAGATATTGATTGACTTCAATTTTGGCTCAGTTATGTACACAGATTTTTTGGTAATTTGCTGGGTTTAGAGCCATCAGGATTGATATGTGCAAATGCTTAAGATCTCATTGGGCAGAGTTGCTGATGAAATTGAAGCATCTGATAGCTGATTGTGATTAACTATCAGGTGCACTGATTGGGATCGGTCAGGTTTCATCATTGACTGATTGAAAAGTTAATCAGCAATTGTGAGGCGAGTGTTGCCACCTGCAACTAGCGAGTCAATCAGTTGGTCAGTAACCTGCTATAATGGGTAAAGAGTCCCATTACTTAAGCAATAGCTAGCCAAATGTAGTTGGTTCTCTGTGATTGAGTGGAAACATAAAGGACACATTTTCTGGCTCTTTGGTTTAAAAGCCCCAAGGGGCTCCTAGTGTGGGCAACTATTGCGGGATGAAGGCCTGGGGTACTGCCCCCACCACACTAGGGCTGCGCAAATCCAAGCACCACTTAAAATGTGGGCCCAACTGCGATTGGGAATAGCTCATGCTACCCCCTAAAAAGACATATGCCCGTCCTGTTTAAGTACTAGGAAGCTCGTCTGCACCAGCCAGGACAGGAGATATGCCTCTCATCTCCCTTTTGGGGACAAGACCCAATGGCCCCCAGGTTTAAGGCCCCTGAGGGGTGAGAAGCTGAAGCCTTCCCCTTTGTCACCTGCATCCTGTTAATGGAGATGATGCTTTCCGGCCCCTTTTTTCCCAGGAAGTCTTGGAGTCCTTTTGGATCAGCCTTAATTTTCTTGCATGATCCATTTTGCTACCAGCTGGCTCATGCAGACTAAGCAAATAGCTAGCTGAGCTTCAGGCCAACTTGAAAAACTGCGAAGTTTATTGTAGGCAGGTGCACCAAAGCGCAGCAAACCAGGATTGCCCCTCCCTTGTCCTGGGGTCTGCACCTGTGCAACCCCTTCTCGTGGGAAGGCCATTTGACAGGCGCCCTGCCTGACTCATACCCTCCTTGCTGCCGTATTCTCTCCACAGGGAGTGGTAGACACCCACAAGAACAGGTCAGCACAGTCATCGCTACCATCCTGAACTTCTTTCAGGCCACTACAGGACCCAACCAACGTGTCTCTCTGGGTTCTGGTGTTAGCTACTCACCCATGTTTCCACAGGCTTTCCCTGGTTCCACCACATGGAGGCCCCAGCTTACCCTAATTAGCCCACCTTTTCTGGATCTTTCTGTTTTCAGGTCTCTAGGATGTCTGACAGAGGAATTCTTAGCCCAACGTAGAAGACCATCTTTGGAAGAGATTTCAAATGGGAATTTAAAAGCAACAGCTGCCGTTTCCTTACTGAGGCGCCAACTGAGTAGTTGGTCACTAAATTTCCCTAGTTTGTTTTAATAAATAAAGCAGATTATATTTTAAATAAGGTAGGCCTAAAAGTAAAATCTTATTCAGGTATCACCCATCCTGGGCTTAGTACAGGCGTTAAGGAATTAATCAGCAAGGTTGACCAATATCCTTGTATAGCAGGTAGCCATTACAGACATAAGCTTATGTCTCCAGTACCTTGAAATGAGGGAGAAATCACTGGAATGTAAAGGGTTACTTGATTGAGGGCGATATCAATTATAGATAAAATTTGCGGCTAACTGTTGTTCAACATTAGCACTTCTTTATCTCTTACATCAGACCATCGTTTTTATGTAGAAAAGTACCTGATTGAAGGGGAATCAATTATAGAGAAGATGAATGGCTAACTGTTGTCACACATTAGCACTTCTCTATATCTCTGCAATGAGTCATTTTAAATTGTATCATTATTATTTATATCCTTTGTGTTGTATAATAAAAGATTGTATACTAGATTGTTTAGAAATAATAAGTCTATAATCTTCAGTCCTATTATTGTTGTATTATAATTACGTTTTTTGACTCTTTTGTGTGATAAAGAGTAAGGATCAGATATCCTTAGAAGATGAGCAGACCTTTACAGAAGATATCTGCCGACTTA
Organism: Massospora cicadina; assembly: GCA_022478985.1. Lineage (NCBI taxonomy): Eukaryota > Fungi > Entomophthoromycota > Entomophthoromycetes > Entomophthorales > Entomophthoraceae > Massospora > Massospora cicadina. Next base: position 20,052 of record JAKSZP010011866.1, read on the forward strand.
GCATGACGAGAACTAAGGCTGGGAACCTTTTTATCTGAAAATGGATTAAGTTCAGCTGGGATAGGGATTAAGTCCATAATTCTAAACATAATCAGTATTTTTTTAGATCACTCCAAGCTTAGCGTTGGACCACCGATCAGCTGGGTTTATTTACTTAACTATAAATGATAGTATTCATAATACTATCACCCATATATATATCTTACTATCAAGCAACGCAAATCATTCACACAACCAAACCTGTGAAGTTATTTTATGAAAACAATCATCAAAAAAGCCAGCTTTACCATCGCCCCCTGCCAGATGATTCCAAAGTTGGTCTACATAGCTGGAAGTTTGTATTGTAAATCACTTAATTTAATTAAAATAAGGAAAATCAGAGCATTTTATTTCAACAAAGCTAAGGGGAGGTAAATAAAAATGGAGCATTAGCAGTACCTACTTGAGACTGCTGCCTTTATAAGCTCACTATGGGGAGTGGAGAAAATGACATTTCTTGGTATAACAGTTATCTTAACTGTATCCAGGGTTTAAAATGAGTTTAAAGCTGAAAACTAGTGGAGAGGTCAATGAAGACAAAAAAAGAGTAATAGACTACTTTACTGAGTTACAAGGGTTTGATGTCTATAGGGCGAGTGGGGAAATGATGCCAAGAGGACCTCCATAGCCCCATAAAATCAGGATATTCCACTCCCCTCAGATTACCCACCTAATTATCGACCTTATTATTCTGCATTGTCCTTGTGACTGTGATGGTGGAAGTTGCGCCTCTTGAGGTCAAGAAGTGGAGGTGCAATTCCAGAAGGCATCTCCATCAATTCACAGAAATATGATGCTTCCTGACCAAAATTCTCATCAGTGATGTCATTGAACCTGCTGATTAAAGTAAGACTGGGCTTCCAATCTGGGTGTGTAGTAACCCAGTGGAAATCCCAGAATGCCAATGGCACAGCAGTTCTGATCACTTGTAGGAGGGATCCCCTATGATTCTTGTGAGGGAAATAAAACTTCAAGAACATATCAAAGGCCCCCATAGCAAACCAAATGGATGCAATGGGGGCAACTGCAGGTCTTGCAGTGGCATCTCCCAAGGGTGGGAGAGGCAAGGAGGATGACACATCCTCCTGGGTTTGCAGTTGGTGACCTTTGATCTTTTTTTCAAACCTTCTGGTACTGTTTCATCATAATAAAAACTCTGAAAATAATTTAAAATTTTCAAAATTTTGGAAATGCTAATTGGGTTTGTGAACCAAATCAAATTGAATTGATTTGACTGTTGGGAGGCCTTGGGATTTGCCTTGCACCCGTTGATGGGTTTTGCAATGGGTTGAGGGGTTGAGGACATCGCCAGGATGGAGAATCAATTTTATAAAATGATTTGGGCCAAATTGCCCTCTGAAAGATGGCCTGGATAGTCTGGTATCTGGTTACCGCCTCATGGTTGCAAGGATGGCCTTATCTCATCCCCAAGTGGAGAATCGTGATTAGCAGAGATGGCCTCATTCTGCCCAAATTGTTCCAAAAGACCAGCAGATTGGTGGGGCGAATTAATCCATATTCTCTGACTATTTCACACAAAGGGAGGAAGACCTGTAGCTTGTCCGCTGGGTGCTGAGGGAGGAGAAAATTGTTGCTAAGATTTCAGTAGATTCTAAAGATCTTTGAAAGTGGCAGATTGGTGTTGTGCGCCCATGGCAAAATCTTTAATCATTGCAATCACTGTTTGATGGGCCGCCAGATTGATGGCTTGGAGGGCCCACTTGACAACCATTGGACTTAAAATGCAGATTGCTGTGTAATTCACTGGGTTAAGTGAAAGTATATTTGAAAAAAGAGGCATTGTCCGTGTATAGGTTTTGGTAAAAGATCAGCTTCATTTAAACTTAAATTTTAAAAATGGACCAACAACTACTCCTTCCAGAGCAGTCGCCTTATATATAAAAATAGGGAAAAAGGGGGTCATAAGTGTTCCTAGACAGGGGCAGCTGACGTACTCATGGGTACCCATTCTGGGCTTAAGACGTCGTCAGCTAACTTACGCACTAGATTGTAGAAGCTCTGGCAACGTAAATCCCTGATCTGCCAGGGAGGGACCCTCACTGATCCAAATTTGAGTGGATAAGCTCAGATCAAAGGGCAGCAGAATTGGATTCCACCAGGGTCAATTTTAACAAATTTCTAAAAAAGCTTAAAAACTTTTTGTGAACAAATTCTTGAATCAGATTGTTATTCTCAGACCCATAGTTTGGATTCCATAATCCAGACTGGTTTATGACTCAAGAACCATTTCCTGAGTTTTGAGGTCAATTTCCATTATTTCTAAGGAAGTGAGGGATGGCAGGGTGGAGGCCAGGGTAGGGTGGAGGTGCTGTTGGTGACTTCTGGCATGGATTACCTCCCTGAAAACCTTTATCCTTTCAACAAGGGAAGAAGCAACCAAGGGGATCTTTTTTGACTGCTAAATTTACTTTTTGAAAATAATAATCGCCCAGAAATTTAAGCTAATTGAATATTATAATTAATGGTATTAAAGTCCATTGAACGCTTATCTAATGCATTGATATTCACTAAAACAATCCCAAATTTCAAAACACTTGGTTGCCAACTTGTGCGTCAACCCAAATGACCCATCCCAAACTGCAGCTGCAAAAGCAGATGCAGACCAATTTTCATTAACTCATGGGGATCAAAAGTGATCCCATCATTGTACAACCTATCTCAGTCAACTTGATGTTGACTGAAGTTAAAACTATTAGTGCGCCCCACCCTGGAGGCGCATCCCATGATTTAACCATAATAGCAGAGAGTGTTGCCGTTCCCAATACCGTGCAGGATTTTTGGATGGCTTTTCCAACCGCCACCCTACAGAAATCAGCCTGGGCACCCAAACTGAATCGTCAGGAATTATTAAATGAGTTGGCCATCATTTCCCGTTATAAAAATCACCCAGAGCGCCCAAGCTGAATCTATGTTAATTAGTGAATCAGTTTGTCGTCATTTTCACAGTTTGGAAGTCAACCAACGTGCCTCAACTGAATTAATAGTAAATGGTGAATCAGCTAGCCGTAATTTTCATCAAAATCAAAATCAAAATCAACTGGAACTATTCAAATAGCCAATCAACCAGCTGTAAAATTCCTACCATAATCTGCTGATGGTTGGATAAAGGCTGGAGTAATAAATTGGTTAGATGATGAGCCAGAATCCACCAATCAATTGTCAGGGAATAAGCCCAAACCATGTAAGCCTAACCAACCTGCCAAAATTTGAGTACCAATTGGGAAGGCTCAGCAGGGGCTAGCGAAAAAACTAAAGGGAAGACAGTGCCTCCGCCTGGGGTCTCCCCATGGGGAATCCACTAAAATAGATTTAAACTTAAGTTTAAATGTAAAAAAACAAATGAGTGAAGGATGCCTCAGGCGCATGGCAGAAAAATTTAGTGCCTGCACCACCCACCATTGACCTTTGTGAAGCTGCTTTTGTGGATGAAGTGAGGAAGAGATAAGCGGAAACTCACTCACAACGTGCACTCCCTAGGTCCACTCTTGCTCATGCAGTTAGGGTATACTATGGGCATAATCCTGAAGAGTTTTATGTAAGGAATTATTTTAGCTATCTTGAAGCAATAGCAAAAGCCTTTCCAGTGAACACCACCATTAATGAAGTAATGGAAAGCCACTATATTGATGTAGGGTTTACAAATGCAGTAGATTCAGAGCGTGTAGCCTCATTTACAATTGAGATTCCGCATGGCTCTCTTCATGTACTGAGAACTATATCTAACTTGAGAAAATTTTCGGTGTAACATTCTTAAATCTACCAACTACAGTGGAATGTCAGATATTTGCCCTGACATCTCCATAAAATAATGTTTTGGGTTAAAATGGGCTGACGCGGGGAAATGTTGGACATTTACAAGTTTCTGATGATAGTAAGGGTAATTTAAATGCTATAAACGAATTTATCAGCCAATTGACCCTGGCTGATTCTTGGTGGAACCCCAGAATTGGGGTAACACTGTTACAAATACTAAACATGCAATTAGCACGAAGTCAGGCAATCAAATTGCCCTGACCACACAAGGGAACCTGAGGAGCCCATCGGCAGTTTCTTCCCCTGCCACATCCAAATCCCTTAAAAATCTAAGCGGGGACCACCCCCTTTTATAGGCGTGGCGGAGGTCCCTTAAGGTAAAATAAAGTTTGGCTAACAGGTATTGGCTGAAATTTATTAAGTCATTATCCAATGGGTACATATTATAAAAAATTAACTCCCTATCCGCCGTTCAGCCAAAGTGAAGTGATTTTTCCAAGCTTTTATAGGCTGAATTCATATATTTCCTTATTTGGACTTTAACAAGAAGTTTCAAATTTATTATTGAATTCCCTTCAACTCTCTTTATAGTTTAAATACTGACATGTCAGATATTAAGAGGATTTGTTTTTTCTCTTACCCTCACAGTAAAGAAATAAACTATAAAACTTATAATTTTTTAACTTTTTAGTGCTTATTTATCTTAACATTTTAAGTGGTTTTAACCCCTCATTTGTTGGAGTTTAGGCTTTACGCACCAGTGAGCTTAATTCTACCCTAAATTCCAACAAGTGGTGCTCACTACAGGGGTATTACACCACAATAAATTATCAAAAAATGGAAGGTGTTGGGGTGAACAACCCTTGCAACCTCCCCTTTGCTGTTAAACACAGCTAGTTGGCCTTGAACAAAAACTAGTAAGCGTTTTTTAAGACTTAAAAAGCACGAACAACGCCCATTCAAATATCCCTTGAAGGATACCCCTGGCGAAGGTAGTATTGCTTTGTTCTGTATGTTTATAAGCAGCCATGAAAGGGGCGACTGACCACCAGAAGGTCATGAACATCCTTCCTCGTTTAAATTGCTTGGCCCAAGAACTGATGGTCCCTTATATGGATACTCTACACACCTGGGCCGAGGTTAAAGAAGCTCTTATAGTGGAATTTGGATCCAAACAGAGTTTAACAAGGAAAAAACAGGATTTTATGAGATTAGTATGTATGAAGCTGAACGGATCACTGCCTTTGCTGAACAATTCTATCTTGCTTCTCTGAGGTTGTCAGCAACTAACATGCTAAACTTGGATGATGCCATCTCAGCTATATTATCTGAGTTAGCTTCCCAACCTTCTTTAGCTTGGCATATCATTTCCCTAAAGTCAACTCTTAAAAACGTCTGTGACATAAAAAAGGCCTTGTTAGATGTTGCTGATTTGTATACTGTGCAGTAAACAACGAAACTGTAATGAACCCCCAGCTTTAGACTATTTATCAGTGCTCAACTGAAGCCCAAATGGAAGAGGCTATGGTGACCCCTATGCGGATTACTACTCTGAGCCCCGCACTGGCGGTGCAACTTACACCTGATTCTCTTTCACCCATCCAACATGAAGTTCTCAAACCAGTGAATCAGAGTGCATCCTCGTCCATGGGGCAACGCTCCCAGACCTCACCTTGCCACCACTATCAGCTTGTGCCATCTAACAAACCTTTTCAAGTGGTTCAAAAGCCTGCTCCTAAGCCTAAGCACTTTTTTCAGGTGACATTAACCCCCACCAACAATGGGTCTAAGGAACAGGTTGCAAAAGCTAAACCAACTGTTTCCCCAAGGCTCACAGCCACTGATCAACTCAAAGCTGGCGGAGTTAAAGCATCCAACTCTACGATGCTATCACCTCCAGCCAACTCTTATCCAAAACCTGTAGCTATGAGGAAAACCAAACCTATCTCTTCAGTGAAAGTTGCTCCCAACAACCATGGGCTCAAAGAGAAGGCTGCTCAAGCTAAATTGCCTGCTCCTCTAAGGATCATCTCTGCGGATGGCCCCCATCTACTAAAGTTATGGCCTCCACCTCTGAATGCTCCTCTAGCATTCACCAAATGTATGTGAACAACCCTTTGATTGATGATTCTGAAGGGGGTTATGGGGCGTTGGATATTATGTTATAGGAGACCCTGTTGAAGTAGGTATACTGGATTGTCTGAACCCTGAAGGAGTAGATAAAGCCTTGTTCCCTCAAGAAACCTACCTTAATCAAGTGCTGGGGTGCCCTGATGTTATTGATACTTCTAGTGATACTGACCATGTTATTGCTTCGCTGATCCAACCCATTCATCATGTTCAAACCCTACAGTCCATTAAAGATAATTACCATGAGAACGCTAAAAAGCTTACCTCTACTCTCCGTCTTAAGGAAGTATTAGCTCTCCCCCTAACTTTAGCAGGACCATAACTAAGATAGAGGTTGTTATTCAAAAAGTCCAGGTTAGGGCTATCTTGGATACTGGATATCCTGTGAACATTCTCTTTTCCAAGATGATCAAGAAGATTAAGCTGGCTTCCAATCTTGAATGTACGCAGGACTTTGGAACAGCGGGTCCCAACAACATACATGCTATTAAAGCCTATTCCTCCTTGCCTATTTGTATTGGAAAGCTCATATTATCAGCTCCTGCTGTGGCCTTGGATAATAATGCTTACGATATGCTTATTGGCACTCAGTTTATGATTAAGTATGGCGGTATAATCAACAAGAAAAAGGGCTTCCTCTCTTTACTCGGTTATGAAGTTCCTCTACTCTTCACCAATGAAGAAGCCCATAAAAAAGAATACTCCTGCTTAGTTGAATACCCATCTTCTTCTTTACCTTTATTCTACACAACCTCTGGATTCAATACAAAAAAGTTGCCCAGATTGGTGGACGCTTCAGAGGGCATTCCCTTTTATGCTTCAGAGGAAACAGTAATTAAGGATGGTGAAGAACGGGTTGCCGCTACCAATAATACTCTACAGATCCCCCAAGCCTGTCTGCTACACATAACAAGCATTGATGGAGTAAGCTCTTTAGAACCCTGGGTATTGCCAGGTGTACTAGACTCGCCTATCAACGACACATTAACATCCTATTGGGAAACCTTGCTAATAAACCCATCATTGTCAAAAAACATCAAGAGATAGGGAAAGGTCTGCTAATTCCCATCAATGAGATTAATAGTGGCCACTTTTTTTGGGTCAATGTTGGATATGAGTTTACCCACTGACCAGATGGTGTGTACTTTGCCTAACATCCACATCTCAAATGAACTAACCCAAGATGAGCTAAAACAAGTTCATTCTCTACTGGATACATATAGTGATATTTTATCCAGAACTGACACTGATTATGGGCTTAAGAAGGGTGGAGCCACTCCATTGATGTGATGCCCAACTTAATTTTATTCAAACCTTACCGTAAGTCCAAGGTTGAAGAGCAGCAAATGAGGGTTGAGCTCAAGCAGCTATCAGACGCTGGTTTATTAGTACTTCCCAAAGCCCTTGGGCGTCTCCTCTTTTGTTAATCAAAAAGAAGAATGGAGGTCATCGTGTAGTGATGGACTACCATAAACTAAATATCCTCACTAAAAAGACAGCTATCCTATCCCTTGCACAGATGATGCCTGTCAGGAAGTTAATATGACTAGACAATATGCTACCCATAAGGTGGATTGGAGGGGGAATCGAGATGAGTCTTGATATTTATGGAAAAGGGTATACGAATTATAATCAATCAAAATGATGACCATTTGGCAAATCGAGAGGATTTATGCTGAGATTTGATACAAATGAGAGTTTCTAGAAAAATAAAGATGAATTGAAGACTACCAAGCTGAGGATGCATCTGGCTTGGGGAATCAATATATAAAGAGTCACACAGAGGATTGGAAAGGGACCTTTTTTGGGTGATTGAGTAATTTCAGATAAGTATGCGATTTATATTAATAAAGGTCAAAATATGGGGCGATAGCTCCATATATAAGTTTATTAAGTTTATTAGTAGAGTTGGCGATCTTCATATCGTCTAATTTAGTTGCTCAGTGGCTAATACCCTGTGTAAACTGACTCAGCGGAAATAAGCCTATACGCCAGAAATTAACAGTGGTGCTCACTACAGGGGGCCACTAGGCAACTTTAGCCTTTCAACAATAAAATACAATGACGAGTCCTCATTTGTTCCAACATAATTTGATCAGATTCTGGGCGCGGTATGCTGAAGAAGCCTGGGAGGCACCTAACTATGAACCAACATTATTTACTGTGACCAAACCGGGGGATGATGAAGCTATGATCAATCTGCAATTAGAGAATTGCCATGAGCTGATAACCAACCAACAAGGATGCTCCACTAATGTGACTCCCCAACAACTAAGAAATATTATGGAGTGGCTTTTGTGCGGATATCGCCTATATGAAGATGAGACTGGGGAAAACGCCCTGAGTTTATTCTATAACCAATGCAACCAAGAAAATTGGTATGCCCTGTATATGTCTTATTTGGACGCAACTACAATGGGGTTGGCTCATCGCTTTGGTACCCACGGAATCAAGGAATATCTAGTTGTTTATGTACAATCATCGATTCACCAGCTACTGTGTGTGCTGAGTCGCCATAATATATAAATTGGAGATGTATTACAGTTTGCTCGAGCACAACAAAATGATACTTGCCTCCTGCTTGACTGCCTTGATCATTTGTTTTCAGAAGTACAAGGGGCGCTGGTACAGATGGACAATCATGCGGGGGACGTCTGCCGTCAATTGGACCTTTTATTACAACAATAAATTTAAAACTACCTCAAGTAATAAGAGAACTGCTGTATCATCATGGACTATTGATAGAGTGGATTCAGGACATAACAACGTTGGGAAATAATACTGAGCGCTTTATGATGGAGCTAGCTGAATGGGCAGAAGCTCTCAAAGCCATGACTATCCAGCTTAGGGAAAAATGACACTGATGGAACAGAAAGTGGTGGACCAAGTCAGCTCTTTGTCATCTTAATTAACCCAACTTCACATTGAATGGAGTACCCAGCTAATTGCAGATAATGCGCTTATCCTTTATTCAATATCTCCCAAATATCTCCAGCTTAAACATTGGGTTACACAATTGGAAGTTGTTAGTCAGGCTGAATGCCAACGAGCCTTCCCTCTTCCAATTGTTGAGACAATAGAGTATGCGGACATGCAAGGGTGACATGATACTCTTTGACAGGCCAACAAGGAATTGGTATGGTAACAAGTTTCCCTTGTTAACCAAATTAACAACGCCAATCAACAAGCGGATAACTCTAGCTGGCAGAAAACCCGCTTAAAACATAATTAAAGAGGTCCTCTTGCGATTACAAGCTGTGAAACAGAAACTGGACGCTGGGAGGGAATTCCACCAGGAGTTGCAACATCATTATGAAACACTGCAACAGGAATTTAAGGATGGATGGTGTAAAAGTTATTTGGTTAAAGTGGAACAGTTGATCAACGAACAGTTTGCAAGGGCCAGCCAGAGCTGGGGGAAGTGGGGCAGTTAGTGGCGATTTGGGGGAAGAATGCTATGGATCAGCAAATGAATATCCCTCAGGCGGTATGATGGACCCCCCACGTGACACCACTTCTTCTGAGTCCTTTTTGACAAATTTGAGTCCATCTGGCTAGCTGTATGATAACGCACAAAGAAAGGTTTCTATAGTCACTCTGAAACCAATTCGCCTGCTCCTTACGGCAGGAACCTGGAGCAATGCAAAGTCATTTGAATCAAAAAATTACCTCCTTTCAGTCATGATGGGAATCTATATGGTTACTTTAAGCGTTTTGAATTCGCTGTGGAAGAGGCTACTGATCAATGAAAATCGAAACTGCTGCTGTCCACTTTAGATGTGGAAAGCGCTAATCAAGTTTTCTGCTATACTCCAAATAGCATAGTATCCTACAAAGAAGTTAAAGAGATTGTTCTCTGGCTGTTTAAGGGCGCTACCAAAATGGCCCAATGGAAAAACTACTTTATGACTATACAGTTTCACTGAAATGAGACTATGTTAGAATTTGCTGAGCATTTTTCAGCGAAAGCACATGTCCTAATTGGAGCTAACACTTTATCCGCTGAGGATGTTGGTATAGTGATGACAGCGGCTGTCAAACCACATTAGGAACTATATAACGCTATGTCTCAAGTGTTGGTTGGAGATGCCAGACTTATCCAAATAGTGAACACCTTACGTCGACTCTCTGCCACAATCAGCGCCCCCAATGTATCCTGAAAAATCTCTGCTGTCTCTGCTCCAACCTCTTCAGGATATAGGCCGCAGCGACTGGTTTATCAGCTGTTGGAACATATTCGTCCCTCATATGATTCAGTGGACCCTTTTCGGACCATGTATGCCTCGCCAGTTTATCCACAACCTTGGAACCATACCAGCAACTTCCAACCTGGTCCTTCCGCCATAAGCTATATATGGGAAATTTTTATGAACACTTGCATCCAGTGCGGATGAAGAGGGCATTATGCGGGCAATTGCCCTAGCAAACCACAAGTGTATGCAATGTCAACTAAGAAAATTGAGCAGGGAAAAGCTCAAGCAGAGTAGAGACAGGACGCTCTACCTCCGCTGAGTCCAATTCACTTGTCCCTAACAATTCCCAAACATTTTTTTGGGGAGAAATCAAACCTCAATTGGATGATTTGTTATACCAGCAGCTTTCATTGGATACCCCTGCTTCTGCTTCTGAGAGTAAAAGTTCACCCCATAGCCCCGAGTTCCACCAAGATGTGCAGAAGCCATATGTGTGGCAGATTTTGGAGAAGACTGGCACCAGCAACGCGGATCTCTCAACAAACGTCGCCTCTTTAGTAAAAGTTAACATAGCCATTCCAGTGGAGAAAATCACTAGTGAGTATCCTCAGGTCGTCAAGGGCAATTCCTCCTTTTTGAGTAACACAAAGACCTTGAACGTACAAGTAATAAATACTGATGGTTCTTATTACTCAGAATGTACTTACTGCGACATTTTCGTTCAAAACACAAAAATACGCGCTTTTGTAGACATGAGAGCACCTGTGAACATAGTCTCCACCCGGTTAGTGGCTAAACTTATGTTGAAACCAGATTTGGATCATCAAGTAGTATATGGGACCGCAGGAACGCAAAGCACTGTGTCTGAAGGAGCATATAGCATGTTGCCTTTATGATTTGGGCCAGTCCAGGTGTCCGCTTTGGCGGTGGTTTTGCCAAATGACAACTATGATATGTTAATTGGCGCAGCTTTTATGAGGAAATTTGGTGTTGTGATAAATATGGTGGAGGAAACTCTTACCATTTTAGGCCAACAGATTCCCGTATATTTTTCCTCTTGTGGAATCCCAACGGATCCAGTCCGCTCTAGTCAAATAAATCTAGCATACAGTGACAGAGTGATTCTTGTTTGTTATTGATGACTGAGTCAGCGGGCCAAGACCTTCCTCAACCAGATATACAAGTACAAAGGGATCTCGCATTGGGCAACAAGTGTTTTGAGCCTACCATCTGCACACCAGTGCATAATATGGACTGGGCTTGAAATCGATGTCCCTAAAGGGCTTTATGGAGAGATTATGGCGCCTCACCAGCACTCGCAGCTTGAACCAAATGTGGCTGCAGGGTTACTTCTACCTGGGGATGGGGAGGTGAAATTGCTGCTAGCGAACTTACAGAAGGCAATAATGATCTGGCGGCACCAAGTGATGACTTACCTAAACTTAGTCTCTATAGAGAAAGTTCGTCATATTCATGATTTCAGCTCATGGGAGGATCTCAGACTACCTGCAAGCTCATTGTTTAGCGTACTGACTGTGGTTCTTCAGGAAGCGCTCACAAGATTATCAGCGGAACAGCGAGATAAGGCTATGGCATTATTTGAAAAGTATCAGGATATTTATGAACAGGACAATTATGACCTGGGGTGTGGTCAAGGGGTAGTACATCAGATAGATATGAGGATCACTCTCCCATTTGATTGTGACCTATTAGATGTTCAAAAGTGGCAGAAGAGGTTGTCTCCAACGAGGTGAATAAACTTATCATGAAAAGAATGCTAGAGCCATCAAACAGTCCGTGGGCATCACCTGTGCTCATTGTAAAGAAAAAAGATGGCTTGAATCAAGTGGTTATTGACTATTGTAAACTCAATAACATAACGAAAAAAGGATTCCTACCCTCTTCCACAGATTGATGACATGTTAGACCGATTGGGTGGGGAATTTTTTTACGCCATGGATATGATCTCGGGGTACTGGCAGATTGAATTGCCATTAGCAGAATGAGAGAAATGTGCAATCATCACCTCAAGAGGGTTGTTCTAGCTGATTCACATGTCACAAGGGTTGTGTAATACCTCAACTACGTTCCAGCGTGCCATGGATACAATTTTAGGTGATTTAAAGCTTTCCTGCGTCCTAGTTTACCTTGACGACATCAATGTGTTCTTGCGGACATTTACAGAGCACCTGGCCCACTTGGAACAAGAGTTTCAGTGCCTCGCTGCTGCTAATATCAAAATTAAGCCTCAGAAGTGCCATTTCTTTAAAGAACAATTGGAATACCTCAGGTTCGTTGTGGATTCAAATGGGATTAAACCGCAGCTGGATAAAGTGGAAGCAATAAGCAAGATGACTTGCCCAAGGAATAAGCAGGACATTCAGATGTTTCTGGGGATTTTTGGGTATTACCAATGGTTCATTCCCAATTTCAGTTGCATTGGGGCCCCACTTTTGAGTTGCTAAAGAAAAAAGCTTCCTTCAATTGGACGGAGCAATGCTAGAACGCTTTCAATGTTTTGCAAACCGCATTAGCAAGCGCACCCATTTTGCAATATCCCAACTTTGAAAAAGAGTTCATAGTACAAATGGATGTATCCTTCGCCGCTATAGGGGCATTATTATCCTAGAAGGACAATGATGGCATGGAGCATACTTTCGCATTCTGTAGTTGAATCTTGAACTGTCATGAACGAAACTACACCGTATCTGAGTTGGAGTATTTAGCAGTGATCTACGTTTACAAACAGTTTCAAGTATAATTGCATGGGGTAAGATTCCAAGTAGTGATGGATAACGCTTCCTTGCGCTGGCTACAGAATCTGCATGAACCAGAAGGACTGCTAACACGTTGGGCTTTGAAGCTTCAAGCATATTTTTTTGAGATTTTACATAGGCTGGTAGCAAAACATCAAAATGCAGATTTTCTTTCTTGGCTGCCAACGGTCGCTATCATGGCAAATTTAGCTGACATAATGTACGAGAAGATGGTGGCGAACAAATATCAGGATAAGCCGCCACAGGTGATCAAGGTATTAGATGGACTCAGGAAAGATACTTTCCCATGCAAAAGGGAACTATATAAGTGGATCAAAGACTCGACGCTGAGTTTCCCTAAACCTTCAGCTAGACCCTTGATTATTATGGATGCTCATCGGGCTGTAGGACATGGAGAATTGCAGAAAAAACTGGGGTTTTTATGACACCAATACTACTGAGAGAGCATGCATTATGACATATTGGAAACAGTTGGTTGTTGCCATCAGTGTTAAGTGGAAAAAACCTTTCCACAAGAAAACCACATACCAGCTAGTTAAACCCTGGTTTGCCTGGCACACCGTTTCCATTAATGTAGTGGGACCTTTTCTGACTAGCCCTAATCAATACAAATATATAATTGTTGCCATCGATCATTTGACCTGATGGGTGGAGGCCAGGTCTATTAGTGACTTGGGTGCAGTCATTACTGCCAAATTAATTATGGAGTGTGTTATACAGTGCCACGGCTATCCACAGTTCATTCTGACGGATAAAGGGACCAACTTCACTTCACATATCCTGCCAAAGTTAAATGAGTTGCTGGCGATTGTGGGGTTTTGACTACCCCCTATCATCTGGAATCAAATGGAATGGTGGAGCAAGTCAATAGAACCCTAGTGAACATACTCCATAAATTGGTAATGGATCAGCCCTCATAATGGAGTGCCCTTCTACCTACTGCTGTGTTCGCATATAATATCAGCTATCATTCATCCACTGGTAAGAGCCCGTTTTAACTGCCGTATGGCCAACATCCAGCTCTGCCCACCTTGCTCTATTCGTGTGTAGAGGACACTGGTGGTTTGGATCCTCAGCGATATTTGAAGACTCTTGTGAATACATTGTTCAAGCTGCAAATGGAAGCCTACTCCACCAGTTTGGCCAAGAAGGTTTGTGATCAGGCAGCCAATCAGAAGAGATGAAGTGGACTTTCACTGTTCACTGTGGGGAACCATGTTTATTCCACGACCAACATGGATTTGGGCGGAAAAACAAGCTCTCCAACATCTGGACTGACCCATTTGAGATAATCAAGAAGACCAGTACAGATGTCAAACTATCAAGGAACCTGCGGGGGTTAGATTATCAACCAAGTTCACGTGATTTCCGCTGAGCATATAAACAGTAAGAGCATATTGTCCAGTCAAAGGGGGGTAATGTCAGGAAGTTGATATGACTGGAAGATATGCTACCCATAAGGCGGATCAGAGGGGGAATTGAGACAAGTTTCAAGAGTTATGGAAAAGGGTATACGAGTTATAATTGATCAAAATGATGACCATTTGGTGAATTGAGAGGATTTATGCCAAGATTTATACAGATGAGAGTTTCTAGAAAAGGAAAAATGAATTGAAGACTACCAAGCCAAGGATGCATCCAGATTGGGGAACCAAGATATAAAGAGTCACATGGAGGATTGGAAAGGGATTTTTTTAGTGATTTATTAATTGCAGATAAGTCTGCAATTTAAATTAATAAAGGTCGAAATATGGGGCGATAGATCCATATATAAGTTTATTGAGTTTATTAGTAGAATCAGCAATCTTCATATTGTCCAATTTGGTTGCTCAGTGGCTAATACCCTGTGTAAACTGAATCAGAGGAATCAAGCCTATACGCTGAGAATTAACAATGCCCTTACACAACTCTTTGGCTCAAAATACTTCTCAGCCATGGACTTGGCCAGAGGATATTAACAAATGGACCTGTCTCCCCAGGATCAGGAGAAATGCGCCTTTATTTGCAGCGAAGTCTTATTGAGCCTACCCGCTTACCCCAAGGGCTGTGCAATGCGCTGGCATCCTTCCATCGTGCAATGAATCAAATTATATGGGACTTCAAGCTAAGCTATGTGATTGTATATATTGATGAAATCAACTTCTTTTCTGCAACGTTCTCCTATCATCTCACCCATTTAATAAGTCTTTCAACTCCTGCAGGCTTGTAATATCAAGTTGAAACCGTCAAAATGCTCCTTCTTCCAAAAAGAAGCTAGATTTCCTTGGACATTCTATCTCCCAAAAAGGGACCCAGCCTTTATAAGATAAGTTCAAAGCTATCTCTAAAATGACTGCCCCACAAACCTTTGAGACATTCAGGTATTTCTGGGTATGATGGGGTATTACCATCAGTTCATCCCAAGTTTGCTCATCTCAGTGAGCCTCTCATTTGACTATTGGCTAAAAACTCTTTTTATTGGGGTACAGAAAAAGCAGCTGCTTTTGAAACGTTGAAGTAACTGTTACAACAACGTCCTATCCTTCGGCACCCAGATTATAATAAACTTTTATCTTGTTTACCAATGACTTGGACTACGCCGTCAGGGCCATCTTGACCCAACTGGATGAAAATGGGGTAGATCATCCTGTAAGCTATTTCAGTAAAATGCTATCAAAGGCGGAGCGCAACTACAGCGTCACAGAGAAGGAGTGCCTTGCTGTTTTGTAAGCTGTAAAACATTACAGTCCTTTCTAGTATGGAAATACTTTCACTGTGGTTACCAGCCATGCTTCCCTGAAATGGTTACAGAATATGAAGGATCCCACTGGGCGATTAGCACGATGGGCTTTAAAGTTCCAGCATTATGATATGAAGATTGAACATTGTTCTGGAACCCATCAAATAAATGTTGATGGGTTAACTCATCTGCCCATTATGCATTTGGATAATAGTGAGGCGGAGAGGTTACATGAACTCCTAATGACCCCCGATGACAGGGAAGATGAGGATGAGCCTGTCTAGAAGATGTTAGCCTGGCATTTCTGCAACACCAAAGTGGATAGTGGGAAGTTGTATAAGCAGGTGGGATAAAGTGGTTGCCTTATCTACGGCCCTCAATATGTGTACCTGCTATCCTGGAGGCTCACTCTACCCTAGGTCATGGGGAGCGAAGAAAATCTATGAGTGGTCTAGGGAGCGTTACCATTAGTAAGGAATCAAGAAAAATATTGTCAAAGTCTTGGATGCCTGCCTCATGTGTAAGAAGTAATACAGTTTCAAGACTAGATACCAATATCAACCAAATACCCCTCAACAACCGTTCCACACCATTATCCTAAACGTAGTTGATCCCCTCCCGCAGATTATTGGTGGAAACAAATTTATCCTTTTAGGCATCAACCAATTTTCTAAGTGGGTTGAATCCGTGGTCCTCCCTGCTTAAATGGCCAGGGCCGCCGCAGCATTTTTGCATAAAAATAATTTTACTTGCCATGGTTGTCCCCAAATACTACTCTGCAATAATGGCAAGAACTTCACCTCCTGAATAGTCAAGATCCTGGCTACGCTATTGGGACCCAACAACTCTTCTCAGCCCCATATAATACCTTTACTAAGGTAACTATGGAGAGAGCCAATGGAACCTTGGTTTCCATACTTCATAAAATGGCCTCCTTTGATCCCCTTCACTGGGATCAATTTCTACCCAGTTCTTTTATGGCATATCAGATTATTTATCACTATTTCCTGAAAATGTCTCCATTCCATGTTCTGTATGAGCGGGAACCAGGGACACCCACCTTTTAGCTAAAGAAGTTTTCTCCTCTAATTTTTTTAAACCTGAAAAAGCCATGAGAAGATTGGCTCAAAGTAACATTCAGATTCAATCTGAGGCTATGAAAAACTTAAATGAAACGGTTACAAAAGAGGGATAAGCAGCTAATGAGTTACAGGCTCCCATACCTTCCTTCAAAGTGTCTGACTTAATCCTATATTACCATAACCACTTCAAATCCAGAAGTAGCAAGCTTAATCTATTTGGGAGGGTGCCTTCACTGTCACCTTCAAGAGAGGTGACGAATATATATAAAATCATTGGCTACAGTATCACCATAAATCGGTTACACGGCCGCTTCCTACAGCCCTATTGTACCCCAACTTTCTTGAGGGGGTGATGTCAGACATTTTCCCTCACAGCTTCATAAAATAATGTTTTGGGTCAAAATGGGCTGACGCGGGGAAATGTTGGACATTTACAAGTTTCTGATGATAGTAAGGGTAATTTAAATGATACAAATGAATTTATCAGCCAAAAGACCCTGGCCAATTCTTGGTGGAACCCCAAAAATTGGGGTAACACTGTTACAAATACTAAACAGGCAATTAACACGAAGTCAGGCAATTGAATTGCCTTGACCATGCAATGAACCTGAGGAATCCATCAGCAGTTTCTTCCCCTCACGTCCAATTCCCTTAAAAATCTAAGCGAGGACCACCCCTTTTATGGCGTGGCGGAGGTCCCTTAAGGTGAAATAAAATTTGGCTAACAGGTATTGGCTGAAATTTATTAAGTCATCATCCAATGGGTACATATTATAAAAAATTAACTCCCTATCCGCCGTTCAGCCAAAGTGAAGTGATTTTCCAAGCTTTTATAGGCTGAATTCATATATTTCCTTATTTGGACTGTAACAAGCAGTTTCAAATTTATTATTGAATTCCCTTCAACTCTCTTTATAGTTTAAAACTGACATGTCAGATATTAAGAGGATTTGTTTTTTCTCTTACCCTCACAGTACTGAAATAAACTATAAAACTTATAATTTTTTAACTTTTTAGTGCTTATTTATTTTAACATTGTAAGTGGGTTAACCCTCATTTGTTGGAGTTTAGGCTTTATGCACCACCGAACTTAATCCTACCCTAAATTCCAACATGGACCCAGAAGCCCTAAAGCTTGCGCTTCATCGGGGATTGATGGAATTTGGGTCAGTTCTATCAGTAGACCTGTGAGCACCAGCCTACAATGCCCCACCCAGAGGGCTAAGGTTTCTAGAGCATCATTTATCCCTAACTTAATGGTGGCCCGCAACATGGAGGTGATCCCACGTGTTTCAGTCATTGGATCCTGTTTTAAAGCCTTCTTTGTTGATCCAGACCAGCACGACCATGTTGCTCATATTGTAATTCTTTGGGCTACCTATATAATAGTTGTACAGCTTGTAAGGAAGCTCTCTCATCTAGTAGCCAAGCCTAGTGACAGGTAAAAAACGCTCCCACATAGTAGCAGCGCCAATCCCACAACCAACCCACTGGGTACCTGTACATAATCTTACCCCCTCTGCCCTTCATGTAGCAGTTGAGAAGGCACAGCCAGTAGCACATCTTTACTCCCTTAGTGCGGAAATCCCTCTCCCTATGGAACCCCTTCTAAATTGCCTAACCATTCACCAGCCCAAAATAAGCGCAAATCTGCTTCTCATTAAGCTAACACAAAGAATTCCAGCCATTGGGGCGTATAGAACGAATTCAGTAACACAAAAATACCCCAAGGGTGGAACAGGTATGGAGTACCCATGTCAGGTGGCTCCACGTCATTGCTACCCCCACCATCTAAGGGTATTGCAACTATAACGTCATTCTCAGTACAGAAGGAGGTGCCTATGGACTCTGATACATCAGATAATGCACAAATGGAGGAGTCTATGAAGCACCCTTAAGATACTACTGTGCAAAGCAGCGGGGTATAGTATCTTGGGCTGGCTTACAGGCTCCCCCAGCCCCATCAACTCAGAATAAACCTCAACCTCATCAATCAGCACGGATTGCTGCAAAGAGTCAAGCTTAAGGACTAAAAATGAGCAGCCTTATGGATGCAGGTGAAAGCTCTGGTAACCCCCCGGGATATGGAGGGGGACAGCTATGAGGCCCCAAGGGGGCACCCTGACCCTGCAGTCCATTAACTCTAATGGGCTGAAGGATTACAAGCGGAGAGCCCACCTCCTCCACAACTTCAGGTCAACTCGCATGGATATTGCAGCCATCCAGGAGCCCCATGTCCCCCCTCTGATTTTGTAGCATGGAATGACCCCTTTGGAGGTAATTCCTGTTGGACACACTATGTGGCCCTTATTATCCTTAACCCCTGGTTGAAACCCCACCAATCTCTAAAACACCTTGATGATGGCCTTATATTGGCTAAATTATCAACCCCTAAGTTATCCTTATTTGTGGAAAGCATATACCTGCTAAATGCAGGACCAAGAGCAGGATAATCTTTTGGAAGAACTTGCTCTACTACAACTCCCAGGAAATACAGTGCTGATGGGAGACTTCAACACATTATTGAGTTGGGTGCATGACATATTTCCTCTCCTCACACAAGATAAATGAGGTACAACTCAGCTTTGGGTTTTCTCAGATCAAGCGGTCTCATGGATACCCCCTCAGCATCTGGCCTTGACTGTATGTCTTGGGCTCAAGGTGCAGGTCAGTGATTCGCATCATCCTCACAAATTGATATAACCTAGTGGGCCCCTAGCTGGTTGGTCAAGTTTTCACTACTATAAAACGAGATAACACTATAAGTAATCACAGATCCCTCACAGTGATCCTGATAACAATCCTCAGAACATCGCTAAGATTTTGGCCAAGGATTTGTCAAGGGCTCTTGAACAACCAGCTTTCAAGAGAGAAGATAAATGCAGCCATTTGTGATCCAGAGCACCTTAACTCACCTCATTTGCAACCTTGCAAGAAAAATGGGCTGATACAAAAGCAAGGATCCTAAAGGTAGCCCAAGGTTGTGCTAAGGCTCTAATGATGGCGGCCCAGGCTAAAATCAGACGTGCTGAAGCTAGAATAAGTCACCTTGAAAGGAATTGACGACCTGTGTCTTCCTCTCAATGGCTGGAGGCATAGGAATTGGCTCAAGAGACATACCAGCAGAACTTACTGAGCAAGAAGAATGGGCAGCAAACTTGACATCGTCGCATTACTACACCCAATGGGAACGGCCCATTCGTTTCTTTTACCAGAAGCATAAAGCCCGCTCAAAGGATTAGGAGATTGCAACCCTAAGGGTGGGGACCACCGTCATCGCAAACAAGGAGGAAATCACCAGAGAAATCCACCGTTACTATTCATCCCTCTTCAAGGCTTCCTGAGTAAGCCCAGCAAATGTTTATAAATTCATTGGAGGGGCTTCGGAACCAATGCTTATTTTCTCAGCGGATGAAGAACTCTTGCACCAATCATGCAGCAAGAAGTAGTGTACATTCTACTCCACAGCCCACGCCTGAAGGCCCCATGCCCAATGGTCTCCCATTTGAGGTGTATCTAGTGGATCCCGTCGCATTTAAAAAGGCCCTCCAGCCCCTCTTCTTGACCCTCTTGGCAGAAGGGGGAGTTCTTCCTGACTTGAGAGCCTCAATTATGACCCTTATCCATAAGAAAGTAAGCGAGAGAACCTTGAAAACTGGCGACCAATATCACTATTTAACATGGACCACAAACTATTTATCAAGCTTCTAGCAAACCGCATGACTAAGTGGGCAGCATTACGCCTCAACCTAGCTCAACATGGCTTTATCCCAGGGAGATCGCTTTAAAACAATTACAATGAGCTTCTGGCAACCCTGTCAGCTATCTCGTCCCAAAAGAATGGTTTCGCGATGCTTCTTGATATGGAAAAAGCATATAAATGAGTAAAATGGAAATATCTGAATGCCTCCTAACTCACCTCCACATCCCACTACAGCTAGGACATGGATATCAGCGCTTTACGCCAAGCTTCACACTAAGGTACTGTCCCAACAGGCTTTACAGCAGCGGTTATGTTGAGCAGGGTCTTCTTCAAGGAGATCCACTGAGCCCAATCTTGTTCAAAATAGCTTTGGACCCTCTTCTGTCCTTACTCCAGGAACAGCTATAGGGTATTCAGGTTCCTGGGAAACTTCCACCCACACCATAGCCTTTGCTGATAACACAGCAGTGGCAGTCGGATGTAAAAAATGCCCTAGGTCTGGCCATGGAGGCCTTGGATCGCTACTCCAAGGCGTCTAATGCAAGAGTTAACACTTCTAAAACAATTTTAGTGCAAGTTGGTACCCCATCTTTTTCTCCTCTTATTGTTTTGGAACCTGCCTGGGACACCTTTTGGCACCTAGGTGTCCTCAACACACCACATGGGGTCGCAATAAAAGATAATGAGGACCTCTTGCTCAATGCAATAAACTCTCATGTAGCTAGCTGAAGCTACCTGTGTATCATCCCCAGGTGATGCGCCCTGATGGAAAATATTTTCTTCTATTGAAGCTATGTTCCTCGCTCATGTCTGCCTCTTTATGGACAGTTTCTACATGTGGTTGAATGTGATACTTCGCTGTTGGATATGGGGATCCAACCACCCTCCCACAGCTCTGACCACAATATCTGACCCTGCAGTGAAGGGGGCCTAGGTCTTTTGGACACTATATAATGCCACTTCTATACTGTGGGTTCCTTAAGCCCATCGTTTGCTAGGATATGTCTTCAAGCCACAATGGGCTCCAGCCTTACGCCAGGGTTTAGAGGCCTCTCTAGGGCTCCCAAAGACCTCGCCAACAGCTGTGAGAATGGCTAACAAACCATCCAGGCCACCGCCTCAAACCCTCATCAAGTTTTTACTGGAATCAGGCTCTCCTTTCACTTAACAGGGAAGGAGTGCGGGTGTACCACGCCTTCCCTTATAAAAGAAGTGGCCCTGGGATCAGCACCTGGCATTATACCCTGGTCCACAATGGTAGGATTATTATCTCCAACCTCCACCCTTTAGGACAGACCCACAATGCGGCCTCGTCTATTTGAACTTTTATCCCCCGCCATGCAATGTGATCTAAAGGCGCTCTGGAAGAAAGTCACCCATCCTGCTCTCTCAGCAAAAATGTCAAATACGCTGTGGCTTGTTCTACACTGCTCATACAGGACAGAGGACCAAACTGGTACCACCTTCCAGCACAAAAGTTGTCCGTGATGTGCAGAGCTGACAGGCACCCACCTTCACCGCTTCTTTACTTGCCCCCCTCATAGCCTCTTTCTAGAGCAAGGTCTGCGAACTCCTGAAAGCAGAGCTTTGGTTATCGCACCCTGTTCAGGACTTCATGTTCAACCTCTCAGTCCCCAATTATTTTCAATCATAAAGGGTCCTGGCATTTGGCATAGTGATATGGACTAATCATAATTCATATCTTTGCGCCGCTTTTGACTCCGCTCTGTGGATGCTGCCCCATATGTTCACCCACTTTAAGGTTCATTTTGAGATGGCTCTGAGTGTAGTTACCATGTCATTATGGGCCAAAAGGTCAGTTCGAGTGGACAACTGGATCTGGCAAAGCTTTCCACCACCCTTTCTTGATATATCCACTTACCCCTGCCTTTGCCTCAAGCTCTTAGGAGCTCTGGCGTGATTAAATAAAGACCGGTGTATCCCCCTTTAGGTTGGTACCACCTAGTGCTAAAAAAAGAAGCATCCAAGGGTAATACTGTGGAGGGATCCTTTGGGGCCAATGCGGTTACCCAACGTTCATCACCACATGTCTCAAGTCACCCAGTTGAGCCAAGGGCTCCAAGGTGGCATTAGGTCCCTTCTTCTTCCTATACGGGACCTTTTCCTGGTCCAATCCAAGAGGTTAAGTCTCCAGACTTACAAGTGCCTTAAGGACAG
The DNA here is from genome assembly GCA_022478985.1 of Massospora cicadina. Lineage (NCBI taxonomy): Eukaryota > Fungi > Entomophthoromycota > Entomophthoromycetes > Entomophthorales > Entomophthoraceae > Massospora > Massospora cicadina. The sequence goes on from JAKSZP010011866.1 coordinate 42,647, forward strand.
GCTACAATCGTGTTGGATCAATAGTTAACTTATTGAGGCTCATTTTGGGAGTAGGGATCTCAGCGCGTTCATCATCTTTGAATCCTGACAAGTTCCTTTTATGATCCAGTCAGATGGGATATAAGGCCATAGGAATCAGCCATGTACTTAGTTTACCATTGTACCCTGATTGATGTTGGCAATAGAACATTAATAGTCAACTTGTGAATGACTTTTAGGGTCCAGACCAAAGAACGGCAAGCTTATTATGTTGAACTCCAGGTTGATGGTGATAAAAGAGAACTAGGTCACCTAATTAAAAATTGGTAAGGAGGGTCAGTTAGAATTACATCAGAATGACTCCATTTCTGTGGTGGTGACAATTCCTTGAATGGCTAGGGTTTAAAGCTGGTCAATTCATTTGGCTAAGGCCTTCATAGTCAAAATTGGAGTTCTCAGGCACGGAGTTATTGAGTAGGGGCTGAACGCTGCTTGCTAGTCAAGGGGTAAGCCCATATAGAGCTATAAAGGTCAACATCTTGATTATCAGTGGTAGCTTATCCAGTAAGCAAGCAAAGCGTTGGATAAATAGTGGTTCCAGTGCGTAGGGTGGAGGTGGCTATCTTCTACAAAATATAAAAAAGAGGATAGTTAGCATATTTCCACTGCCACAGAGGTTGAGAGATTAAAGGGGCAGTAAAACTTTGATTAATTCTAAAAAGTTGATTTAGTTCTTGGACTACCTGTGAGGTGAAATATAGCTCATTATCCAAAAGTAAAGTTTTTGGGCATCCATGCTTAATGAAAGTGGATCAAATAAGTAATAGTGCCATGGCTTTTGTGGTAGCAAGAAGGAACAGAAATTGCTTCGACCATTTGGTAAAATAGTCTATGGCTAGTAGGACATATTTATGGCTATGTAACCCAGTGGTAGAGGACCCACCACATCAATGCTGATGATATTAAAGAGGCTTGAAGGAGACATGACAGAATGTTGATAATGGGACTAGTCTGTACTTGGGATCAACAAGTTGTTAGAATTTAAGGTTTTGTTGATTGTTCCTGACTGATAACCCTTAAATTTAACTGCACAGGTTCGGTTTTTTGCAATCCTTTGCGTTGTCTGATAATAATATATTCAATTGTAAATAGTAAGACGACTATTATCTGTAGTTGAATAGATCACTAATGTTGGGTCCAACGCTTGACCAGTATTACTCCTCAAAATAATTAGGATGTCCTCAATAGGGATTTGTTTCCTTATACCGCCTAGATTGATCCACGCTCAGATCCTCATTTATGTCTTATCTCTAGTGACACACAATCTGCAGCATTCCACGTCTCAGCTCATCTTCTCTTATCTGGATACAAGATCAGATCCTTTCTTTTTTCTTAAAGAGTCTACAATTTGAGCACACAGCAATAATTTCCTTGAAGATAAATTGAACTAGAAATGAATTCTGCTAAAGTATAATTTTTATTAGTTAAATTCTTAAGGGAATTTATAGTGAGAATTCAGCGCCCAACCCTCAGTTGGCACCTCAATGATGAAATGGCAGCCGTTGCCATTGAATTACCATTCGTCGTCTCATCAGCAGTGGTCTTCCTCATCTTGGCTAGGATTCTGTCATCAAACATCCTCAAGACCTAAAATGGAAAGGGTCAATGTGTCCCTAACATTTTCCTCTCGATCCCAGTGGACCAACCATATTTGGCAAGTGACCTGCTTAGGTAATGGGCTTGTTACCCATTATGGCAGGTCACAAACCAATTGATCAACTTGCTATCTTCAGGTGGCATAACTCGCCTCGATACTTGATCCTTAAATTCCCAATTGGTCAGTGATGAAACCCAACTGAGCCCAATTGGTACACCTGATAGTTAATCATTGATCAACTATCAGATGCCCCATTTTGTCAGCAACTCTTCCCAACAATAGCATAATCATTCACCTGGATTGATCCTCAATGGATCCAAACCAGAAGAATTACCTAAAATCTTCCAAACATTGTTAACCTGAAATCAGGGCCAACTGATATCCAATTTACTTCGCTATAGGGAATTATCCCCTAGTGACCCCTGGTAATCTAGTCAGCTGGGAATGTGGGCAATAATCCCAACACAAGTCATACAGGCCTCTAGAGCTTCCTGGATGATCCCAGTCATCCAATACCAATACCATCACTTCTCTAGTCGTTCCTAAGTCTTTTACACTGCCCCATGTCCCACAGTTGTGTGTCCTTCTAGTATAACATTGGTTTGGGAAGAAGTGTGGATATAAGGGAGCCATCTCTTACTATTTTTTATACAGAATCCCCTCTTTGATTTGAATGTCTCAGGCCATCTTTCATAGTTTGATTTGGATCTCAGGAATTCAAACTCCTATCACTCAGGACAGCCAATTAAATCATTTAGTCAGTCTTCTTTGAGGGTCACTGCAGCCAACACCAGCATTTTTAAAAGACTATCATCATTCTGATGAATTGCTCCTGTGTGATGGACAATATAAAATCATTATTCTGCAGCCTTAATGCTATCTTTCTAACTGGACATTTAAGTCCTTCATGTGCTGAAGCCATGAGAGCAAGGAATGGTCAGTGATGATGGTGAAATGGGTGCCATATAGGTAGGACTGGAAATGCTTGATTTCAAATCAACAAAGCTAGGTTCTAGCACTTGGTGATGCTATACTTTTGTTTGGTCTTGCTTAGGGTCTTAATGAAGTAAGCCACTGGATGATCAACCTGATCTTCAACATGTTGAGCTAATATGGACCAAATTGTGAGATCACTAGCATTCGTGAATAGAAAAAATGGCCAGTCAAAATGTGGATGAACTAAAATAGGTTTAGTACAAAGAGCATTCCAAAACACAAAAAACCTTCTCTAGTTCAGGCCGCCACTCAAAGGAACATTATTCTGTAGAAGGTAGAACTGGGGTTTGTCTAAGTCAGCAAACTGAGGGATGAACTTGAAATAATAACTCATCATGCCAAGGAATACTTGATTATCCCCAAGGCTTAGAGGGAGCGACGTCTTCTTAATGGCAGAAGCTTTATCCAGGATAGTCTGAATACCATTATTTGAGACCTTGTGTCTGAGGGATTCCATTTAAGATTAGAAAAGTCCACTTCAAAGGCTTGAGCTTTATTAATGATTTCTAAGATTATTAAAAACTTATGGGAGATGACCCACGTGGCCATTGAAATTTCATGAGAAAACAGTGTTATAATTGAAGTATATGAGGACACAGGATAGCTTTAAGTCTCCCTAGAATCACATTCATGGTACATTGGAAGGTGGCGGCCGCGTTGTAAAGGCTCTGGGGCATCCTCGTTGGCTAAATAACCCCTCATAGGTATGAGCGCACATTTAAATTGATAGTCTATCACTACACAATCACTGCCTTCTTTAAAGCCTCAGGGGCCAGCCATCAAGCTGGACAGGGGTGTACATCCTTCAGAACCAAAAAGGGTTTAAATCCTAAGGCCCTTCCTCTCACCCAGATCTCTGACCCAGGGCATACCCTAGATGTGAGATGGGTGGCTGCTGCCCTTCCCTGTTTGCCACCTGCCCCTCCCACCATTTAATCCCACTAAAACCCATCCTGGTATCAAACTATGCAAAGTTTAATTTGAAACAAACTAATCAGACTTATACAGACTTCAGGAAAATTCAGAAGCAACCCCACCACGGCCCCAACCTCAGCCCCCAATGGGTGGTTCACCCAGAAGCCAACCTGCATAGCAAAACCATAACTTATAAGTCCAATTTGCAGAAAAAGTCCAGAAAGTGAGGGCGAAAACAGGTTTCAAACTTTTTCACTCCAGTCTATATCAAAAACATGAATTCATACCTACGAAATTTGGGGAAAATTAATCAAAATTAGATTGGAAGTCATCTGATACTATTAAGGCGAAATTAAGGATTTAATTCATTATTTGAGAGATAAAAAACAGAACTGGTACCTTATTGTTGTTGGACAATTGCAAGTCCAATGTATTAGTAAATGTAAATTGGAGGTAAATAATGAAAAACCCGGCCAAAAGACCCTGGTCAATTCCAGATATAACCCCTCAAATCAGGGTAACATTTCAATTAGTACTTATAAAAAACCACGAATTTGGGCAGTCATATTGCTCCAAATTTTGACCAATTTTGGGGAGTACTTCTGAGGTCTCTCCCCCTCTTACAGCGAATTTTAGTAACACCTACCCTGCGGATCCCAGCCCTTTTTATAGGGTTGGAAGGGGCCCCAAAAGGTGAAAACTATTTCATGACCAATGATTGGGTGAAATTGATGAAATCTCTGCCTCACAGACACATCCTACCTGTAACCAACTTTCCATTGGCTGTTTCATCAAAATGAGGCAAATATTCAGCAATCCAATAGGTCAAATGCACTTATCTCCTAATTTGGACAGTACTAAGCACTCCAAATTTTCATACAATTTGCTTTGAACCTTGATATAGTTTAAATAAAAAGCTACTAGATATTGAGAGGGTTTGTTTTTTTCTTTCCCCGCAGAATTAGTAAAGCTATAAAAATACAATTTTTTAGTTTTAAGTTTTCAATTATTTTATTACTTCAGTGGTTTCAATCCCCAATTTGACGAAGTTTAGGCCTAAATAGCACCAGCGAGCTTAAAATTTCCTAAAATCCAACAAGTGGTGCTCATTACAGAGAACCCTGTACACCACAAATCTTCCGTTTACTATGTCAAATGCATCTGAATCCAAGTTAGCTGCTTTATAATGACAGTTAGCTTGTGCTTTGTTTCGTCTTAAAAGGCTTGAGCAGAACTCTTCTCAAGGCCTTAGTGGGGCCTCACTTATCATCCATAAACCCCCTCTTCGAGATAAGTTTACACATGGTATGGGCAGTATAGCATCCTCCCTGTATATTTTATTTAATTAGTAATGGAAGGAGCAATTGACCAGCAAAAACTCAGGTACATCCTCCCATTCTTGAGTCGTATGGCTCAATAAATATTGGTTCCTCACATGGTCAATCTCAGAGCCTGGGCTGAGGTTAAGCAAGCACTTAATGAGGAGTCTGGCTCCACACAAAGCTTACAACGACAAAAACAGGACTTTTTGTGCCTTAGCCTGCAAGAGGGAGAATCGATCCACTCTTTTGTTGAGCGATTTTATAATGAAACTTGGCCTCTGTTGTTGGCAAAAATGCTACTTTTAGATGACGCCATTGCTGCTATTTTGGCTGATTAACGCCTCTTCCCTCCTTGGCGATGCGTATATCTTCAGTCAAGCGCACCTTCAAAAATAACGAGAAATTTATAGAGGCCTTATTAGCGGTGGTTGACTACTATAAAAGTGATACTACGCAGGAGCTATGAGGCGAGTGTCCACTATAACTTCTCCAACCTCCTCTATGTCTAAATCCCTTTCTAAAACTGCTCCTACAGAGTTGACGCAACAAGATGTTCCTTCCCAAGGTGAAGTGAAAAAGAAGAAACTAGCAGAGACAGAGCAGTGCTCACCTCCATCTTCAGCTCCTAAAGTGCAGCTGGTGAAGTTGGCTATCACTTTGTCCTGTTCTTCCTTGTCGTTAGAGCAGCCTTCTAAAGTGCCTCAATTGTCACGTCCTGCCAAGGCAATATCTCTATACCCCTTGACATCTCCTCTGGCCAACTCTACCCTAAAACCTGTAGCAGTGGGGCAACCCAAACCCCTACGCTAAAGGATAAATATAGAGCCATAATTGAGTAACCCCAAGAACCCACTTGCAATAAGGGAGTCCCTGACCTTACCTTCCAACCTATGGAAGCTTTGACGTTCATTGATTATCCCTCTGATGATGAATATGAAGGGGGTTGTTAAGATGTTGGTCACTATGACTTAGGAGCCCCATCTAAAGTAGGGGCACCTGTCATGTTGAATTCTGATAGAGTGGATTGGGCTAGGATTCCCTGTAAAACTTATCTCCTCCAAGTGTTGAGGGGTTTTGAGGTCATTAACACTGCCAGTGAAGCTGACCAGTTTATTGCCACTTTGATCCGCCAAACTACTGTGTTCATACCCTGCAGTCTATCTAGGAGAAATACTCTGAGATAGCCAAATGACTTACCTCTAATCTCCTTTTAAAGGAGATTCTCGCTCTTTCCCCCAACTTATATGGAACCTTAACAAAAGTGGAAGTTGTAGTAAATAGAGTTAGGGTTAGGGCCATACTTGACACTGGTTCCTCAGTAAATGTTGTGTCATTAAAATCAAAAAGATTAAACTGGCCCCCAACCTTGACTACACTTAAGAGTTTGTGACTGCAGGCCCAAACAACACCTGCGCCATTGAAGGCGTACTCTTCTCTGTCCATCCGTTTTGGGATGCTTATCTTGTCAGCTCCAGCGGTGGCCCTAAAAAACAATAACTTTGATCTACTTATTGGTACCCAGTTCATGCTCAACTATGAAGAGATTATCAACATGAAGCAGGGGTATTTTCTCTATTTAATTATGAGGTCCCCCTGGATTTTAACTAATGAGGAGCTTAAAAAAAGGATTATGTTTTCACAGTTATGTATTCCTCTTCCACTTTATTCCTGCATTATACCACCGCAGGCCGCCATACCAAAATTTTGCCTCAATCAATGGACGCCTTAGAGGGTATACCTTTCTATGCTTCTGAAGAGGTGGTCATCAAGGCTGGTAAACAAAGGGTAGTTGACACGAAGATTACCATGCAAATCCCACATAACTGCCTACTGCACCTAATTAGCCTTAATGGAGTTAGTCCTTTGGAGCCCAGAGTATAGTCAGGTGTGCCAGACCCAGATTATCAGCGACCAATCAATCTCCTGTTGGTGAATCTCACAAACAAGGACATGGTAGTCAAGAAGCATCAGGAGATTGGAAGAGGCCTACTGGTCCCTATTGATGATATTGAACAAGTTCACTGTATCAGGTCTATGGCAGATATGGGCCTACCCGCTGATCAATTGTTATATACTTTTTCCACTGTTCAAATCTCTGATGATTTAACTCCTGCAGAGCTTATTTAAGTTCATAGTTTATTGGAGTCCTATAGCTGTAATGGACGGGTTCACGCCAATATGCAATGAAAGAATTGTGCAGTAAGAGCCAAGTTATTAAACATAATAGGTATAGGCCCGCAGAGGCCCATCCCCAAACCCAACTGCCATGACTCGTCATTGCCACGTATTCTTGGACCACTGTTCCCATTATACTGCACATTAGTAGCAGGGTCTGGGACCAGAATAGGGCCAAGAATGATGCCAATGCCACACCGAGCTCACTGTTAGCTCATGACCTGATTCCAAACTTACTTCTTTTTCTTATTTACTAAAATAAATTTTATAAAATGCTGAGCTTGGCAAAGTCCTTTATTTTTAATTTCCTTATAGAAGACACAACTGCCCTTCAAGGATGCCGCGTCTTCCCTTGAATAATATGTTGCAACTATCAAACATGCTCTTCATTTTGTTAAGCTCCTCCAAACCCCGACCACCACATCATTAGTGAAGAATCGCCATCCCACTGGATCACCATCCACACCCCGCATAAGCCCATCATCATTTTGTAGGTGATTTGGATTTGGGATGTCGATTTCTCCCAGCTCTGAACCTACCAAATTTGGTGCCCATTGAACCAGGGCCACATTTGGGTCAACTTCCACCCAATCCAAACCAGTGAATGGATCAGGTGCCCCCCAATCCATTACATTACCCCCTGTGAAAACCAGAACTCCTGGACCTTCTCTGGGCATTGCGCACAGTCCTCCATCATCTGCCATAGTGACTCCTCCACCGGATAGCCCTTTCACTTCACCAACAACCGCTGTCAGCCTCTCACCCACTTGGCATCCAGTATCTGTTCTACCTTGTATTCTGGGATCTCTACTTCCTTAGGATTCAACGGACTGGGACGCTTGGGCCCCTCACCCCCAAAAGCCTGCAGCTGGGAGGCGTGAATTACTGGGTGGGCTCTGGAACCTACCAGCAAACTCAACTCAAACGCAACCTGATTAATCGCTCTGATAATCCAGTATGGGACCATAAACTTTGGACCCAGCATACGACTCTTTACAGGGACAGCATAGTTCTTGGCTGATGCCAAAACCCAGTCCCCAGGTTTAAACGATGGATCTGGCACCCTTCGCCAATCAGCCTGCCATTTCTGCTGAGCTACCACCTGCTCTAAGTTCCCCCATAGCATCTTCCCAATTTCTGATATGGTATGAATAATTTCATCCGCCCCCTGGCATACGCCCTTTGTAGATCCCCCATTTGACTTTGGATGAGTCCATGGGTACAAAAATGGTGACATTCCCACAAAGTATTGCGAATGGTTATTGTATGCAAACTGAGCCATCCTGACCCATGATATCCAGTAATTCTGACGATCAGACACGTAATACTGTAGATACTGCTCAAGTATCTGGTTCACCCTCTCCATTTGACCATCCGATTGTGGATGGTATGCTGAGGACCAACCTGGTCTGATATCCAAACTTCCCAATAGACTTGACCAGAATTTTGAAATGAATTGTGGGCTGCGATCCAAAATAATTTCCTCAGGTAGGCCATGGCAAAAAACACCTCATCAATGAAACCTTTTGCCGCATCCTTCGCCAAAAAACTCCCAGTGCATGGGAAGAATTCAGCGTATTTGGTAAGTCTGTATATGACCACCATAATCGCGTCCTTCCCCTGCACCTTCAGAAGTCCTACTATGAAATCAACGCTGATAATCTCCAAGGGGTCTGCGGTATTGGCAACAGATTCAACTTCTCTGAGGGCAGTTTCCTTGATGGCTTTAACTTTGCACATACCAGACACTCCCATACGTACTTCTGGACATCCTTATGAAGGCCTGGCCACGGATACTCCCGCTGCACCAACTCCATTGTCTTCCCCACCCCCGGATGACCCGCCAATGGATGGTCATGGAAAGCCTGGATTACCTTCCACCTTAATGATGGGTTGGGCACCCATACCCGTGACTTGTGGTAAAGCACCCCAACCTTCTTCATGAAATCCGCGTGGTATTGGTGCAGCTGACCTTCTGTCATTTTGGCCTTCAACCTTTGTGCAAACTCCGCGTTCCTCTGCTTCCAGTGAACCTCATCCCCCAACTCACACCCTCCATCTTCAACCATCGCAAACTGATCTGGATGGAGCATCATTACAGTGTTGAACTCCTCCAATTCCCCCTTCTCATACACAAAAGCTCCATCTCGGCTTAACCAATCTGCCAGGACATTCGAAGTTCCAGGCCAGTACTCCACCCAGAAGTCATAGCAGACCAGCTCCACATGCCACCTGGATTGTTGCTGGTTCATCTTCCTGGGTTGGAGATAGTACTCTAAGGCCTTGTGGTCCGTTCAGATAACAAAAGGATGCCAGGCATAGAGGATGTGATGTTGCCATTCATGCAAGGCCACCATCACCGCCAACAGTTCTTTATTATATATCAGATAGTTCATTTCTGCTAGAAGCAGCTTACAGCTGTAGTAGCACAAGGGATGCTCCAACCCGTCCTTCCCCTCTTGAAGCAATACCGCCCCCAAAGCATAATTTGAGGCATCTGTATTGACCACAAAAGGTTTCCTCAGATCTGGATGGGCCAGCACTGGCTCAGTAAGTAACTTACCCTTTAATAATTTAAACTCCCACTCTTCCTTCTTTCCCCATATGAATGGAACATCCTGAGTCAACAGCGTAAGTGGTAAGGCCATTTGGGAGAGATTCTTCACAAACTGACAAAGGAAGTTCAAGGTACCCAAGAAACTTTGCACCCCCATCTGATCCATGGGAGCCTTCCAGGGCCAAACTGCTCAGAGCTTATCTGGACACATATCTAATCCATTCCAGAATACCACGTTGCCAAGAAACGTCACTGAACTCTGGTTGAACTTGCACTTTGAGGGCTTCAACTTCAAACCCATTTGGCCTATTGCCCCCAAAACTTCCCAAACGTCACGAATGTGTTCTCCTGGGACTGCGAGAACACTAGGATGTCATCCATATAGGCGGCACAGCAACGTCCGATCTTCCCCCAAGGAAATGATCTATTATCCGTTGGAACACTGCTGGAGAGTTTTTCAGCCTGAATGTCATTACATGGTATTGGTACACCCCTAGGTAGTACTTTAATGCCATGTATTGCTGATGCTCTGGTCTCACCAGAATTTGATTAAACACATCCATCAGGTCAAGCTTTATAAACACCGTGCATCCATTAACTATCAGAAGAATATCCTCCAAATGTGGCATTAGATACAGATCCAGCTCTGTGACCGCGTTTAGATGATGAAAATCCACACATGGCATAAGTCGCCACTTGCCTTTGGTACTAACAACACAGGAGATACCACCGGAGAACTGGAGGGCTTAATCAAACCCTTGTCTAGCATGGACTCCATATGACTCTCCAGAGCTTCCCTGGCCCGTTAATTTAGAGGGTAGACCGGACATCCCTTGGGGAGGTCCAAACCCTCCTTGAACTGAAACAAAAATGCAAATGAACCTGTAGGGGAGAAAGGTGAACTTCCAATGGGCCTGAACATGTCCACGAAGTCACTGTATTTGGGTGGAAGCTCTACCTCCTGCATTCCCCCTAAGCTCCTGCATCCACTGGGACGTCGCCCCCAACCTCCATCTTCCACGTCATGCGAGGCCCAATCTGGGGTGATAAGGTAATTGTTTTCCGCAACACATTGATCTGTGGCTGAAAATGATGCCACCATTGCATCCCCAGCACCACAGGGTGGGCCAAATTCTGAATTGCACAGAAACCCTCTTTCACCCAAAAATGATTCTGCTGAATGACAATTAAGGGCTCCAGAAACCACGAGGGGGCTCTTCTCAATATGTCAGCGAACACCAGCTCTGGACCCCTTCTCATCTCTAACTGCAAACGTTCTGCTAAGGAAAACTCCATATAATTCTCCTCAGCCCCTGTATCTACCAGGGCCAGCACCTTCTTGATCTGGCCATGCAAGTATAGCTCGACCGGAATAAATAACCTGGGATAAAGTGAAGAAGAAGGTTTAATGTAGAAGCATTTTCAGATTGCAAGTTTGCAGGTAAAGTAGGCTGGGGGCTATAGCGCTGTCTGGGTCCCAGACCTGCTCTTCCCAACTCTTCACTGCCACCCTGATGGGGGCCCCCATGGATATTTCCAAAATTCCATGTAGAACCCCACTAGCCTCCTCGTCCTCTATTAGCAATGATGGGCGACTGGACTCTTCCCGGGGATGACAAATCCTCTCTCCAGCTTTGGGCCAACTCCAACTGCTTTTCCACCTGTATCGCCAAGGCAATCTCCTCTGCCAACGATCCCTAAACTTTAGCAGCCTCCATGGCAGCCAACATGTCCGCCTGCAGCCCCTGTCTGAACATTCGCGATGATTGCAAGTCCAAAACCCTCGCTGCTTTTTCCAATGGCCAGAAAATCCGCCCATATTCCTCCACCAAACCTTGACCCTGCTCCATGGTCAACAGGGCTGATCACGCCTCATCTTGCACCTTATCCAGACAAGTTGCCCGGTTGATCCAGTCCACACGCTCATCCATGGATCCTGGCAGGCGTCCTTGCTCCTCAACCAACTCTTGCACCCACCCAGAAAGTTCTGGAGGTAGTGCATCCATGATTTGCACAATCTGCAATGAGAGAGGGGTCTCCCCACCTGTTGCCTGAGCCAACTGTGCTTGAAAAAGAATCTGCAACACCACTTGAAAATTTTTTCCAAAGCCTCTATTGGCAAAGCTGCTCAATTTTTTGGGGTTACAGGACCCCCGGGGCATTCCTCCCTTCTTGCGGGCCTTGAGCTGCACACTTGGGTCATTTCTCTTATCTTGAATATAAGCAAGAAGCTCACCATCACCACTGTTAGCACATGGAGGTACCATTCCTCCCCGCCTGGGACCACCTTCTCCTCCTGAGGGCCCCACAAAACTGACAAGTAAGTATTAGAGTTGTGTCTAATGTAATGGACGGGTTTGCGCCAATACACAACAAACGAATTGGGCAGTAATATCCAAGTTACTGACCATAATAGGTACAGGCCCGCAGAGGCCCATCTCTAAACCTGAACGCTATGACTCGTTGTTGCCACATACTCTTAGACCACTGTTCCCATTATACTACACATTAGTAGCAGGGTCTGGGACCAGGATAGGGCTGAGAACAAAGCCAATGCCACACCGAGCTCACTGGCAGAGCTCATGACCTGAATCTGATCCAATTTCTTTTCTTTTTTACTAAAATAAATTAATAAAATTATGAGCTTAGCAAAGTCCTTTATTTTTATTTTCTTGTAGAAGACACAACTGCCCTTCAGGGCTGCCGCGTCATCCTTTAAATGATACGTTGCAGCTATTGAACAGGCTCTTCATTTCTTTAAGCTCCTCCAAACCCTGACCACCACATCATTAATGAAAAATCGCCATCTCACCAGATCACCATCCATGACCTGCGTAAGCCCACCGTCATTTTGGAGGTAATTTGGATTTGGGATGGCGATTTCGCCCAGCTCTGAACCTACCAAATTTAGTGCCCGTTGAACCAGAGCCACATTTAGATCGACTTTCACCCAATCTGAACCAAAGAACAGATCAGGTGCGCCCCAATCAGTTAAAATAGCAATATCTTCTCCAAATCTGATTATGACTATGTGAACATGAAGGGTTGGACTCACACTAATGACGTTGGGGATGCTCATCCCATCTGATCCAAGTTCTACCGCAAATCAAAAGTTGAGGAGCTACAGATGTGGATGGAGCTCAAACAGTTGTTAGATGATGGGTTGCGGGTACCTTCACAAAGCCCTTGGTCGTCCCCTATTCTACTTATAAAAAAGAAAACGGAGGTCATTGGGTAGTTATGGACTATGTAAGCTGATCAACCTTACCAAGAAGGACAGCTACCAAATCCCCCAAATTGATGACGCTCTGGCGCAACTATTTGGGTCTAAGATTTTAACCGCCATGGACTTGGCTAGTGGATAATGGCAGATGGACCTTTCTCCACAAGACTAGGAAAAAGTGCGCCCTTATCTGTAGCAAAGACCTATTCCAACCCACTCAACTACCTCAGGGGCTATGCAATGCATTTGCCACTTTTCAGCGGGCGATGAATCATATATTTCAGGTTCTCAAGCTCAGCTGTGTTATTGTCTATCTCTGTAATGGCCAGGTTGAATTGATTGTTACATTTTGACTCAATATTTAAATTTCCAAATATAAAGTCAAAACGCTTACTTTGGGGTTATAAGGTTTATGCGGGCTGGCGCTGGGCTGTACCCCTCCTGAGCTATTCTTTATACTCCTAGGGGCACAAAGAAAAGTGTGGATGGGCTCCCCAAAAGGGCGACCTTAAAAGATTGGGCCCATGAGATTCTAAACTTAGTTCAGAATTCTTTGTTGTTTCCCACCCTCTTGTGGGTCTCTCTGGTGGCATTGGGGCTTCTCTTGCCTTGTCTTAACTGGTATCCCACAGAGAACCTATTTTTGTATCCTTAACAAAATGTTGGGATTTGGCGGCGAACTGATCTACCAAATAATCTGGTTTTTTCCCGTCATTCGCGGTGCCCTATGTTATTAGGATTAAATTCATTAGCATGTTTTTTTAAGATAAAAAAAGGCTAATTTTGTGGTCAAATCTTACTTATCGGTGTACATCTTTCTCTTTTTTGAATTTCTCTAAATATGAGGTTAAATTAGTGAGTATGTGGAGTTAAAACTCTTACCTCGAGGGAAGCCCATATCTGGCAATCTTCTGGCGCTAATTTTAGATCAACTGATCCTAAGGCAAGATGGTGGTCAAAAACTGGGACATTTATGATTGTTACATTATTATGAACTCAATGTGCTTTTAGCACGCCACCATATCCCCAGTTTGGCACAACCTCAGTGGTCACTTCAGGTCCTGGTTTTCGAGTAACAAGTACCAGGGGAAGCTAGTAACTGATGGCTAACCCTGGATATGAAGCAGTCATTGATCCAAAATCCTAGTGGGGCTTTCCCCTCATCAGGGATCTAGTTGGCACCGATGAACCTGGCCCAGCAGGACCCCTCACCCCACGGCCAGCTCACCCTGTGTGTAATAACCAAACCAGCCCCACGTCAGGTGTGTTTCCCCTCACCAGGTGGACTGGCTTTTGCAGTCCAGTTCCAGCTCCATGTTTACCGTGGAAGTCCTTGTGGTGATTACCTCCAGCTATGGGCCACCCTCATTTGAGGGGGCTACTTCTTAGAGGGGGGTGATGTAACAATTGGGTTGAGCCAATTGTTATAATTTGACTCAAGATTCAGATTTTTAAATAACAAGTCAAAACACTATTTTGGGGTTTTGAGGTTCATGCGGGATGGCGATGGGCTGTGCCCCTCCTGAGCTAATCTTTATGCTCCTAGGGGCACAAAGAAAAGTGCGAAGGGGCTCCTGGGAAGGGTGACCTTAAAAGGTTGGGCAGATGAGATTCTGAACTCAGTTCAGAATTCTTTGTTGTTTACCACCCTCTTGTGGGTCTCTCTGGTGGCCTTGGAGCTTCTCTTGCCTTGTCTTAACTGGTATTCCACAGCAAACCTAATTTTGTATCCTTAACAAAAAGTTGGGATTTGGCGGCTAACTAATCAGCCAAATACTCTGGTTTTTTCCTGTGTCATTCGTGGTCCCTATGTTATTAGGATTGAATTTTTCAGCACATTTATTTCGAAAATAAATAAAACAAGGCTAATTTTGGGTTGAATTTTCGCTTACCTGTGTATGTCTTTCTCATTTTTTGTTTCTCTAGTTCTGAGGTTGAATTAGTGAGTATGTGGAGTCTAAACTCTTTTTTCGAGGGACCTCATATCAGGCAACCTTTTAGCGCTGATTTTGGATCAACCAATCTTAAGGCAAGATGGCGGTAAATACTGGGATATTTTTGAACATTACAATCTCGATTACATCACAGTATTCTCCAAGACCTTCAATGAGCACCTCACACATCTAAAAGAAGTGTTCCAACGCTTGCAGGCATCTAACATTAAGCTGAAGCCCTCAAAATTTACTTTCTTACAAAAGAAGTTGGATTTCCTTAGGCATGCTATATCTCAAGATTGGATAAAACCCCTTCAAGGTAAGGTAGAAGCGATATCCAAGATGCATGAGCCCAAACCCCTTTGTGACATACAGGTATTCTTAAGTATGATGGGGTATTACCATCAATTCATCCCCAAGTTCGCCCAGCTTAGTGAGCCCCTCATACGTCTCTTGGCTAAGGACACTCCGTTCCATTGGGGTGCTGAAAAAAGGTTGCATTTGAGACCCTGAAGGCGCTATTGGAAAAAGTCCTATTCTCCGTCACCCTGACTATGGAAAGCCATTCATGTTGTTCACAGACGCCTCCAATTACGCTGTTTGAGCTATCTTGGCTCAGTTGGATGAAAATGGGGTCAATTATCCAGTATCCTACTTTAGCAAAATGCTGTCAAAATCTGGACTCAACTAAAGCGTCACTGAGAAGGAGTGCCTTGATTTCCTGCTCGCCATAAAACACTATTACCCATTATTATATGGGACTTCCTTCAAAGTGATCACGGACCACGCCTCTCTAAAGTGGTTTCAGAATATGAAGGACCTCACGAGGCGGTTGGCTCGCTGGGCTCTGAAGCTCCAGCATTATGATATGACTATTGATCATTGGGTGGGAACATGCCACATGAATTTAATTAGTTAACATGGCTGCCCGTTCTTCACTTGAACAATAGTGAAGCTAATAGGTTAAATGTTCTCCTCATGACTCCTGACATGTGGTCTGATGAAGATGAACCAGTACAAAAAATGCTAGCTTGGCACCCCCGCAATATTAAGGTGGAAAAAGGGAAGTTATACAAAAAAGTGGGAGTAAACTGGTTGCCTTATCTACGGCCATCTGAATGAGTACCGGTGATCTTAGAATATCACACTATCATGGGTCATGATGGAGTCTGCAAAACCTATGAGTGGATTAAAAAGCGATATTATTTGGAAGGCACTATGGAAACCATAACTGAAATCCTGGATTCCTGTCTGACCTGTAAAAAGAAAACCAGCTATAAGACCCAGTATCAAAACCAACTGACTACGCCCCAACAACCCTTCTATACCATAAGTTTGGACGTGGTAGGCCTCTACCTCAGACTACTGGTGGCAATCGTTATATCCTGGTCAGAATTGATAATTTCACCAGATATATTGAAGCTGTTGCTCTTCCTGCTCATAAGACTAAAGCCACTGAAACAGTTTTACATCATAATATCTTCACACGACATGTCTGCCCTCAAGTCCTCCTTTGTGACAATGGGAAAAACTTCGCCTCCTGAGTGGTAAAGCTCCTCGCCACTTCCATGAGAACACAACGATCTTTTTTGGCCCCCTATAATTCATCCACAAATGGGGCTGTAGAAAGAGTTAATGGAACCTTGGTATCAATATTTCGTAAAACGGCCAATTCAGACCCTCTTCACTGGGATCTCTACTTACCCATTGCCCTCATGGCCTACCATGTTAGTTACAATCGCATCCTAAAGATGTCCCCTTTCCATGTGATGTATGGCTGAGAGCCTGAGGTACCAGCTCTACTAGCCAAAGATATTTCCACTGACCAAACTGACCCAGAGCAATCCATGAAAAAGTTTGCCCAGCACATTATCCAACTATAAGCAGAGGCTATGACTAACTTGGCCAATACGGTCACTAAAGAAGGCCAAGCAGCAAATGAGCTCCATGTCCCTCTCCCTTCCTTCCAAGTATCTGACTTGGTGTTTTATTACCACAACCGCATCACTACCAGAAGAGAAAAGCTTGGTTCTATCTGGGAAGGCCCATTTTCAGTCACATACAAGCGAGGGGATGAGTACTCTATCAAATCCCTCGCTTCTGGAGTCACCATCAACCAGGTCCATGGCCAGTTTTTACGCCTTTATTCACCCCTAACACTCTTGAAGGGGTAATATCGGACAATTACAAGTCCAATGTATCAGTAAGAGTAATTCAGAGGTAAACAATGAAAAACTCAGCCAAACAGACCCTGGTCAATTCCGGTGGAACCCCTCAAATCAGGGTAATTTTTGATTAATGCTTGGGAAAAAACCAAAGTTTGAACAGTCATATCGCACCAAATAGTTGACCAATTTTGGGTAGCACTTCTGAGTTCCCTCCCCCCTTACAACGAATTTAGTAACACTTACCCTCCGGAGACCAGCCCCTTTTATAGGGTTGGAACGGTTCCCAAAAAGTGAAAATTATTTCATGCCCAATGATTGGGTGAAATTGATAAAATCGCTGCCTCACAGACACATCCTACCTGTAATCAACTTTCCATTGGCTGTTTCATCAAAATGAGGCGAGTAATCCAGCAATCCAATAGGTCAAATGCACTTATTCCCTAATTAGGACAGTACTAAGCACTCAAATTTCCCATAGAATTTGCTTTGAACCTTGATATAGTTTAAATAAAAAGCTACTAGATATAGAGAGGGTTCGTTTTTTTTCTTTCCCTCGCAGAACTAAAAACTATAAAATATGACTTTCTGGTTTTAAGTGTTCAATTATTTTTATTATCCTCAGTGGTTTTAATCCCCGTTTGCCAGAGTTTAGGCCTAAATAGCTTCAGCAAGATTAAAGTATCCTAAAATCCAACAATTGTGTTTGGGCTTAGTAGCTAGTTTCCACCTTTCCACTATATAACCCAGCACCATGCTAATGGTAGGGTGTTGGGGTATTTATCTTTTATCATTTCCCATTAAGTACTTGAATTTATTACTTTTTGAACTGTCTAAATTTTTCAGTTATATATACATAACGCATATGGGAGAATAACTCACTAGGTTAATCATGTTCAAAACCCCTGTCAATGCGCCCACCAAAAGTTCTCTGAATCTAGCGGTGCTCTGTAGACCTTGGATGCCCATTTGGGTCTTGGCATACCCATGCCAAAAGCCAAGTCATTCCATTGCACGTTGGGTTCCTAACATAATAACCCAACCTAAAAAATAAAATGTGCAATTGTTGGTTCAAAATCTCTTGACTTAGAAAGACTCTGCCACCAACCTAAGTTTATTTTCCTTTTTAAGAGTGCTCCTTAGCTGCCATACACGGAATACTCTTGGTACAATAACCCAGCAGGCCCTATTATCTTGTATAGCCACCAAAAATTTCAGCATCGCCCTCACCTTGCTGTAACTCACCAGAGTTTGTTGGTTCCCCTAGTTTGCCTATGTTAGGCCACAGCAAGGTGTTGGGACTTGACAACAGAAGCGAAATAAGCAATAAAATGGCGGATGATTCAGAGGGAGGGGTGAACACCACGCTCTTGACTATTGCACCCGTTGCCCCTGCAAATGCACAAAGTAGGATAGAGTAAAAAATATGCAGTAATCCCATACAAAATGGGCCTAGGCTATCACCCTGAGATTGGCGCTATCCCCCATAGGGGTCTAAAGGGACTATAATGGTTCCTTTGGACCAGTTCCACACTGGAGTATCTTACTCACTCTGTGATATTTCAAATGACCAGTTGATGGAGATTGCGATCATCACAGAACTGGCAGACCCAGCTCTCACTACTGACCACATGGCAGCTGTTGAGAATATGGAGGCGAAGCATCAAACTAATGCTATTTAAAATGATCTTTCAAAAGTGCGCCCCTTATATGACCCTGAAAATCCTACGTCTGCACCTTTGTCTTATGCCCAGGCTGCTGCTGTGCACACTCAATTCACCAACATGGGCGGCAGGGTGCACACCCTGCCAGGGCTACCCCAACTTGAATAACCTTTGCTAACTTTATGAGTTGAATAGCGTGGATCATGCTTACTTTTTACTTACCATTCAAATTCATGTAGGGCACCGGATGGTAACTGTAACAGCCTTAGTGGATACTGGTGCCTCAGAGAATTACATTTACCTAAAGGTAGTGCAAGCTTTGGATCTTGCATTTGCCTCAGGTCCTCCTGTCTTGGGGCGTCACAGGTCCCTATGGTTACACTCCCTCAATGTGAACCATTGCGCTTTGTGGCCCACAAATATGAATTTTTAGCACACTTCACGGAAATTAGAAATTGTGTTAAACAGTAATTTTAGGGTAGTATGGTGGCGCCACCAGTTAGTGATGTTGACTTAGAGCGGAATATGATAGCATTCTCCTTTAATACTCACTTGGGTAAAATCTTCTTTCTTTCCAACCTGGCAGCATGCAGTGCACTAGCGGCTACAATAGAATACTCCTCTGCAGATATTGTGCCTGAGCTTCCTACTTTGCCGCTTAGCCTCGCTCTATTCAAGTCATTTTTTGACGTGGAGGGATCCAATCAGCTGCCCAATCACTCAGATTTGATCTGAGTTCTCATTTAACAGTGGAGCTGATTAATTCCAACTGTCCCCTATATACCTACACGTCTGCAGAAGACCAGACTTTGAAGACGTGGATTGATGATATGGTGACAAAGGGTGGATGGTCAAGAAAACCTCTCATGTGTCCTTTCCTCTGGTCTTCACCCAGAAGTCAAATGGCACTTTAAGACCATGTGTGGATTTTGGACATTTTAATAGTGTGACAGTTCATGATCCCTACCCTTTGACATTAAAACAGCGTTTTCCCAAAAAAAATTTTGTAAATTAAAGGTGTTCTCCAAACTTGATATGGTAAATGCTTTCCATCAGGTGCAGGTCAAAGCTGGTCAGGAGTGGCTGACTGCAATTTGTACCCTGTATGGCATTTTCCAGTTCAAAGTTATACCCTTTGGATTGAAAAACGCACCAGCTGTGTTGCAGCGCTGATTTTATGACGCCCTTGGGATCTTATATTCTACTGTGCAATTGCCTATGTGGACGACATATCAATCTACACTCCCAATGAAGAGCAGCATGCTGAGGATTTGGTGGCTGTAGCAACAGCACTCCAAAAATCTGGACTGGAGGCCAAACCCTCCAAATGTGAATTCTATAAGGATGAAGTTCATTTCCTAGGTAACTTGATCTTAAAGGATGAGTATGCCATCACGCCTTCTAAATTGGAAGATACATGCTCATGGCCCACCCCAGTGATGTAGAAGAAACTGCGGAGCTTTTTAGGTTCAGTCACATTCCTTAAAAAGTTCTCACCAGATAGCTTGGAGCTGGAAGCACCCCTTCACCCCCTCACTGGCAAGAATGCCCCATTTGTTTGGACCCCCAGAGTGCCAAAAGGCTTTTGAGGCAATATAAGATGTCCTCACTTCTGCTCCCGTTTTGTATCATGATGATGAGGATAAGCCCATTATTGTTGCAAGCGACGCCTCTGGCATGAAGTTGGTGCTGTCCTCCTGCAGGAACATGAGGGCTGGGAACACCCATTGACGTACTTCTTAAGAAAGTTCTGTGCCATAGATCGCGCTTAAGCCATTTATGATAAAAAGTTGGCGGCAGTTTTTTTTCCTGATGCATTGGCCTTACCTGTTCCAGGGGTCCAAGCTTACTGTGGTTGTGCGCACAGACCAAAATTCGCTCACTTATTAAATCAAACCTCAGAATCTGGCACTCTGACAGATCAGAACTCATTGTGACCTTCTGAGTCTGGATTTAAGTATGAGTTTTCAAAGGGGCCGCTCAAATTTTAAATGATAACTTGAGCCGTGCACCCCTAATGAAGCCCACTGTAGAAATGGACTCAGAATTATTTACAGAGATTCTCCTTGAACAAGTCACTGATTCGCGCTCTCCATTCTTTGTGTGGTTATGTCTCCCACTCCAACCCCTGAGCCCAAACCCAAACTCCAACCGAAATAAATGCAAATTTAAAGCCAAATCCCATAAGTTCAAACCCCCAGTACCCCGGATACTCCTTTGGAGATGAAAGCCCCTGTGAACTAAGGTTCTTCCCAAGATGTTACTACCCCTAATACTCCTTCTGTTCCAGTGAATGAAGTTACCACTCCTGACTCAATCCGGGTATCTCTTGTTAATGAAGGTTCTCTCCTGGATGCTGTTTTGGCATCCCAGTCTACTGATCCTAAAGGATGAGACCTCCTAGAGAAGATTTTTTTCTGATAAAGCCCCTTATGGATGGTATTCCCAAAAAGGATAGGATAATATATTTTTGCGACAAGATATGGGTTCCCTCTGAGATGAGGATCCGTGTCATAAGGGAGCATTATGATCCCCCAACCATGGGGCATTCTGGCTCTAAATATGTATCAATATAATCAAGCGAGGGTATAACTGTAATGAATTGAAAAATGACGTTACCATCTGGATTTAGAAATGCTTGACCTGCTCTAGGTCCAAGTCAGATAGGACAGGATGGAACGCCCTCCTTCATCCTCATAACTAGCAGCAGGTCAATGGACATCACTGTCAGTGGATTAAATTGTAAGCTTACCCAACTCCCATGGGTATGACGCAATCATGGTGTTGGTAGTTCGCCTTACAAAATATGCTATCTTTATCCCCTGTATGACATCCACTACAGCAGAGGACATGTCACGGTTGTTTGTGGCAATGTTTTTAAACTCTGTTTGAAATTCTTCAAGAAGAATATGTGATAGGGGACCTCAGTATACCTCACGATTCTGGAAATCTTATTGCGAAAATTTGAAGATTGAGCCATGCAGATCTTCAGCATATCACCGCCAGTTTAGATGGCCAAACGGAGAGCACTAATCAGTCCTTAGAGCAGTACCCTCAATGATATGCGACTGCTTCTCAGTATACATGGGTAGCGGACATCCCCATGGCCCAATTTTGCATACAACAACTCCCTCCATGCATCAATTGAGGTGTCACTTGTATATTCTAATTTTAGAGTTACAACCCTGCGTTTAGTGTTGGTCCACAAGCGCGTAGCAACACCCCTGCTGAATTTCTCTTTATCACCCACATACATAAGGTGCACCAACAGGCTCAGAGCCAACCTACTAAATCCAACATTGACGCCAATAGATTTGCAGACAAAAGTAACATGAGGCTCCTAACTATCAAAAGGGGATTTGGTTATGGTAGATAATAAGAATTTGCATTTCAAGGTGCCATGTCATAAGTTGGCTTACAAACGCGCAGGTCCCTTCCCATTTCTAAGGTGTTGAACAATGGATTTTTATGCTTGGAACTTTTTACACACTGGAAGATTCACAGCTCCTTTCAAGACTCCTCCATATTACATTTAAAGGACAGAAGCCTGTGGAGGTGGAGCCCATCATAGTTAAGGGTGCCTCAGAGTTTGAGGTAAGGAAGATCTTGAACTCATGAAGAGATATTCACGGTTTGCAATACCTAGTATCATGGAAGGGATTTCCATTTTATAAAGATAGTTGGGTCCCATCCAAGAACTGTACCAACTGTCAGAAGTTATTGAAGGAATTTCACAAGAAGAATCAAAATGATCCTGAATCTGCTCCACCTAAGTCCGCCACTCTACCTGCCATCAAACTCCCCACCCTCACAAAAATAATGCCTTTACAAAAGCACTGGAGGGGGTGTTAGCCCTACCTGTCAAGGAAAGGGTATGTAATGCCTCAGGGAAAACCATCAAGCTGGGCAGGGGCGTAGACCCCTTTATAACCAAAAAGGATCAAATCCTAAGACCCTTCCTCTCACCAAGATCTCTGACCTAGGGCATACCATAGATGAGAGATGGGTGGCTGCTACCCCTCCCTGTTTGTCACCTGCCCCTCCAACCATCACCCCAACCCAAGCCCATCTTGGTGTCAAACCCTGAAATTTTTAATTTGAAACAAATTAAGCAACTTTGTGAAGACTTCAGGAGAATTAGAAGCCTCCCACCACGGCCCCATCCTCAGCCCCCAACGGTTGGTTGACCAAAAAGCCAATCCTTATAGCAAAACCATACCTAATATGTCCAATTTGCGGAAAAAGTTGAGGAAAAGAGGGAGTAAACAGGTTATAAACTTGTCACTCCAGTTCAAAAGAAACACGAATCTGAACCTCCTGAATTTGGAAAAAATGACTTGAGAATAGCTTGGAAGTCATCTGATACTATTGAGGCAAAATCGAGGATTGTATCCATTATTTTAAAAAATTCAAAAACAGAACTAGTCCCTTATTGTGGAAGGGATTAGTAGCGACCTCTCCTTTCTTTTGCTTCAATATCTATATTTAAGCCAAATTTGGATTTTGAAAAAAATACAAAGAATGACCGCTCGAACAAGCCAAAACTTACCAATGTCGATGCAATTGGTGCCTGCTGCCCTGGATTGGGGTGGTGGTGCGCCGCCATCTGGCATCTTTTGGCTACCGCTTAAGCATGCCCGAGCTGGCTCTGCTAGCCCTCCCAACTCTACTGGGCGTTATGTCCCCCTCAGGACTTGGCCCACCACCTCGCAAGCTCACAAGCAGTGCTCTGGAGCCCTTTGGTACTCTCATGGAGCAATTTGCATTTTGGCCTCTGAGTCAAATATAGGAATCTTTTCCCATATGCTAGCGCAGCCTATTAAGCTGGCCACAGCGGGTTTTAAACCCGCCAGCTATATTGACTTCCACCCCTTTAGGGGTATTTTGATCTTGGCTTCCATTTGGAAGCTGATGTGGCAGCAGCATCTAAGCTGCCAATAATTTATAAAAAAATTCTCATTCCCACTGTTTGCACATGGCTCCTGGATGAGGCCACTTTGGTGGTCCAGTCTGCCAGTTTGACGTCATTTCTCTCCCCCAAACGCCTTCATCATGAACTGATGGAGGGTTTGGCTGTTTACGGTGCAGACCCTGTCTTGCAGTTTGTGGTTCCCAATGAGTTGGGTCTTTTGGCAGGGCCTCATGCCTTTGTGACAATCCACCCTTTCCATTGCAACACTTACCTTGCGATTCCCCCCCACATGGTGATCAAGTCCACACCTGATCACCCTTTTTGGGAACGTGTAGAAACAGCTGTGTTATATGCCCCTTGTGCTTCAAATGATCCAATTTGAAGCACAATTTGTCATGGTTGGATGACATGATAGTGGGCACTGATGCTAGGGACAAGGCTGGGCGACAGGAGGCCCAGAAGATGAAACTTCAGGCTCTCCCTGACCTGAAACACCTTAGATCAACGCTGGGTGCAAGACAAGCAAGCCCAGGTTGATACTAATGGTGTGCATAACGCCCAGCCTCTTATTTCAGCTCAGGCCTTAAAACGAATGATTTATGTTTTGAATGAAGATGGTTTGATTAGCTTGGTTGGAGAGCAAGGGTTTGAGTCCCACTCCAGCTATGAGATTTTGACTTCTGGTAAAATAAGGCTTCAATTGATTACTCAAGTAAAGGCACTTTCGGTGTATTTTACCAAAACGGATGGAAGCATCTGTTTATTGGAACGTCAAGGCTTGGGCGCATTTCTGCAGAACCCAAATTTCCCCAATTCATTTTAAATAGGTTTTTGTGATCAACACTCCTTGTTGATCGACTTTCTTAATAAAAAACACCCCATTATTTTACGTTTTTACAATGGTTCCTTGGGCAACCCTGGTGGTGGAACTCTTTGGAGAGGTCTCCAACCATGTGGGCCACTACCTTATCTCGCAATTTACCAAAATCCCAGGGGCACCTGTGGGCCGCCCAGGTCCCCTCCATATCGAGGCACCCAAAGCCCCTGACATCAAGCCACACTTGATTATGGACGCCCCTCTGGGGTCCACTCAAGCGGTGTTGTTTCTTACTTACCTGGTATTTTATGTTGCCATTTTATACACTTGCCTGGGGTACCTTTTGCACGGGCACTGCTCAAGGTGCTTGTCTTCCCATTCTTCTAACGGCTAGTTCCCTAGCAATGTGGGTTTGCATCCCACATCACCTTGCTGGGAACAAGAGAGTTACAGATACTCTCTTGACACAATTGCCCCACAGCTACTGCCTCCACTGCTTCTGCCACTCCTTCTTCTGGCGTCAGGCTGGATGCTGACTTGCCCAAATTTTTGAGTGGGATGCAATACTCCCGTCCCCAACCTTAGCTAATTTTGGTGCTGTTTTCAAAGCAGCAGTCAATCAAATTTAAGTTTTTAAAGCAGTTGAAATTACAGATTGCTTTTCTTTCCACTTGACATCAATTTTGAGCATATTTTAGAAAAACAAGTCAATTTCCACCACCGCCTTACTGTACCAATCTCTTAATTTATGTCCTCAGATCCACCACCTGCTGCCCCAGTATGGGGCAGCGGTGATCCACCTACTAGTGTAAACGCCCAGCAGGCAAACGCGTGTGGACTGGCTTGTCCAGTCAGCCAAATACATTGAGCCACTATGTCCCTCCAAGGGACTTAGCACTCCACCTCACATGAGCCCACCCAACCTGCCCCCACCCCTAGCCCTACCCCAATCCAATTTTCGCTTTTGCCTCCACATCAAGTATGGATGTCTCTTCCCATACACTGACAAAGCAATAATTGAGCTAGCAACGGCCACCTTTTCACCAACAGGGTTTGTTGAATTCCACCATTACAAGGGCTATTTTAATATTGGATTCCACACTAAAGAAGACGCAGCCGCTGCAGCAGCTATGCCACTAATTTATAAAAAAATACCCCCATTATTACCACCTGAACACGCCTCCCAGAGGACACCATACTTGTGGTAACCTTTGAAAACCTCCCCTCATACCTTACTCCTCAAACACTTTATGAGGAGTTGTTGTCAGGGTTATCCACATACAGTGAAAATCCTATCCTTCAATTTATTGTCCCAAGTGGTGCTGAACGCCTCATAGCACATCAAGCAATGGCCACCATTACCTCCAACCAGCTTAACATGGCCCAGCATAACCCACCACGTGCCTGTATCCCATCGGCACCTGACCACTTCTTTTGGGCCTGCACCAACAACAGTCACACAATTTGACTCTTTGCTATGAATTGGACCACACCAAAAAGGCATGAAAATATAATTCATGCCCTGTGAACACGGCCAACTCCACCCATGAGGACACACCAACAGCATTCAAGTGGGGATTTTGGCTACCCCACCCCCACAGGCCATGAGCTCAAATTAGAAACAAAATCTAGAACCACAAACACAAGCTAGCCAATTCACACCCATGCCAACCAATTGGGAGCAGGATTGTACCCATGTTCAATCAAGAAGATCTCCCACCCCAAAACCTACCCAACCAAAATCACCTACAACCCAATCTTCCTGAATCAATCAAAATCCCTGGAAATTATTGGATGCAGTAACCAAATCAGGTGAAATTGTCCCACCACGAAATTGATCATTTGATTTAATACCTTATCTGAATTCAGAATTTGATGCCCCAGCCATGAACAACTGATATGTCCACAAACCCAAAGCCTTTTTTCAAAGTTACCACCAGCTTGCCACAGCCGTGGTGGCCAATTCCAAATCAATCCTTACTTGCAAAATATGTGAAAAATGTGCTGAAGAATTTAAAAAAGAGCTGCAACATCCATCATTCCCCTCCAATTTTCCTCCTACCGCAAAGGAGGAAATCCAACAACTATATGAAACTGCCACCACCTATGTCAAGTATGTTACAGAATTTGCAGAATTTTCCGCATCCACATGCACCATGTTGGGATTTGAGATAGAAATTGAATTAAATCCCCTTCTTCTGAATCAGGCTGTGCCAAATCAGTCATCAAACCTACCTGAGCTAAATCTATTTCAGGATCCTCCTCCCCTATTCCTGAGTCACATGGGGCGGCATTTCCACCCATTCAGTCAGATGAGAGATGCTATCCATTAAGGATGCCCATGAGGAGGCCATTCCAGAAGATCAGTAAAGATCCTGAATGGATTAGGCTTTAACAATCTCGAAGGCACCAAGTCCCAATGCACCCTATAAATATCGAGGCCTTTTAGTTTAATAAAATATTTGTGTACTAACCCATTTTCCCATTTCCTCCTCAGCGCTATTTCCAAATTTTCCAGCTTTGAGCCAATGCAAACCCAAGCGCCAGCCTGAAGAACTGTAGAGCCGAAAGAAGTGGTGCTCACTACAGGGGGCTCTGAGCTGTCCTAAGTGAAAACGTCTATCACAAAAATGGAAACCAATAGCATCCCTGACGACCAAATGACTGGTCAATCAAGGAGCATTACACGATGGGTTAGTACCTCGCGGTACACAACGCTGCCCTTGCAGCTGGAGAGGCTAGAATTTCATGCTACCTTCTAACTCTCGCTGCCCTCCATAGATGGGAGCCAATACCAACTCCAGTATGAGAATATCAATGATGTCATTCAACAATTAATAAATGACATCTACTCTGAGGGCGCCCACTCGAGCCACTCCCACGCCTCCTCCATACCTTCCACAATGTGAGACCTCTACGCCTCGGCTGTATTGCCAGCTGGGGAGCTTACCCTGGGGCCTGAACGCTACCTTTGTAACTTTGTCCACCCCGCTATCCATTACCTCCTCCAGTTAGTCGGATAACACCATCAGGAGGTCTTCTGGCAACTAGGGTTCACCCAGAATTTACATTCCTACATAACAAATTCTATGACACCGCCTCCTCCTTTGTGCATGACAATCGTGAAGCTATTCTTGATAACTGACAATTAATCAATGAGATCCACGATCAGATGGTAGTACTGGATAGCAGAATCTCCGGCTACCTCAAGGAGCAATTTCTTCAAAACGCCCAGCTATTTGAAGTGACATGGACCCAGCGTCTACTTCGAGTTGAAGAACTGGTATGATCCCTACAGCAGCACTACTAAGAGCTGGCCTCTCATGACTACCACCCACAGGTGCTGAGCTAGAAGGGCCTAGGGGGTCTGAAGGCCCCAAGGGGCGTCAAGGGCCCGCTGGACCCAAGGGACCATGTGGCCTTGAGGGCCCTTCAACCTTAGGCGAACCTGAAGACCCCCAGCAAAGGGATATAATGACCACCCTGGCTGCCTTACGGGATCAAATCCAAAAGGTGGCACTGGGATGCAAGCTTTAATCAGACAGTGTCCCCCTTAACTCCAGGGTCTCTATTGAAGCATTGCTGGATGAGATGGCTAACCTCAGCGCCTACACAAAGCTTACCAACACTTGTATCTCCCAGCTTGAACAATCTTGTAGTGGGTTTGAAACCTGGTTGACCACCATCAAAAACCAGCTCCATCTACAGAGCACCGAGATTCAATCCTTTAAGGAGCAGGTTGCCAATAAGGCTTCTGATTCCACCCTCAGCTAGAATTGGGACTACATCCAAGAGGACTTAGAAGGATTGTGGAGGCGGTTGAGTCAGTGGGCTCCTTAAGATTATGCGGAAATAGAGATCTCAGACTGGCACCTATCCCAAGTGTTAACACCCTTTCCACTCCCATTTTAGCTAACTTTAAACCTAGTTTCAAGGAAAGGTTCACTCCCGGATGGGAAAGTATCGCCTCCTTCCTGTATGCCTATGAGAGTTCTATGGAGGAGGCCACCAATTGACAAAAGGTGAAGCATATCCACTCCTGTCTAGACAGCACCGCCTGGGAAATCATGACCCCCCATTTGAAGGAGTGTAATACCTGGGAACAGGTCCGCACCACCTTGATCCAAGAGTTTGGCAACAACCAAACTCTGGCCAACCAGAAGTAAGCGTTCATGGGCATTCGACTGAACAAAGGAGAAAACCCTATGGAGTTTGCCAACCAGTTCCATGTCCAGGCACAACCTTAGGTTACAACGAATCGTATAACTCTGGACGACGCTATCACCGCTGTTATCTCTGCCTTGGGATCCTATACTGAGGTCCAAATGCACATGATCAGGCAGAAGAATGGGTTCACCTGTATCAGGGAGATTAAGGAGGCCCTCAACGAGATCCCTGTCTTGATCCTACACTTTAAAGCCACATCTACTGGCCCCTCTAACCACCCTAAGGTCCATGTAGTCAAAAATCAGAAGAATCCACATCCTCGCTGCACATATTGCAATGGCTTTAAACATAGCGCTAAGACTTACTGGAAACGTCTTGCTGAGGAGGCGGAAAAAGGACTGTCAGCATGAAGGATGAGGCGCTTCATTCTGACATCCCTGCTCAGCCTCAAGTATCCCCTGCACATAAACCAGAAGCCATCGTACCCAAGGAAGTAGTTGCATTATCTGATGACAATAAATACATTGATACTGCTTACTCTTTTTCTGATTATTCTCCCATGTTCCTTACATTACTGCCCCAGTTTGGAAGTTTGGTCACCCAAGTCGCCGTCTGGGTCCACAAGATTCCAATTTTCGTCATAGTCAACAGTGGCTCCCCCAAGAACTTCATCTATTCCAAGCTGATGAAAAGCATTAAGGTCGCTCCCAATATGCTGCACTACATGGAGTATGGCACGGCTGGCCCCCAGTGCACCCAATCCATAGGGGCCTATTCCTCTCTACTAATTTAGTTCGGAAAGCTCGCCTTAGATACACCCACCATCGCTCTGGACAACTTTAGCTATGACCTGCTCCTCAGAACTCAGTTCCTTTGAGACTATTTGGTGGTGCTCCATTATGATGGTGGTTTCCTCTCCCTTCTAGGACATCGAGTCCCTCTAGTTTTTGAAACTGCTCATGACTCTATGGCTGAGGTCAAGGCCTGAGCCTGCCTACTGGAGACCAAAGGACAAATTGATTGGCTCAAGTATCACATCTGGGGCTCTCGAGTCTGACTACCCCCTCCTGCTGTTGATGGACTAGAGGGGATGCCGATCTGTTTACCCTTGGTGACTACCATACCCCCAAAATCCCAAGTCATCTTCGACACCTGGGTCCATGTCAATATTCCCTCAGGGTATTTACTGGAATTCTGAGGCCTAGATAACCCATCTCCTAAGGAAGTGCTGACCTGCCTTGGGATCCTTGATCCAGCATATGCCAGATCTATATCAGTGTTGCTAGCCAACCTGACTGACAAACCAAAAGTTGTAGGTCTGAACTAACCTGCTGCTTACATCCGCCTGTTACTGATAGGGGCTGTTGCTGACGTTCACAGCTTTGGGGACTTAAGGGACTTCAGCTTGGAGTCACTGGTCAGGTTTCCCTGGGTTGCGCACACTGGTGCTAATGCTGGGGAACCCAACAAGTAGGCTGACTGCAAGGGGCTGGCATCAGCCAAGAAGAAAGGGGCAGCTCTGGACGTGACAATGGATGAGACTTCATTCATTTGAGTAAATTAAACTTAATAAAATATAAGATAAAATAGATCTTATTAATGGAAGTGTTTTATTAGAGTAAAAATTAGGAATATTTATAGGGTATATGGGGACATGTGGCTCAAGGATCATCATGCCCCTGTCCAAGTAGGGTTTCTCCTGGCCTTCTGGATGGCCCACTATTATGACCCTTACTTGGATCAAGCCACCCTTATGACCAGGCCAGGTGATATCCCAGGTCACATGTCCTAAGGGAAGGGGATATGCCATTTCCTCGAATTTGGGGTAACTTATACCAAGCCCTGAATTTGATATACTTGTAGAATTGACTCTTATATTCAAATCTAGTAATCCATTTAGGATTTGCACCCCTTGAAGGGGGATGTCAATCCTTCCCCTGGACAAGGCTTACACCTAATCTAGGGAAAATCCTGACAGAGCCCCCTCCAAGCCTTGGCCTAGGGGAGCAAGTTGTGTCCTGAGGGTCAGAGGACTTGAGTTCAGGGGCATACGGAGCCTCAGGCTAAATGCAGACCAGGTTGGATATAGTGCCTGGTGTGATTAGGGTTTAAAGATAGACAAAAACATCAGCTAAGGCCCTCATGGTTGACTCGGAGGTCTTGTATGTAAATAGGGCTTGAAGCTGGACAAAAACATTGGCTAAGGCCCTCTTAGTAAATTTGGATTGTTCTTTGGGAAAGGTGGCTTCAAGCTCCTTGTTCCGCGATTTGCTGCTATCTGAGCAATTTGATTTTGTAATGATCAGCTTTGAGCTGCCATTTAGTTTTGAGGTCAGTTAACTCCAGCCTAAGCTGTGAGTTATTGATTGTAAGCATTTTGATCTGGTTGGTCTTGTCCCAGATTTCTGACTTGGAGGCTGTCAACTCTGCCTCCATCTGAGCCATCCGTTTATACATCTCCTGCGCCATCTTGGCCATGCGGGCTTTGGCCTCTTCAATTTTTCAGTTCATCTCAGTTGCCATTCAAACCTGGCATCTGGCGATCACCTTATCTGCCAGCAGATTCAGGTAAGGCTTGGGGAAAAGGTCATTGACAGTGGGTAGCGTGGGCGAGCAACCCCACGAGCTTGGAGGATGGCCAGGCAACGGTAGGGCGTGGCCCCCTGAAGGTTCATCATGTGACAAGGTTTGAGAGGAAAATGCAAAGTGGGCCAGGAGGTTGGCAACAGTAGTGGAGGTGACATCAGCTGGTTTCTCAGGCTTCACTTCTTCAGGACTCTCAACTTTGTTGGGATTAATGCTATCCCAATCAAAGAGTCAAACTGGGTCAACTAAATTATTTATTTTATTAATATTTGGCCTGATCTCGGGAGGGGTGCCATCAAAATTGGAAAGCGGTGGTGTTGCCAGAAAGGAGTTAATGATCTCCGCTTTTTCTTGACCCTTGTCTTCATTGGGATCAGCGCTATCCCAATCTGAGTTCAAACTGGGCATTTTGGATTTTTAGTTGTAGTAATTTGAGGCCTGATCTTGGGAAGGCGTCATCAAAGTCAGAAAGCAATAGCATTGCCAGAAAAGAGACATTGGGCCTATTCTCAACGGTGTGGAGGTAAGTCCCAGGTATTTTGCCTGGCGTTCAAATTGCATCATCGCCCCAATTGTGTTTTAGGCTTCTACAAATTTTTGAAGCTTTTCAAGATTGGAAATTGATTCTTGACTTGTCCTAACTTCAAATGGAGGGTTTTGGCTTAAATTATATAAATAAAAATTATAGTTAGTATTAAAATTAATTATTTATGAATTTTGAGCACTCAGATCATTTTGATTTTCACTTTTTGACCGAAGAATGAGTTGTAGCTTGGCCAATTTTTTTCTTAATTTTGTTCAAAGCTAAAAGATTTTTTAACATAACCCTTTCATCACAGTAAACTGGTCCTAGCGCCCAATAGTCATCCCACTGGGTGATGTCCTCAAAGGCTTCTTCTCTCCAAGCATTCCACATCCTCTTGAACCATGATGCTTGGTCCCTGTGATAATTTATTGCCTTCATTAATCTTTTTATTTTATGATGCTGACATTTTGGCTCAAGTTAATCATCTTTAAATTCTTCAGGAGTTTTTAACAGGTCCAGCAAGGGCTTCAGCTGACTGGGAGCTCAGAAGCGAAC
The DNA here is from genome assembly GCA_022478985.1 of Massospora cicadina. Classification (NCBI taxonomy): domain Eukaryota; kingdom Fungi; phylum Entomophthoromycota; class Entomophthoromycetes; order Entomophthorales; family Entomophthoraceae; genus Massospora; species Massospora cicadina. The sequence continues at coordinate 74,797 of JAKSZP010011866.1, forward strand.
AAAGTCTTTGGGGGCACACTCAAAGGACTACCTTGGGAATTCAGACCCAACTGTGGTGGGGTCTTGGCCATTCCATCAGAGGTAAATGAGAAGATTGGTGTCTGGTGTGCTCACGGTGGGTTCATTATCATCCAAGGTTGAGGGTAGCACCTCAGGGCGCGCCAGGGAAGCGCCCCTGTAGTGAGCACCAGTTGTCAGGTTTCCCCAGGTTGCGCTTGCTGGTGCTAATGCTGGGGAACCCAACAAGTAGGCTGACTGCAAGGGGCTGGCATCAGCCAAGAAGAAGGGGGCAGCTCCAGACGTGACAATGGATGAGACTCCATTCATTTGAGTAAACTAAACTTAATAAAATATAAGATAAAATAGATCTTATGAACTGAAGTGTTTTATTAGAATAAAAATTAGGGATATTTATAGGGTATTGGGGACATGTGGCTCAAGGATCATCATGGCCCTGTCCAAGCAGGGTTTCTCCTGGCCTTCTGGATAGCCCACTATTCTGACCCTTACTTGGATCAAGCCACCCTTGTGACCAGGTCAGGTGATATCCCAGGTCACATGTCCTAAGGGAAGGGGATGTGCCTTTTCCTCGAATTTGGGGTAACTTATACCAAGCCCTGAATTTGATATACTTGTAGAATTGACTCTTATATTCAAATCTAGTAATCCATTTAGGATTTGCACCCCTTGAAGGGGGATGTAGATTCTTCCCCTGGACAAGACTTACACCTAACCCAGGTGAAACCCTGACATCACCACCCTCAGTATATTTGGTTGATGCTAATATTGGAAAGGACCTCTCTGATGAACAGCGACTTAAGGTTCAGGAGCTCTTGGAGGAATACTCAGACCTATTCTCAACTTCAACCTATGATTTTGGAAGGATGAACGGCGTCCTCCACCATGTAGAAACTGGGGACGCCCCTTTTTGGTCCCGGCCTTACCATAAGAGCAAGGTTGAAGAGGCTCAGGTTAAGGTGGAACTCAAACAGCTGCTCAACGCTGGGCTCTTGGTTCCTTTGTGTAGTCCTTGGGCCTCCCCTCTCCTGCTGGTCTAAAAGAAGGATGGCAAGCACCGGGTGGTGATGGATTATCAGCGACTCAACTCCATCACCAAGAAGGACAGCTATCCTCCGCCCCAGATTGATGATTCTCTCCATCTGCTTGCTGGTTCTTAGTACTTCTCAGCCATGGACTTGCCAGCGGGTATTGGCAGGATGAGCTCGCCCCCAAAGACTGAGCCAAGTGCGCTCTAATCGCCCATAAGGGGCTATTTGAGCCCACCTGGATGCCCCAAAGCCTCTGTAATGCTCCAGCCACGTTCCAGCATGCCATGGATGGGATCATTGGGGACTTGAAGCTCTCATGTGTCCTCATCTACCTGGATGACATTACCATTTTTTGCAAACCTTTAACGGACATGTAGAGCATCTCAAGGAAGTCTTCAAGCATCTCAGGAAGGCCTCCATCAAGCTCAAGCTCTCGAAGTGCTCCTTTTTCCAGCCTGAGCTAGAGTTTCTAGGACACAAGGTCTCTAAGCGTGGCATCCAACCTATACCCAACAAAGTTGACGCCATAGAAAAGATGTCGCGCCCCCAAAGCCTACAAGATATTCAAGTCTTTCTTGGCATGGTGGACTATTACTGTCAGTTCATCCCACAGTTTGCTGACCTAGCCGAGCTGCTGTTCTACCTCCTACAAAAGAATGTACCATTTGAATGGCGACCTGAGCAGGAACTGGCTTTTAACGCTTTACATACGGCCTTATGTACTAAAACTGTTCTAGTTCATCCTCACCTCGACCAACCTTTCTTGTTGTTCACAGACATGAGCAATGTCGCCATTAGAGCTATCCTGGCTCAGCACAATGAGGACCAGGTCGATCACCCCATGGCTTATTTTAGTAAGATGCTAAGTAAGGCTGAGCGGAACTACAGTGTCACCAAGTGGGAGTGTCTATCCATCCTCTTAGCCATCAAACACCTCTGGCCTTACCTCTATGGTACTCATTTTACTATTATTACAGACCACTCTTCACTCCAGTAGCTTCAACAAATGAAAGACCCCAGTGGTCAGTTAGCCAGATGGGCCCTATGACTGCAAAGCTATGCTTTTACCATCATTCACCGCGCAGGCGCTATACACCAGAATGCTGACAGCCTCTCCAGAATGCCAGTATTAGCAGTTCTGACCCCAGAGGAAGATTGGCTCTACAACCTGATAGGACAGCCTGAACGATGGGAACTGGAAACTCCTGAGGTTCAGGCCAAGCTCTGCTATATGACTCAAGACACTCAAATCAAGGATGGGCTACTCTACAAGAAAGTCAACAAGAAGTGGCTTCCCTATATCTGATCGTCCTCTCAAAATGACGTCATCCTGGAAGGCCATTCTACTGTGGGAAATGGTGCGGTTAAGAAGACCCATGAGTGGCTGAAGTCACGCTGCTACTGGGACTGAATGGTAGAAACCATTCAAGAGGTTCTGGAAGCTTGTATGACCTGCCAATCCCAAGACTGGGCCAACCCTCGATATCAGCACTCAGTTGTTTCACTGACCAAACCTTACAATGTCATTAGTATCGACGAGTTGGGTCCCCTTCCCACTAGGCTGCATGGTCACAAGTATATTATCCTAGCTATAGACCACTTAACTAAGTGGGTCGAGGCGATCTCAGTCCCTGCAGCCACCGCTAAGGCTACTGCTCTTTTTCTTGTTCGCTCCATTTTCACCCAGCATGGGTGCCCCCAGACCTTACTTTCAGACAATGGGTAGAACTTTACCTCCCAGGTAGTACAAGAACTAACTTCGCTATTTGGCACTACCCAGAGTTTTGCTGCCCCCTACCACCCTTCTACTAATGGGGTGGTAGAACGCACTAATGGAACTCTTGTTTTCATCCTCCAGAAGTTGGCTGACTCAGATCCTGCCCATTGGAACCATTATCTGCCCAGCGCCTTGCTTGCCTACCAGGTAAGCTATCACCATGTCATCAAGATGTCCCCATTCAAAGCCCTATATGGGCGGGCATCTCGGCTACCCAGTAGCATCCAGCCCCTGCTTGAAGCCTCCACCCCTGAGAACTCTGATTTAACTATGAGGGTTCTAGCTAATGAAATTGTCCAGTTCCAAGCCCAAGCCACTCAAGGCATTATAACCACCACTGGAAGAGAGACATCCCAACAAATCTTGGATGACCCTCCTTACCAAATTACCAATTAGGTGACTTCATTCTCTTTTATCATCATTGACCTGGAGGCAGACAGAATAAGCTCGACGTACTTTGGTCTGGACCCTACAAAGTTATACATAAGGTGAAGTCTGACTACTCCATTGCTGACATCAACCAAGGGACTGTGGTAAATCGGGTGCATGGTTGGTTCCTCTAGCTGGATACCCCCTTTCAACAGGATCTTGAGGGGGGCCTTGTCAGGATTCAAGATAGAAATTGAATTGAATTCTCTTCCTCCAAATCAGGACGTGCCAAATCAGTCATCAAACCTACCTGAGCTAAATCTATTTCAGGATCCTCCTCCCCTATTCCTGAGTCACGTGGGGCGGCATTTCCACCCATTCAGTCAGGTGAGCGATGCTATCCATTAAGGATGCCCATGAGGAGGCCATTCCAGAAGATCATTAAAGATCCTGAATGGATGAGGCCCCAACAATCCTGAAGGCACCAAGTCCCAATGCACCCTATAAATATTGAAGCCTTTTAGCTTAATAAAATATATGGCATTCTAACCCATTAACCCATTTCCTCCTCAGCGCTCTTTCTGAATTTTCCAGCTTTGAGCCACCGTGAACCCCAGCGCCAGTCCAAAGAACTGTAGCACTGACACACCACAAGAGCCATTAGTTCAAAAATGAAACAACTTCTTGATGCCCAAATCCAGGCTGAACACCACGTTACCAAACTCATAGAGGCTTTAATTCAGGCCAAAATTGTTGATCAAAATGACTATATACTTCACCTTGACCCTCATCCCATGGATGCCCCAATCCCCCTGCTCTCAGCTTTGATCCGCCTCTTCAATGCTGAGCCTAATGATGACCTGCCCAATCCCCCTCCCCCTCCACCATGATGGGATAACTGACTCACCACTGTGCCACCTGTTAGGTTATTTTCTTATTTCTTTTTGTGTTTTGCTACCCAAAAAGGGTGGTCAGTTCACATTTTAATTTTTAGTCAGTTTAGTTTTAAAATATTAGTTTCAGCATTATATTTTCCCTGGTCGGCTTGCCTTAGTCAAATAAAATAGTTGTAATTACAGAATCCTGAGCTGATGGCAGAGACAGTTTTGGCTGAGCTGCTGTGGTCAACTATTTGCAGCCAATCAGGATCCACTACTGCACCAAATGAGTGGCTTCTCAGCATTAGCCGATTTAAATCTATTCAAAGCACTTGAATGTATTGATGATACAGATCAGCTTTATAATGTTAAGCCTTATTTCACCTTAGAGGAATTTTTGTAAATCCTCACAAAATGTCCCCACTGTTTTGTATCTAAAAATGGTTTCCCCAATTATAAAAATATTAACAAAATGCCGGTAGAAGAAGCAGCAGCTCCTGCTAATACCCTCCTCTGCCAACGTCTTCATGAAGCGATGGAACCCCTTGTTGAGGGTATTCCCATCCCAAATTCTCCCCTTGATTTTGAGGAAGATGCTAAATAGGAAATTGAGGAGCTAGCTTTTGTTGTAAGCTGTGCCTGCATTGATGTAGCAAAAATGTCTCTTTCTGACCCCAATTATCCCCAAACACGCCAGTGCATCAAGACTTACACTTTTATGCCTCCACTCATAACTTTTGATGGGCATCAATTTGCTCAATACTTTGAGGCAACGGACACCGCCAGCCTCATTAATGAAGAAAACCCCAATTATACCTCCTTATGCCACATGTCGCTGATGCCCCAACCCCTATGCTATCCACCATGGTCCACCAGCTAAAGTGGGCGCCGGATAAAAGTTTCCCAAAAGCATACTCACCTTATGATATGGCTTCCTAGGCTGATAACTTAGGGGCTATATCAGGAATTTTTTTATTTTCTAATAATCCCTTTATATGACTCATTCTCAAATAAAGATGCATGACGCCTCCCCTTTTTGAGTTGGGCACCACTAGTGCTAAAAAAGTGATTGGGCTTAGTAGCTAGTTTCTCCATTTTCACCATATAACCCAGCACCATGTTAATGGTAGGGTGTTGGGGTAATTCTCTTCTTATTTCTCATTAAGTTTTATTATTTTTCTTATTTATTAAACTATCTATAATTGTCGATTATATATATAAAACGGCATATGGGCAATAACTCACTGGGTTGGAGCATGTCCAAAACCCTTTAAAGCGCCCACCCAAAGTTCTTTGAATCTTGAGGTGCTCTGTGAAGCATAGCTGCTCCTTTGAGTCTTGGTGTTCCCACGCAAAAAAGCCAAGTCATTCCATTGCAAGTTGGATTAATAAAACCATCCTTCTTTTGAATTAACAGGTTTGAGGAGGTGTTGTAATTGATTTGACCAACCATCTGGATACAATATTCTTATATCTTTAAAGTCATACTGTAACTAATAATTAGATAGCATATATAATTAGTATAGTTGATATTACACCACGTGGCCTCTGCATTCATATGTAGTGGCCTAAAGTATTAATCTAATATAAATTAAATCTCTGAAACCCACCAGAACAACTCTTGTTTCCTTAACCTATTTTTCTTAGCATTTTGGCCTTGATTGTTATTGCCCTATGCTTTAATTTAACGTACTACTCTACGTTACCCCATGTCAGTGTAAAACTATCAGTAATAGGGCTATATATTTACTATGGCGGATAGCTGGTAGCTCAACTTCATCTGGCATATCACGTTTTTATATAAAAATGACTTGACCTTAATTATTTTGTCTTTCCACCCAATTTGAATATTACAATTTTAGTATACCATCTAGAGGTTCTTCATAGTAACCATAAAAAATACTAATGAAATCTCTGGTAGGTGTAGGATATCTGGAAGGGTTGATGAGGAAAGGAACTTTTCTGAATTGAGTTTATCAGCTATCAGGTCAATTACTTAAGCAAGCCATGAGCTTTTGGCAGTATTTGATACTACACGGTGCTCTCTTTTTGAAAAAACTATTGCAGAAGAATGTCTTTGATTTTGTGGGATTTTGATCAAAGTTAATATCTTCATACAATACTTTGATTAGTTGGTGTAGTTACCTGTGCTTTATAAATATGACTCCCTAGCTCCGGTTTCAACAGGAGGCCCAAGGGCTATGGGAAGGCATCAAAACTTGGCTTCAAGTAATTGCTTGAGCTCAACTGCCACCTGTGCCTCCTCAATTACTCTTTCAATAGGTATGGGATTAAATGGGTTGAGAGTCCCTAGTATCAACGTGATATTAAACGCCATTCATTTACCCAAGATCATAGGTAAAGGATGAGAAGAGTTTTGAGTATTCTTCCAGTAATTTCTTAACTTGGTTCATTTGTTCGCTGATGAGCTCTCTCCCCAATGAAAGTTTTAAGAGTACCAATGGGGTTGTTTCTAACCCAAAGTTTTTTAGACCTTTTAAAGCTATGAACATCATTGATGGCCTCTACAGAGAGGAGGCAAACATAAGCGGCTGAAGTATTAAGCCCCACTGTCCTAGGTTTTTCAGAGAGGTTAACCACCAGCGAATGTATGGATCCATCATAGGCAGGATATAATATTTCCAAATAGGTCAGGTCCTCCTTGACAAATGGGATATCCACACCTTGTATCTCCACAATTGTCCTAAAGGAGATGTTGATACGTACCCAGGTATTGACAATGACTTGGGACGCTGGCGGTGTCTTAATCAGTTTGGGCAAGTAAATAAGCATTCCCCTTGCCATCCACCGCAGGAGGGGGTATCTGTACTCAAGAACCCCTTACATGATATTTGAGCCTGTCAATCTGACTTTCGCTTACCAACAGGAAAGCCTGAGCTTTAAACTCTCTGTCTTGGTGACACTGGGAGTCTCAAATATCAATGGAACCTTATGTTCTAGAGGGGATAAGAATCCTTCATCATAGTGTACAATAATGGAATAGTTTTGGAAAAACTGGATCCCAAAGAGTAGTTCATAACTCAAGGTGTCTAATGCAATGGTTGAAGTATTTACTGAAAGCTTGACAAAGCGAATGGGCAGTGAGGATTAGGCCCCAATGGACCGAGTTCATTGTGGTTCAGTTGTGCCATATTCCATGAAGTGTGGCAAGTCAGGAGCGACTTTTATACTCTTCATTAATTAATATGAAATGACATTCGTGGGGAACCACCATCAATAATGGTGTGGACGGAATTTTATGAACTCAAACTACAATGCAGTTAACTAAACTCTCAAACTGAGGGTTAGCGTGAGAAACATAATAGTTTCATCAGAAGAAGAATAAGCAGTATCAGATTCTGTATTATTGATGGGTACCAAATCATCTTATTGGTATGACAACAATAGAATCACTGGAGGCCGCTAAACTTTCTTGAGGCGGTACAGGGATGTCAGCATGAATGCCTCATCCTTCATGCTGAATGCCCTTTTCCCACCTTCTCAGTAACTCTCTTCCTTCAGGTCTTAGCATTATGATGGAATCCATTACACTAGGAGCATTGAGGTCTGGGGTTTTTCTTATTCTCAACAACGTGGATTTGAGGACAGCTAAAAGAGATTAAAGAAGAGAGCTTGGGATGCAGGATAAATGCAGGAATTTCATTAAGGGCTTCCTTAATTTCCTGGATACAGGTGAAGCTGTTCTTTGGCTAATCATGTGCATTTGGACCTCAGGTCAGGATCCCAACATGGAGAGGACTATGGTTAGGGCATCATCCAATGTAATGCAATTAGTGGTTACTAAGGGTTGTGATTGAGCATAGAATTAACTGGAAAACTCCTTGGTACTTTTTCCTTTGTTCAGCCAAATGGCCATGAATTCCTGTTTCTGAATGGCCAAAGCCTGGTTGCTTCTAAACTCCTATAATAGGTCTATATGAACTTGTTCCCAAGTATGACAATCATTTAAATGGGGAGTCATAATTTCTAAGGTGGTACTATTGAGCAGGGGTTAAAGTGATTCACCTTACGACGTCAGTGGCCTCCTTCATAAAGCTTTTGTAAGTGTAAAAGATGGCGCAATATTTTACTAACCTGGAGTAATTTTTTCTTGAAACTAGGCTTAAAGTTAGTCACAAAGGGAGTGGAAAGAGTATTGATGGTAGGAACTGGAGTTATCTCAGAAATTTCAGTTTCTGCATAGTCACGAGGGGCTTGTTGGCACAATATTCACCTTAATCCTTCAACATCCTCCTAAATTTCATCCCACTTTCGGTTCAGAGAGAAAATTGAGGCTTTAAGTGCGACTTGCTCATTCAGAACTTCAATTTTGGTATGCTGGAGAAGCAGCTGACTCTCAAAGTTGCTTTAGCGAGATTCAAACCTGCAACAGGTTTGTTCAAGCTGGGTGATGCAGTTATTGGTGAGCTTGGAGAACGCACTGAAAAAACCATTTCGTCTGACAAGGCATTAATTGAGACTCTGGGTTTGAGAGGGATTCCAACTACTTGGAGCTTGCACCCTTGAGCCACAGTTCATATTTGATCCCATAAAGTAGCGAGCGCCATTATATTGTCTTGTTTCCAGGATTTCTTAAGATCGCCATGAGTATGCAACGCGGGATCAGAAGGACTTTGAGGTCCACAGGGACCTTCAGGCCCTTCCGGCCTTTCAGGAACTTATAGACCTTCTGGTCCCATGGGCCCTTCAGGCCCATAACTCCCGGAGGTGACATAACAAGAGGCTAACTTCTGGTAATGCTGCTGGAGTGTCTGCACAAGTTCCTCAATATGATTGAGGCGTTGGCTCCAGGTGGACTTGAGGAGCTGCAGATTTTGACTAAGGTGGTCCTCAATGTAAGCCAAAATCCCACTATCCAACATAGTCCGTTATTTATGAGCCTCATTGATCAGCTGACTGTAATTGAAATTTCCTCTATTTTCAAGAGCATAAGAGAAGGCAGAGTTATAAAAATTAATAATATTGGAGTTTAGGGTTTGAGTAAGCCCTAATTGTCAAGCTACTTCATAGTAATGAAACCCCACTGTTTGTAGGATGTGGTGTATGACTTAATGAATGAAGCTTCAGTAATAGCTTTCAGTACCCAAAGTCATTTTACCCAAGGGTAGTAGGGCTAAGGTATCTAAACCTTGCATCGTTGAAAACATTTTAAGAGGATTGAAAGCAATTTGAGCGGCTTCCCACGGAGTAGATGCCATTCAATAGTTGTTGAATAATCTCGTTGAGTTTCTCATATTGGATTTATCACTGATTATGGTCAATTTATGGTAAGTAAAAATTGCAAGGTGGCCAGAGCTCTAGGATTTCAGAATGTAGAGGAAATAATTCGTACTTAGAGATTTTAGTCCGTTGAGATACGCTTCTTAAACAAATTTGTAGGTTGGTTTTCTTGATTGCTATAATTATCCATTTTGCGTGATAGACGTTTTCACTTAGATAGTTCAGAGCCTCCTGTAGTGAGCACCACGTATCTCGGCATAAAAGATCACTTGACTGTAGCCTGGGTTTATAATATGCTTAAAGCTGAAAATTAGTGGAGAGGTCATTAAAGACAAAAAGATGGGATATAATAGACTACTTTATTGGTTTATAAAGATTTGATACTTATAGTTCGAGTGGGGACACAATGTTAATAGGACAACCATGGTCACAGATGATTGGGATCTTCAACTTCCTTCCAGATCGCCCACATGGCTAATGAACTCATTGTTCTGTATCATGCTCATGACCGCGATGGTGGAAGCCATGCCTCTCAAGGTTTGGAAGTATAGTGCAATTACAGAAGGCATTTTCATCAATTTGCAGGCAAATGGTGCTTCCTGATCAGAGATTATCATTAGTGTTTCTTCAAGGACAGGTTTCCAATATGAGGACTCAAAAGTTGACTTAATGAGGCTTGATTTGGTAGTAGGGATTTTGGCTCACTATCATCTCAAATCCTGACAACTTTAAAGCTTGGAGATATCAAAATGATTTTAGAACGACGAGTTGACATACTAATTTTCAATTATGGTTGATTCAGATCCAGATTAATTAGTAGGATCAATACTAATTTTTACAATCTTTTTTTCCACATGATTCCGCCTTGAAAGCCAGCGACAATTTGCACTACGGCTGTCAGGGAACGCCCAAGGCCAGGGCAGGTAAGGATAGTTCTATTTTAAATCAAATGTATTCAGCTCTCCCAAATCAAATTAGAGAAAGTCTCACCTTAACTGGCAATATGGAGAAGGTCAGAAGGTAATTTATAAATCCAGGATTTATTCAAAAAATTCAACATTGATAATATCTAGTTACTTATAAAACTTGGACCAAACCAGCTGAAAGATGCCCTCTGGTATGGTGGAAGGCTGCGAACTTCCTACTAGCAATGCTTATAACCACCACCTCCTACTAACATACCCCTGATCTTCATCACCAATTACTTTATGGCGAGAAGAAGGGAACAAGAGCAACCTTCAAGGAGTAAGCTATCACCACATCTTATCAACAACAAGGGCTAGATCACCCTGTTTGATGAGGGAATGAGCAGGCTCATTTTCCCCCTTCTTGGTTCTGAAGGGATGTTCATCATTGTTGAGGTTCAGGGGGTGCTCCTCAGAACTTACAAATTCTTCCCTCCTTAGAACATGGGGAGCACCGCCACCAGGAACCTGAGCCAGAACAAAGCTCTTATGGGCTTTAGACAGTTGAATGCCCAGGAGGGTGGTACCCTTCTTGGGAGTCCAAGGAGCTTCAGGGTAGGTGGTGCGGAAAGCCTCAACCAACTTGCAACAATTAGTACAATCCAGGGAACTGACCCGCTGTTCTTATAGAAAGGAATCCCTTCCAATCAACCATGTACTGTACCAAACAAGGGGATTTTCACGAGGCCAAAATTTCCTCAACTTCAGCCTCCTATGACCCTTCCACCAGGACAGTATTGGGCTCAGAAGGTGCCTTTCCCTTAAAATGAGACAACAAGGAAACGTGGAAAATGGGGTGTTGCTTCCAATGAGGGGGCAGGGTCAACTGGAAAGCCCCATTTCCCAAATCAGCCTCAACTATGTAAGGTCCAGAGCATATTTTAGCAAACTTCCTAGAGGGAACCTTGAGATGTAGTGGCTGCAAATTAACACAACTAAAGACCACACCTTAATATTACACAAGCCTACAATGGTTCTGTTTTGTAATTTTTGATGTATGATTCCTATGTATGTTTGTGCGCTGAATCCAAAAATTGACCTTAGTTTTTTTCCATCACATCAGATTTTTTTTTCAAATCGCAATTTACCAAATTTAGTATATGTCAAAAAATATCATAAATATGAGGTTTAATGTAAGAGTGAAATAAGTTTGTTTTATTATGAATTAAATTTTGTAGCTTTTATTTAACCAAGGTAAGATGACCAGGGGATGGACATTATTGAACTAAAACTAAAATCATAATAAAAATAACGAGTCAAATGAAACGCCCAAAATGGATGAATCAATTAAATTGTACCTAACAATACATCCAACCAGGTGGGCAGCGAATACTGCTATCCCTCCATGGTGGACGGGGAGGGAGGATCAGGGGGCTCATCTTCAGCCGCATCCATCTCATTCCAGAGTAGGGTGCAAGTTAAGGCAGATAGTAAGGGTGTGGGGGCATCGGCGGCATGGGGTTCAATATCCTTGATGACTGGAACTTCCAAATAGTTACCAGCCATCATTATACCAATGATGTATTTGCCCAAAGCGTCTTCAGCTTTGAGGCGGGCTTCTGGAAATTTAATGAACATGGTAATATTGGTTCAGGTTATTTTTGCTTTTGGATTCTGTGCTACTATTACCACATTCTGGATGACTTCAGTTACGTTTTTGTGTAAAGTTTTCATGTTGATCTTACTTTGTGCAGTAAGATTTATGGGGATGATGGGAGGTGAATTCCTCCTGCAAGCGCAGCCACAGATTTGTTGGCAGCTTTGCAAAGTGGATGGCAATCTGGTGTGGCGGCTGCTTCTACTGCAAGCTGGTGGTCGCTGTAGAACAGCTTGGCATTAAGTTGTGGGACATATTTCTGAGGTGGGAATTTTGCATCCCATTCTGCATTACAGAGCCACTCGAGTTGCAACATCAGTTCTTCAATGACGTTACCTGATTCATTGATTTTATTAATAATTCCTATGGATTTTGGTTGAATTGGTTTGGGGAATCAGCGTACAGTTGAGTTTTGTTTGGTTCGTTTGTGGATGCATGGGATCAAACTGGGATCCAATCTAATGTTTGGTTGGATGAATTATTTGTGGCATTGGGGCAAGGTGGGTACTGATTGGTGGCTGTAGGTGCAGCTGCAGCATCAGGCATTGGAGGAAAGGAAAGTAGGATTATACCCCATGTCAGAGTTGGCGCAGGGTGGGTGGCGGATTGGTGGGCGTTGGGCAAACTTTTGGTGTTGGCAGAAGTTTCTGAGTATGGGCATTTACATTTTGAGTGGTCTAACTCAAAACAGGATGGACATTTTGTCCATCTGACCTCAACGCGGGCCCATAATGGATGGTTGGGGGCAGATGGGATGGTGGCACGAGGGGGAATTGCTAAAGAATTTTCATAAATTCAGGGCTGATTGTGGCATATGCCCGAGGCCCAGCGAGGCGTGTGGCCCCATTTGGGACCACAAATTGTAAGATGGGGTGGCGCCGTAGGCTGCTAAACCTTCCATCAGCTCCTGGTGGAGCACTTTGGGGGGGAGGTGGGTGGGCAAACCAGTGAACTGGACCATCAAAGTTGTGTCCATCGGGAGCTGGGTCTTAGTTGTTGGGAGGGGAATATTGTTAAAATTAATGGCACCGTTGACACAGTGGCTGCATCAGCTTCACAGGGGAAGCTGAGATCAAAGTACCTCTTATAGGGGAAGAAGCCTATAAAACAGGCTGGTGTCATCACCGCCTGAGCCATTTTGATAATGGCTTGGTAATCGTAGGGAAAGAATTTCCCATATTTGATCCTAAGGCCAAAATGCATGTTGCTCCAGGGGAGCACCGATGGGCAGTGAGGCACCACTTAGGTTCAGGTGAGATGGGCATCGAGATCCTTGGGAGGAACAAATCATCCCAAGGGTTTAGAATCATTGGGTGAGCCAGTCTGAGTGTGTTTTCTTGTCAGACAGAAGATGGAGGGGGGAGTTTCGCCGCTGCCCCACACTGGGACAGTTGGTGGGGGATCTGGTGACATCGGAGCAAGACTTCAGTGTGTTTAAGTGTTTGCTTTTAATTTACCAAAATTTATTTGCTTGGAAAGTTACGCCAAGCAGAGAGAGAGCATTATTTTGTAGTTTATGAAAGACATAATATAATATAATATAACATAATATAGAAATATGGAAAATAAAAAACTCACGATTTTAGTCATTGTGTAGACATCTTTAAGACCAGTTAAATATGTTATATAGAAAAAAATTACAAATATAAGATGTACTAACAGTTTTAAATACATAGGAAATGCTGCCATCTGTCAGTTTATGATGAAAATGAACCGTTGACATCATAAACTGGTAGATTGCAGCACCTTTGTCATTAAACATGCTGTACATCTAAACTGCCATTGTTGGAACAACCTTTGGTACATATCCTCCATGATTAAAAGTGTTTGTGTTGGTGGATATACACTAAAAAGCAAACATACAGTTTTCAAAATGGCGTCAAGAGGCTATGAAAAGTCTTCATATTCCTTTTGTTACATTTGTGTTGTGTTAAATAAAAGGCAAAAATGACATTTAACATCATATGTGCGGCAAGTGTATCTTGCATGTTTTGGTGTAAAACTAGGAGTTCAAGTCAAAACTTGGGCACCTCCGCTATGTTTTCCATACATGTGGTGAAGGACTGAGATGGTGGTCAAAGGGTGAACAACATGTTTTCGAATTTAGCGTTCCAATAGTCTAGCAAGAGCATTAAAATCATAGTGATGATTGTTACATTTATTCAACCAGTGTTCACGGTTACAATTTAGAGAATAAAAAGAGCATTGTCTATCCAAATCTGCCATCCACTTTACATCCTGTCCCTCATGGTCCTGATGTATTAGTGCCTATGCAACCAGAACATTTAACTGAAGCTAATGTTTTAGAGATTAAATTTTGTGAAGAAATTGAAGATAAAGAAGAGGAGTACAAACCTGGCAATTGTGCTCCACAACCATTTACACAAACTGAATTGAACGATTTGATTTGCAACTTGCATCTGACTAAAGAGGCTTCAGAATTGCTTGGTTCACGGCTTAAAGATAAGAATTTGCTCGCACGTGGCGCTTCATTTTCCTGGTTCTGATACAGAGAAAAAGAAATTTATTCCATACTTTCTTGAAGAAGGAGACTTAGTATTCTACAATGATATGTTTGGACTCTTTAAGACTTTCAACCTTCCATACAAAAGCACTGATTGGAGATTATTCAGTGAATTTTAAAAACGAAAATTAAAGTTGTCCTGCTTCACAACAGAAAAGGTATACGTCAATACCCATAGGGCATTCTGTACACTTAATAGAATAGTATGTCAATTTAAAATTTTTTTCTCCAGAAAATTAAGTGAAACATAAGTGGATCATGAGTGGTGATCTCTTAAAGTAATATTGATGATCCTTGGACAGCAAGGTGAATACATAAAGTTTCATTGTTTTTTATGTGAGTAGGATAGCAGAGACAGGGAAAATCATGAAACAGAAAGATTGACCGCAATGAGCTTCATTAGAATTTGGAGTAAATTATGTGCTACAAAAACCTCTCATTGAGTCAATGAAAGTTCTTCTTCCAACTCTACATATTAAATTAGGCTTGATGAAGCAATTTGTAAAAGCCTTACCAAAAGATGATAAGCGTTTCCAGTACATTTGTAACAAATCTCCAGCCTTGTCAACTGCAAAACTAAAAGAGGATGTCTTTATGAGTCCAGACATTAGAAAACTTTTCGAAGATGTAAATTCTGAAATAAAAAATGGAAGTTGCTACAAAATGCCTGTGCCGCCTTTAAGGATGTAGTAACCAGGTTTCTGGGCAACAAGAAGGATCTGAATTCCAAGTCTATCATTGAGACTATGCTGCAGAAATAACAAATTTAGGCTTTTTCATGAGTTTAAGGTTCATTTTTTACATTCACATTTAGACTAAATTACTGAGAAACTTGGTGCTGTTAGTGAAAAGATGGGTGAGAGATTTCATCGGAACATAAAATAAACGTAAAAGCGTTACCAAGGAAAATGGAATACTACAATGATGGCGGACTATTGCTGGATCTTTCATCAAGATGATCCCAGAAGAGCACATGCATGGAAAAGCCTGAAACAGAGCATGCCTGGTCCAAAAAGATGTCAACACAACGACTAAAATTGTATTTTGTATTTTCTATAATTCTATATTCTATTATATTAAGTCTATTATAAGCCTCAAAAGAGAACGTTTTATACTAAACAAATCTATTTCTCCTTGTCATTGAGTCTCATATTTGTAATATTTTTTGACATATAGTACATCTGGAAAATTGAGATTTGCAAAAAATTCTGACGTGATGGAAAGAAACTAAGGTCATTTTTGGATTCAGCGCATAAACATACATATGAATTCATCATCAAAACTTAAAAATATGATGCAACCAAAAAATGCAGGCCTGTGTTATGGTCCAGGAGATGTTGACAATTACCAAAATGATTTTAATTTAAAGATTGCTTTAGATAAGTGATTCTTAACCAGAGATTGTGTACTCCAGATGTAAGAAAGTGCTCTTTCGCTGAGGCAAATCCAATTGCAGGCAGAGTTAATATGAAATGGCGAGTTGAATCCCACTATGGCTTCATAGGGTAAAATCCTTTAGACAAGTGGATGGCGTTGTCAGGATTCCCAGCTGAATGATGGATTCAGATACATTGAAAGATGGGAATCAGTCCCAAACTGACCACAAGTCCAACAATTCAGTTGGGGATAATACCCAACAAAAATAGACAGCTCTTGAGGTTGGCGATCATTCCCAAATCAACTCATGAGCCTAAACTTCTGTCTGACACCATCCATGATGAAAGTTTACTATGACCAAAATTGGCAATCACCTTGACCAACATGCCAGAATCCTGCTCCCTCAGAGTCACCCGACGTCAAGGATTAAACTCAAGCTATGAGGTGAGCTCTATCTGATTTTACCAAATTAATTGGGGGTTGTACCAAATCCACAATTGGTTTATCTATTAGATCTAGGCTTGAACGGTTTAGATGATCCCTGATCAAATCCCTCGTTTCCCTTAAAAAGCAAGTATCAAATAATGAACTTTATGCTTTTTCCCTTTTCCCAATTTTAAGTTAAAATTAATTTGTTTTTATTAGGAATTATTTATCCATACATAGTATCTTGATAAAAGACTTCTTGAACAAAAGAAGCACAAATAAGAAAATTCAACACCATGAAACTCCAAGTCCCCTGGCCTAAAAATATTAAGGGATACGCTGTAATATTTCTGTGGTCCTGAAATGTGTTATTATAGGATTGATTGCCGAGGAAAGGTCATCTGCTAAGGTATCCTGCATAATGGAAGCATAGCAGTGAAGTACTGCTCAAGGATCTGGGTGACCCTATCCATATGGCTGTCATAAAGGGAGTGGTATGTGTTTGAACGTCATGGCTTGATCAAGATAGCCAGAAGTGCAGCCCAAAAGCAAGCGGTAAACTGGGGCCCCCAGTCACTCAATACCTCCTGAGGTATACCAAACATAGAAAAACATGTTAGATGAGCCGGTGGTATCCCTAGAGGTGATAGTTTTCAGAAAGAGGACAAAAAGGGAAAACTTGATAAAGTGGCCCACACCACTATAATTGCGTTTAACCCATTAAAACCGGGAAGCAAACAAGGTAGTTGTTAGATACCAAGGTCCACGGCCCTTATGCTTGCTGAAGGGATCAAAGGATACCCATCTTACCTGGAATAGCAAATTTAGCTTGTGATCACATAATGAAATTGGTGATCCAAATGGGTATATCCTTGGAGATAACAGGCCGGTTAAAAGTCTGCTTACCAGATATAGGCACTTTTTGTTAACTGGGTGTCCCACCTCTGGGGGTCATGATGAGCACAAATAACCTCAATGCGGAATTGGGGGAGCCCAAACTCTATTTTTAACTAAAAATTTTCCTCCATCAGTTAGTAGTGAGTCCATCAACGTCCTAGGAGTACCAGTTGGTCAAAAAACTCTAGACCCTACAAGCAGGATGTTTGTCCCGCCAGTACCCAAGAATTAAAAGGCTCATTCGAGGCTCAGTCCATGGCAGAAATTGTAAGAGGTGCAATAGTTAAGACCTGAGTAAAGATAATAACCATGGTGAGTTCCTATGCATTCTCCTCCATAGGAATCAACAAAAGATTGCGGATGAACAAATTAGGGAGGACATACAGGGAGCCCTTTAGAACTCAATATTCAATTTAAAACAACACAGAACGTGGTACATCCAGTCCTGATGATGCAACAACATTTGTGGCTTTCAGAATTTTATAAAGGCCCGGCGGTCCATCCTGACTACTAGCTCATGGCACGCGCCTTGAAGGAGGTACCACCAGGGTAAGCGGCCACAACTAAGCATCAAGCTCTTTATAATATATGACCAGTATGCTCCAAGGCAGAAAAATTACACAAAGTAAGTGACTGAATGTTTCACCCCATCATGGTATTGCAGCAGGACAGCCCCTACCACAGCCAAAGAAGCATAACAAGCCACTATGAAAGGCCAGGATTGGTATTCATAAAAGAGGACTAGAGGCGCCATAAACACTTCCTTGATTGTTTCAAACGCGCTTTGGCACTCCTCTATTTACATGAAAATTCTTCCCTGTCAGGCGATGGAGCGGCACCACCAACTGCAAGAGCGCAGGAAAAGTTTCCTCAAGAAAAGATGGTTCTCAGGAAACTATGCCGCTGATTTTTCATGGTGGGAGTGGGCACAAGAGAATGGCCTCTAGCTTGCTGAGGGATGGTGTACCGTCCTTCAGGACCAAGTTATCCAATAAGGTGACCTTTTCCCCAAAAGAGCCAACGCCATGAAGGCTTTAATTAAGTTCTGGCTTATGTATTGCAGCTAGTACTGCATCCAGGTTTTTTGAGTGCTGATAAGGGGTGGGTGAGTGCACCAGAATATTGTTGATATATGTAACCACACAGGTGAAGTGAAGGTCCCCTAAAACATTGTCAATCATATGCAGGAATGTGGCAGCTCTTTCTTATGACCAAAGGTCATCATGTGGAACTGAAAATGCCCTACTAAATTAAGTGGCCGTGAGCCACCTAACCCTCTGCTACCTGAATTTGATTAAAGACGTTCACAAGGTCAATCTTGGAAAACATTTGGGATTTGGCAATCGCCCTGCTGGTAGTTTGTTAAAGAGAAAGTGGAAAGGGATCATCCACTGTGATAACGTTCAAATGGCCATAGTCCATGCAATGGAACAGAGTACCAACGGTCTTTTGTGTGAAAATGACGAGGGAAGCAATTGGAGAGTATTTCAAAAATAACCATCCTTTCTGGAGCATATCATTCTGCCACACCTCCAGGTCTTTATCTTCTTTCTTTGTATATGGTTACAGAGGTCAGTTAATATTAAAAAAGTTTGTTATCAAGAAGAAGGCCAAATCATACTCAGAGTGAGCTGGAAGGCAATCAGATTTATCTATGTAAAATGTCTTTATACTGAAACAACCCTGAAGGGAAATCAGGAGATAGATCAGTGGGAGAGGGAGTTGCAGAGATAGATCTCACCACTCTGAAAGGGGAGGATGAATTAATGAGTAGGAACTCGCCACAGGAGTAAAGGCTTTTTATAGGACAAGAGGTTGGTATCCAAGTTGTTACTTACTTGTAGACAACGCCACCAACCTACCCACAGAACGACTAAAATAATAAGACTGGCACCGCCAGTAAACCAATCACAGAAGAAAGGCTTATGCACTGATAATGGGACAGGACGTCTAACTGCTTAACAAGTCATAGGGGCTGAAGAAGCGCCTAATACAGAAGAACCTACCTCAAGATAAAAATTCATATCCTGAACCACTTTTAACTCATAAAATTCAGCTGCTCTTCTATCCAAGAGAGTTTCAACAGATATCATATGGGATCCCAACCAAATTTTAACAGTCAATAAAAAGTAAGCAAGATCTTTTTTATTAGCAACTTCATGGTATAACTGGTGGTGAAGGGAAACTACCTGGATATCTACTGGACTAGCTTCATGAAATTGAACCATTGTCCCTTCTATGTGGATTACCTCAACCTCTGTATATTGTTCTGCAGACAGCACATGCACCAATGGATTTAGAACAATTTTTTCCAGGAGCTTCAGAATCAACAGAAAAGGTTAAACCCACCAGAACATATTACTGTGGCTCTAGGGGAGAGCGAACCTGGAGCTAAAAAACAACACAACCACGCCTGTAACTTGTACAAGCGGGATATGCTTTGAGGATACAAATGAGCTAGAATCTTTTACGGTTGGAATGGAGGTATACACCAAAATTAACTGGGTCAAAAGGTAATCTTTAACCGCGGCATAGAAGCTTTGATTCTAAGAATGAGTTTTCCTTCCATAAAACACCATTCTGATCATGGATTGAATATTCTGCTCATAAAATAGAACCAATGCATTACTTAACTTACAAAAGAGGGTGGTGAAACGCTTGGAATACCCCAAGTTTCTAAATGTTGCATCTATAAACAATCCAAACCCAAAAAGTGTTCCTCAATAAAATGGTGATCTAAGTAATTTTACTAAATTAAAGAAATTATATTAATCCAATATTGAGTTGGAAAACTCAGCAATTCTCTGCTGACTCTGGTGTCCCATTTGGCTGAGGTGCGGGGCCAATCTTGTCTCATCAACTTTGGGATCTCTAGAGTAACCTACATACTACTCAGTATACCAGGGCATCAAAAGGGGTTCCTTCATTATTCACACCAACAAATAAATTTGATACTTAACAAATTTATATATATAATAGGTTGGTATATTTGAGCAAAGAGGTAAGTTTATTTGCAGTAGCGTGGAAGTGGGAGCAATCTTTAGAACTCAAATTAGGATTTGGGAAATTGCTACCTCCAGGTTATAAAGTGAACCTCAGAGCTAAATTAATCCAAATAATGTAGGCGTGGAAACCGCTTTGGTCCCAGCATCAAGAGCTGTCTGGAAACTAAATCATATTTTAAAAATTAAACTCCAAATTTCTGATTGTTTTAATTTAAAAATTAAAAATAAAATTGCAACCATATTTTTCAAGATGGAATTTCGAATGGTTCCAGAATTTGGGAAACCATCTCTTGAGAAACTAATAATTATAGGTGGAGAAGGATATTAATCTGAACGCTCCGTTATGTCATGGAGCTTGCTGATAAAAATAAGACTGTGCTGACACCCAGGGTGAGTTGCCACCCAAAACAACAGCCTGAATACCACTTTTAGAGCCATCCACACAAATTGGTTGAAAGTGAGTAGGAACAATTTACCACCTGTTAGGTAATTCAAAGTTGGCCCACATAGCTTAAAAACTAGTATTACAAATTAGTTTTTTATTTAAAATAGATAAAATCAGATGATCTACTTTAAAAACTAACGGGAAGGAGATAATAAAAAATGGAGCATCAGAAGTACCTGTTGGGGATTTCTGCCTTATAAGCTCACTATGGGAAGAATATGAAAAATGGCATTATGCCTAAGGAATAACTTCACTTTGTAGTACAGCTTTAACATACTAATTTGCTATTGTGGTTGATTCAGATCTGGTTGTCTGGCAGGATCATTACCAAAATTTTCACAAATATTTTCCCATGAAATTCTGTCTTGCAAACTGGAAACAATTTGTGTGACAACTGGCAGGGTGCGCCCAAGGGCAGGGCAGGTAAGGGTGGTCCCATTTCTAAACAAATAAATTTAGCTCACTCAAACCAGTCAGGGGTGGACTTACCTTTACTGGAATAGGGGTAAGGTAAGAGGAGTAGTTTTGAATCTGGGGTTTAATAGAACAATCCAATATTATTTGATATTAACTTACTCATAATACTGGGGCTTAAACCAGATGAGGATTCCCTCTGGTATGGTGGGAAACCGCAAATTTTTTGATGGTGATGGACTTTGGCCACCACCTCCTCCTGACACACACCCCTAATTTCTTCACCAATTACTTGTTGGTGAGAAGAGGGGGAACAGGAGCAACCTTCAGTGGTAATCTGTCACCCACCTTCATCAACAACATGTTCTATATCACCCTGGTTGATGAGGGGTGAGAAGGCTCATTTGCCCCCTTCTTGGTTCTGAAGGGATGCCCCTCCATGTTGTGGTTCAAGGGGTGCTCCTCAGGTCTTACAAAGACATAGGATGTATAAAGTTTGATAATGTAATATAAACTACAATAGTCTTGGCCCTGTGCCTTAGCCAATGAATTCATTCTGATTGTTAGGATGGGAGTGAGTCAGAAGAAAACTGGGCTTCAGGAGTGGGTATCTGAATCCTGTTAATAGTAGCTCCAGACTACAAGGCAACACTCTATCTTGGAGGTTGAATTATGATATATGGGAAAGAGGGTTTGGGAGTCTTTATGGGTTAAGAGAGGGGTTTTATAGTGATTGAGAAAGCCATTATGGTTAATGAGCTAGTCAGAAGTTTCCACCATAATCTTCTCTTTTTTAGTACTAGATGGTCCCAAAACCATAATCTTCTCTTCAAGAAGAGTTATCTTGTAGGGTTTCTCAACTACCTTAATGCTTAAAAAGTACATTGTTTATTTTATTTATAAAATAATACTAGATATATTTGTAACATTTTAGTGGTAAATTAATATAAATATAACACACTATTATTTGCAGATTTCTGGGTTTATGTTGTACTAAGGTGTTTGTTAATCTGTAACATTAAGGGTTCAAATGATTAAACTAATTTAAAGTGGCAAGAAATATCGCCTTAATTGATTCTTAATAGTTGTAACATAAGGTGAAATTTCCACACTATTATGGGACTGTTTTGGTAAATTCTGAATGTCCAAATTCATCTTTACAGTTTCAGAATTTGGTGATGGGGTTAATCTCATTTTTAAAAATTTTCTTCCTAACCTTTTGCCCAATTTTGCCTTCCAAGATGAACTATTTTCACTTGGAGTTGCCTTAATATGTTAAATTTTTACATTCATGGTGGCACCTGATTGAGACACTTAGTGGGAATAAGGCATGGTGAATGTGGGAAGGGGCTTTCTGGTATTACCTAAGTCTGTACAGTGTTGTCTAATTTTTTTTATAAAACTCTGCAGACTCTGAGACTAGGATGAGTTTAAGCTGGGGAGTAGGTTGAAGAAAGGCACATGACAAGCAGGGAGTGGTAGCAGCTACCCATATTTCGTCCAGGGTATGTCCTAGGTCAGAAATTTGGGTTTGAGGTAGGGCCATGGGGCTTAACCATCTTTGGGCATGAAAGGGTGCATGAGCCCTATTTAACTTAATGGCATATGCCATAAGCCTTACATTGATGGTCACATTACTCATAATTATAACAGCATTTTTATTTAGATGCTACTACATATCTGTAACATTATAAGAGTTATATTGATACTCTTAACTTATAATTTACATTAAGATACTACCATCCAAAAATCTCAGCAAAAAACCAATCTTTCATAACTTTAAATCTGTGTCAAATCAAAAGTTTTAGAACTAACATATTTTGCTTTTTTATATTTTTATTTCTATATTCTAAAAATGTACAGACTATAAGGGGGTGGAAGGCGAGTCAGTAGGGCGTACAGCTACCAACCTGAAGGTTGCGGGTTCGATTCCTGCCCTTTGCACATCAATCAGGGTGCCAGCTGAAGGAAACTATTGGCAGTTAGTAGGTATAATAACACGAAAACCTTACCCATGATGTAACCAGAAAAATCTGAGTCCCGATCAAGAGGTGAAAAAACTTTCTATAACAGAGTTGACCCTGCTCAGGTTTCATATCAATACTTTCTTTCTCTATTTTGGTAATGTCTGTTCCCTGGTCAGCTTGCCTCAAATAAATAAAAATGTACAGACTATATGTGACATTAAGTCACATAGCATGTTTAGCTTCACTATAAACTTTTGAGAGCTGCAGCTACTCAAATATACTTTGTTTTAAGCATTAAATGTAGATTTCCAGATGTTTACTCGATTCAGCTCTCAATTCTGCTTCACAGGTTCTTATATATGCGTTGTATTAAAAAAAGAAAAAAGTAATCAAGGTGGGTCAACCTTGGGGCAAATATCTTACACCAAGAATTTTTTTAGCCATACAGAGTTTCAAACTTGTAGTGGACAAAACCTGCACTAGGGTAAAAGCAGGAATTACCCTGCCAGGCTAACACTCTTTGTGCGCTGTATTTATTGTTGGTAGTAATTGATTATTTTAACAATATTATGAACACTATCTCCTAGTTGAGATTCTCAAAACCAAGTTGAGTTTTGTTTCCAACGCTAGACTAGTGCAAAAACTTGTCCTTTTGATCCTTGAAGGTATTTCTGGAAAACAAGGGAAATACTCCCTCTAATACTTTCTTCTAATGGAACTGAACCTGCTATTAGTCTCAGAGATTCTCTCTTTCTCTCTTGACGCAGGAGCCCGCGGAGATTTTTACTAGAAATAAAATAGACAAAGGATATCATATCATTTAACTCTAATCCCAATAGTAAAATATACATTAAATGTAAGAGAGTCTAAAGTATTATAAACGTTTAAGTTTCTATGGATCTGCTTTATTTAAAAACAAGTGAATTTTATAGGGGAATCCAGTGCCCAACTCTTCCATTGGCGCCCCATTTGGAGATGGCAGCCGTCACCAATAAGTTCTCGCCCCACCAAAGTTGCACCCAACAATGATCTTCCTCATCTGCCTAGTCTGAATCCACATATAACTAGATTGTGACCTCTTCTGGGCCAAATCAAAGAGCAAGTCCTAAAGCCTTTGCTCAACCCCAGCGTATTACCCTTGTTAGGTTAGCACCCTGCTTAGATAATGAGACTTTTTATCCATTAACAACAGTCACGTTACTAAAAGGTTATATTGAAATTTGCTATCAGAAGCGTTGTCAATCACCCAGCAACTAATAAATACCCTAATCAATTGGCGGCAAACTCCTTTCAACTCCTACAAGATAATTAGATTATCAATAATTAAATTAAAATCAAAAATACTTATTTACTATTGTGGATCATCCCCAATGAAACATTAGTAACACATAGGAATCAAATTCTGGAAGATCACTTAATTTTGTTAGGGATATTTCACAAACAATAGTTATCATTTAAAAGGACAACTCTTACATCTACTAGAGGGTCTCGTCACCAGCAGATAAGCAGAGATATATAATCTGATCATTTTGGATAATATGGTCATATTAAAATCCCAACATTAACCCATCTTGCCAGATTAAGCAAAAAATTGGAACTAGGGAATGGACGCCGCCTCAGCCCATGGTCAAAATCAACCATTGTATTTCAATACAACCTCAGAGGAGCTTTGTCTTGTCTGCACTCAGTGCATCTCATGCCATTCTAAGCAATTTGGCTCCTCTTCTTCGTTTCCTGCATGCTTCCACCTCCTCAGAGCGCGGTTCCCACAGCCCATGCCGTGACAGAATATTTTGGTAATCTTTGCCAGTAAATATATTCTAGATAGCCTGTATTTTCAAGGGTTGGGCTTTTATGACCCTACATTATTTAAAGCTAATTCTCATCAGCTTCACCAATTCATTGGTCCCTGTACTAACCCAGGCTGCGCTCTCCTTTTTTGATCAAAGTAGATCTTCAAATCCTTTATCCTTAGGCCTCTTCATGGCGGATCCAGTTTTGCCTTAGGATGATCCTTCCAAAGATAGATGGGAATACCATTAGATGCTTTTGATTGTGGCAAAATTAAAATTGATGTTTTCTATATTGTTTTATTTTTTTATTTTTTCTCTATGTTCTTTTTATTCTATATTATATTTTATATCTTTTTCTGTATTCTTTTTTTCTCTTTTTGCAATGTAGCTTAACCTATAATATGTAGGTTCAGAGGTACATCCTTTCTTTTCTACTACTTTGGTTCAGAGGTCTATTTTTTGAACTTAACCAAAAAACTATGTTCATCAGTCCCCTATCAAGTCTTAACAACACAATGGACCTTAACCTATTTTTAGTAGGGTCAGTGGTCCCACGGAACACTATTTTAATGTTTTCCTAGATCCAATACTTTAAGTTTTCAGTAAGTCCCTGTTCACTATACAGTCATCAGCGTTGTTCTTTAGAATATAGGCATCCCTTGCCAGCTTGGTGATAATATCAAATAGTCTCATCCATTGGGCCTTTGTTCCCAACTTGTCACTGCTTTTAAAAGGCCCTAAATTTAATTCATCTTTTGATAGCTGGCACTTGATTCCTCTGATATCATAATATGTGCCCTCAACACTAATAGCCAGTTCCATTTTTATATATTCATCATTTTTCTTAATGAATTAATTCTAGGCATTATTTTTGGTGCCAAACTTCTGGATCAATTTCCGCTGAAAGATACTGAAAATCTTTTAAACTGCGTGAATTAATATGGCAATGTTAACTTCATCCAACTTTGACTTAAAATTGTTATCGTTCTTGGAATTTCTTGCCTTTTCCATTATTTGACTAGCGTAAGGTTGAACAACTTCTATGATTTATAGATCAAATGCCTTCATTTTTGACTTTACTCTCATGACAGCATTCATTTTCAGCATTGTATCACAAAACATTAGTTCCTCTCTTGGGTCCTCCACAGATAAATCTGAAGTATCTACTTCATCTGAGCAGATATCCAGTGGAACAGGTTCCCCTGAGATACTAGATTGTTCTGCATCTAACTGCTAAACCTTTTTGAGAATCTCGAGCAGCTTCTTCCTCCTCTTGAGAAAACAAATTTTACATTTTTTGGCTTCTTCCCCCAAAATTTGGGCGGTAAAATATCCAGCCACACCTTCTTTACAATTATGGGTTTTTGATTTATCTGTCCATTTTGATACATTGCGTTTCTTCCCCGTTAACTCTCAATTCTGCTGATCATTATATCTCTCTATAACGTTGTCCTCAAATTACGCCATGGTTTGATCCTCATTGGTTGAAATTTCTTTATAAAATTCATTTATCGTGTCAAACATCAAGCTAACATATTCATTTAATCTAAATTCTGCAATGTTGTAGTCTGATTTATCAGCACTAGAACCATGGTGCGGTATAGATTTCTGTAGGTCTGAAGCACCAATTGTGTTGCTATGCATGCATCGAAATATGGTAGAACTTTTGTATCATCCAGGACCTGTGATTCCTGGTAAAATTGGTCAGTGAAGGCAGCCAATGTTTCATCATTTTAAGTCTAGATTTCTACTCTCCTGTTTGTGGTTTTTTCATCCGCGTAGTACAACCAAATTCAGTCATTATAGCATCTTTGGCATCACTATAGGCCTAATTATAACATTGAGATGGGGCAACACCAGATTTTGACAGTTGATGTCTAAATAGTTCATAACTGTTACTGCTTTCAATCGGTTGCCATATCCAAACATCATTATTTTTTTAGTTGGAAAAATGCTGATGCGTTATCCTAATAAGACGTAGGTAATTTCAGCACATTCTAATTCTTCTGTTAATATGGTTGCAGGAGATTCAAGCTTGGCAACCTGACTAACAATAGGTGTATCTTCAAGATCCACCTTTTAAAAATGGCAACAAAAGATCCAGGCATATTTTTTGGGGTTTGCACTTTCTCAACTGGATTTTTTTTGCATCTTGTTGTCAGCTTCATTTTGCCTCCATCTGGGTGCAATCACACTTGTGATTTTCAAGTTTCTCTGAGCGCTTTAACATATGCACTATATCATTGAATCCAGAAGAAGCGTTCTCTTTTTTAATATAAAAGCCCTGAATTACTCCTAGTGTAGGTAGCTTTGCAGGATGAAGGCCTGAGGCACTCCACCCACTTCATTAGGGCTGCGCAAATCTAAGCACCCTCAAATGTGGGCTCAACTGAGATTTGGGTGTAGCTTTCACTACCCCAAAACTGACATATGCCCTCTCTGTTTAAGTACTGGGCAAACCGTCTGGCCAGCCATGACAGGCGATATGCCCCTCATCTCCCTTGCAGGAGAAAAGTCCCAATGGCCAACAGGTTTAGGGCCCCTGAGGGTGAAGAAGCACTAGTACTCCCCTTTGTCACCAGATTTTTAGCAGAGTTGTGCTCTCTGGACCCTTTTTGTCCAGATTGCCTTAGAGTCCTTACAGAATAAATGCAATTTTCTTGCATGATCACTTTCACCACCAGCGAACTCATGCTGACTGAACTGGCATCTAGATGAGCTTCAGGCCAATTCAGCAACCTGTGGCACTATTGCATTCAGGTGCACTGAAGCGCAGGCAACCAGGATTGCCCCTCCTTTGTCCTGTGGGTCCGCACCCACGCAACCCCAGCTCATGGGGAAGCTGTTTGACAGGCACCATACCTGACTCACACTCTCCCCTTCCTGACTGTATTCTCCCCTCAGGAAGTGGTGGACACCTGCGAGGACAGGTCGGCACATTCATCACTACCATCCCACATTCCTTTCAGGTCACTACAGGACCCGACCAATGGGCCTCTCTAGGTTCTGGTGTTAGCTAATCACTCATGTTTCCATGGGCTTTCTCCTGTTGCGCCACAAGAAGGCCCCAGCTAATTTTACATAGCTCCTAAGAATTCTCTATCTGCTTCTCATTCATTTTTTTAAAATTATATCTCCTTGTTTAATTTAGTCTCCTCCCATTTCAATAATGTGACTTACCAATAAAGATTGTTATTTAACTTTCCAGATTGTTTGATATCCTCATCAGCTTTTGTCACTTGCTCGTCTAAAATAGCATTTTGTCCTGCAATGCTGAGTTCAGAGTATTCTTTGTTAATGGTTTACAATTCTGTTCAAAGTTTCCTGGGTTCATTCTCATATGACATTATGCTGATATTTTCTTCTATTAACTTTGGCTTGAAAACTCAACAACACCCTGCAATGAGTACCAGATGTAAGCTTCTGGGAGCTATGGCGTACTCAATTACATTCTTTAATGAGAATTAGCTGTAACGTTTCATCTATGTTGCTCACTTCTGCTCTCAAGTCTGCTACACAGGTTCTAATATGTGCGTTAAATAAATTGTTGATAGTAATTGATTAAGTTGACAATATTATGAAGACCATCGCCCTAGTTGAGCTTCTCAAAATCAAGTTGAGTAATTTCTCCAATGCTAGAATTGTGCTAAGGCTTGTCCTTTTAATCCTTGAAGGTGATTTTTATAAAGCAAGAAGACTTCTCCCTCTTACTCTTCCTTCTGGTGGAACTTAACCCATTATAATATTCAAAGGTTCAAACTTTCTCTCTTGACGCAGGATCCCGCGGAGATCCTTATAGCAATAAAATAGACAAATTGATATCATATATTCAACTATAATCCTAAGAGTAAAATATACAATAAATGTATGACAGTTTAAATTATTATAATCTTAAAGTTTCAATGGATCAGCTTTATTTATAAAACAAGGAAATTCTATAAGAGAAACCAGTGCCCAATTCTTTTGTTGGCGCTCATTTGGAAATGGCAGCTGCTGCCAATGGATTAACCCCTAAAGTCACACCAATAATAATTTTCCTCGTCCATCAAGCCAATATCCACCACCAACTAAAATGTGACCTCTTCATGGTAATTCAAAGAGAAGGTCTTAACGCCTTTGCTCAACCTCAGCGTATTACCCTTATTAGGTTAGCACCCTGATTAGTTAATAGACTTTTTACCCATTAACAGTAGTCACGTTACCTGAAAGGTTAAATTAAAATTGCTATCAGAAGCGTTGTCAATCACCCAGCAACTAATAGATCCCTTAGTCAATTGGCGGCAAACTCCAATCAACTCATACAAGATAATTAGATTATCAATAATTAAATTAAAGTCAAATCACTTATTTTTTGTTGGGGATCATCCCTGACAAAACAATAGTAACCTGGAATAATTAAATCCCGGTGTATTAGCTATAATTTCTAGGGATACTTTCAGTAGAGTATAGTTATTATTTAAAAAGATAACTCACACATCCACTAGAAGTTTCAATACCCATTGAATAAGCAGATATATCTATAATCTGATTGGTTTGGATAATATGGTCATATAAAATCCTAACAGTCAATATAAACCATATGAAACATCCACATAATTTTTCTCGGATATTTAACTATTAGTTACCTAGCACCTAGTATGATAAAAGCGTTATATATTATTGATATTTGTACCACATACCTATTTAGTGTAGTGTTTTTCCTAAAATAATTATATAGAGTAATTTTTTACACTATTTTCAAATCAAATAGTTATCAGTTTCTGAGTAAAGCCACTTATAATAAAATAGTAGTAATGGATAAAATAGATATTTTGGGTATATAAATTGATATCACTGAAATATACTCAGAAATTTAAATAAAAAACTCTTCATTGTAAAAAATATTTACTTAGCAATCCAAGCTTATTATGGTTTCTCAATTTAATGGAAAAACTGCAGATACATTTACTATGAACTAAAATTACTGTGTCAAACATCCCAAGCCAAAAAGCTGGACTTCCTGCAAAAACCCCTTGTAGATATCTTGGCCATCCAAGGAACCCACTGTCTACAAGGAGAAGAAGGATCCTGGTCAGCCAGGGTCTCACCATCACAATTGGTATGGATGTTTCACTGTGGGGTGATCGTCCAAAATAACAAAAATTAAAAATTACAAACTCCTCATCATACCTTCATGGCCGCATCCTGGTAGCAATGATCACATGCCAAAAGGAAAAAATCTTGATAGCATGCATCTATTCACCGTTCACTGCAACTGAGAAAAAACAATTTCTCAAAACTGTTCCAACACTCACCCTCCCACCAGATACCATCCTGTTGGGTGACTTAAACTGCTGAGATAACCCTGACATGGACCAATGGCCAAACCCCAGGGGATACCCACTGGGACACATCAAATTCCGCACAATGAAGGCATCCCTTGGCCTACAGGATACCCTCCCCCCAGATCATTACTCCTTCCCCACATGACATGGCCCAACATACATGAGGGAATGCTTATATCAATGAGCTGCATCAATCACATCCTCATTCCACAATCCCAATGATCAAAGATTTCCAAATTTACAACAAAAAAATCAATTTTTCTGACCATCAACTTGTTTCAGTGCAGTTATTGCCAACCTGAACCCACGCACAGGTGTCGTCCTGGAGAAAGTTACACCCAGAAAACATAAAATTACCCAAAATAACCAAATGAGTTGATCACGAGGCCACGAACCAAGAATTCACAGCCCCATTCACTTCAGATCCCATTGCAACATGGGCAAATTTCAAAAAGGATCTAATCAACAAAACCTGACATATCACATCGCGTAAGTACACCGCCAATGCAGCCACAATCAGGCGTACCTTGGCGGAACTGGACCACATTGAGCATAACACTCTGAGACCTGATTGTAGCCCCAACTGGGGATGCAAATGAGCGGAAATATCCGCCTGACTAAACACCCTCATCTTTGAGCACCAACACAGAATCAAAGTATCAAACAAAGGTAAGTTCATAAAGGAAGGAGAAACATGTTTGACATATTTCTTCCACCAATTCCACTCCTGCGGCAACCAGCCCATGTGCACACAGGTCCGCAAGACTGATGGCACCATGGCAACTGACCCTGAGGAGGTCAAGGTGGAAGTACACCGCTATTACACTGAATTATACCGCAATACACTGACAGACCCACAAAAAATCACAAAATTTATACAAACCGCTGGAATACAAAGCACACCACCGAACTACAATATTCTAAATCTAATTACATGGGAGGAGCTTTGGGATACAATCCGCGGTGCACCACATAGGAAATGCCCAGGGCCTGATGGGATACCCTACAAATTTTACAAAAAATATTTTCAACAAATTGCCCCCCTCCTATTGGCGTCTATGAACCAGTGCTTGCTGGAAACACGCCTCCTACCTGGTGGCCATGAATAATATGTCATAACCTTATATAAAAAGGGTGACAAATTGGACCTGGCCAACTGGCGTCCAATCACACTATCTAATACTGACACAAAAATTCTAAAAAAATTTTAGCAGCCAGATTAGGCGCAATTGCCTCTGACGTCCTATCACCTCTTCTTAGACCAGGAAAAGGCATATGACCGCGTTAGCTGGCCATACCTAAAGGAATGCCTACACGCTTTCAAACTCCCACCCAGATTCATAAACTGGGCGATGCTCCTCACAGAATCTGCAACCATTGCTGTATGCGGCCCTGGTTCCTAACTAACAAGATAACACCACACAGAGGGCTCAAACAAGGGGACCCCCTCAGCCCACTACTGTATATTTTCAGTTTTAATTCACTCCTTCGCGTAACTGACTCACGCCTCTTGGGCATAACTGCACAAGGCCAGCCAACAGTCAAGATACTGGCCTTTGCAGATGACTGCGTGGCAGGTATAACTAACAATAATGATGCCTGACAGCTGGAACGCACCCTAGAGGAATACTCCATGGTGAGCAACACGTCGCTTAACAAAAGGAAAACAGAAATTATTCTCTTAGGCAAGTACACTAACAACAGGGGTACAACATTAAAACCTCATACCCCCATACGAAGGAAAAACCCACTCATCTTACCTTTCACATCACCTCCCACCACCACTCCTGTCCGCCACCTTGGGATATGGCTGGAAACAGGGGGGATATGCCAATGAGACAATGGAAAGCAACCTACTACAGCGGGTATCCAACCGCGTCGCCTCCCTCAAGGGAAGATCCCCAGGACTAACATGGCGAGTAGCAGTTGCTTACTCACTCATCCTCTCAGTACTATGGTACCCTGCCCACACAATCGCCTTCTCACCCACCTTTATAACATCAATCCGCGCGTTCATCCAGGGCTGGATGTAGCCCGGATCCCATCCTCCCATATGGATGGAAACACTCTTTGGCCCATGCTCAAGCGGAGGCATGGGACTAATAGATTTTGAGAGCCACGCCAACAGCATCCTGGGTACCTGGATAAAGGAAGACCTTGCCCCAGACCTCCCGCAACAACACTGGTCCAGGGCAGCGAGAATTAACTTCACACAGGTGCTCAAATTAACCAACCCACATACCCCACCCAGACTACCATCATACCTTGCTAAACACCCTACTGCAACGGGCCCGCATGGGAACCCCCTCACTTCAAATGAATCATCTGAACCATCCACCACATGGGATGGACCGTAGAGAACACTGGCACTGTGCAGGTAAGGGGATGACCCAGCCCCCACTTTAAATTAAGAAATCCTAAAACCACCCCCAGAGAGACATTCTTGCTACGACCCCGACCATTGCTAGAATCAGATACCTAGATGTGTTGGACATTCTCTATGACTTAACCACACAGAAGGCAGTGTGGAAAATGACGCACCACCCACTCCTACAGCTGAGGGTAAGAGCCAACGCCTGGAGCTGTCTGAGAAGGACCTATAGGACGGTGGACCGCTCCAATTCTATCCGTGCAACCTGCGCAGTATGTGGAAGGGAGGGCTCCCTATACCACCGCCTATAAACATGCCCCCCAACCAAAGCCATATGGCGGGAAGTTGCGCGCCTGCTTAAGCTCCAAAACGAGCAAGAATTTTCTATCTCAAAGAGCCTCCTCGCGCTCCAGATTGAATCACCAATCCCATCTACCCTCCGCTACCTAATGATACACATTGCAATGTGGACAATCCGCACCATTGCCTTAGATGCGTTCAGGGGCATGGTCCCAACCATCCATGGGGTTATCAATAGGTTCCACGTCCACTTACTGGCTCACTTCCAAGCCTGACTCTATGGATATATGAGGCCAGGGCAACAGGCGCTCATAGAATTGTGGTTTCCACTCTGGTTCCTCCACACAGACCCCTTCCTTCACACCTGCTCCATAGTGGGGAAACCCCCTCGGAGTAGTGAACCAACCCCCATACCTGGCAGTCCCGCTGGCAACAGGGGTAACCTGAGTACCCCGGGGTGCCCAATTTTATCTATCTTCATTTTCCACACATATTTGGTAATGCCCGTCCCTGGTCGGCTTGCCTCAGTTAAATAAAATAAATTTTAGTGTCAAGTAGAAAAACTGACAGAAATAAAGCTATATAACAATTTTACCTCATAAATGAAATCAGCATTTGTACTATGGAACGTTCTGAGAATAATAAATTGATACAACAACCCATTCAAATGTCCCCCTCCAGAATTAAATATTTAGGAATTGGGGGGCTGTCGCCTAATAGACCCCTTCCCTTATGTTGATAAGGCTTAAAAAAGGGGTTCAAGGATCACCACCTGATACAGCTCATCTCAGTATCCAGGATTATAACCCAAAGCCTTAGAAAAATGGGAAGATGACAATCCAGAAGCCGCTCAAAAGGGATAGCCATTACTGAATTCTTTTTGGATGAAGAGTGAAGAATTTGAATCTGGAGGACCTAGACGCCCTATCTGCCACAGGGCACCGACACATCCTATAATATTGAGAACTTTAACTAAAGAAAAGAGCTTATTTCTCCTATCAAATCTATATTCTACATTATGTCCCTTTGCATAGTTACAATGATAAATTTGTAACCCAGGACAATTGCAAACATATCAGACACTGCAGAAGCAAAAGTTCACACCATCACCTCTCCAAAGCCATTCACAATCTTCAGTGCCATTTCAAAGGAATTTAAGGCTTCCATTCCTTACTACTCTGGGAAACCATAAGTTGATCTGGCTTTCTTAAAGTAAAAAACTGAAGTGTGGTGCTCATTACAATGCCACCTGTGTTTCAACTAGTGAAAAGTCAGTCACAAACCGTGGAAGATGACTCTAGTAACAGATATTTCCTAAAATGGGAGAGATGCATTACTAATGAATTACTACTTCTCAAATTGAAGTAGATCCTCTACAACCGGTGAGCCTAAAATCAAGGCTACCCTTTAATTTAGTACTTATGCAAACCATACTTAGTTTTATCTCAAAGCTGAAAACATAGCCAACACCATTTAACAGCTCTTAGATGTAACTATTCCTCTGAGATTCATTCCAGTCATTCACAAGTTACTGGTGCCCCATCTTAAATATAGAGACTTTACAGCTTTGCTACCTTATCAAGAAATGAACTAGTCAGTGGGGGTAGTATCCTATCTATGCCAGTTTTCACATCTTGCCCTCCATCATCTCCTTCAGTTTGTAGGGCTACACCACCAAGAATGTTACTCCACTTAGGTTTTATGAATGCCCTCAATTTCAATCTAGTCGAATTTTATTAGGCCACTTCTATTACATTTTGGGATAATTGTGAAGCAATTCAGGATAACTGTCAACTTATTAATGATGCTCAGAATCAAGTTGTCTTGGTTAACTCTGGAATTTACAGCTACATGACAACCCACCTCACTCAACAAATACAAAGTGTAGCATCCAAATTACACGGATAATAGAGCCCCCTAATTTAAAACTGTCACCCAGATTCAGGCTTTAGTAATTGGTATTAGTGCAACGTTTAAATTAAGATGAAGCATATATTGACCAACTGCAGTGCATTACAGCCGCCACTACTGAAGGGACTAAAAGGACATAAGGACTTAAGGGGCCATAAGGGCCACAAGATCCCACTAGAATTGATGGTTCTGAGGGGCCCAAAGGCTACAAAGGTTCAAGTGAACTCAGATGCCCTGAAAGGGATAAAGGGTGACAGGGTTCCAGGGGGCCACCTGGCCCCTCTAGGTTAAATGTCCCTCTAACTGAATTTTCTAAAGATTACATGTGAGGCAAGATTCTAAAAAAAGATTAAAAACGTTAAAAAAACCAAGAAAATTGCATGAGAGTGTGTTTCGCCCTGAAGTTAGCCTAATTACTCTTAACCTCTTGCGCTATATTAATGTGCTAAACATGTCACTGGATATTTGCTTATAAACTGCGAATGACATGCTATGCATGTCTACTGAATTTGATCGCTGCTGTACTACTTGCTTAAACAGAACAGTGCAAGTGCACAATTAGTTCAATTACGCAGAAATGCATTTTTTATAAAATGTATTTTGGTTTTATAGTGATACAATAAATAAAACCTAGCCAGTATAATAATAGTAAATTTGGTGTTACTTTTATTAAGCATTATTTTTATTCAGATCTCTAAAATGGAAAGTGAGAGTGAAGGTAGTGATATTATTTGACCACTTTCAAAAAGAAATTGATCAATGATTAAGAGGATGAGGAGACCTGCTAAGCATCACTTTTCGAAAATCAATTCAGCCTTGAAATTTAGCTCCACTAAAGAGATTTACAAAAACTATTAGAAAATATGGCGGGAAACCCCGCAAAAGAACCCGCGGGCTCTGCCAAATGATCCAGCACCACCCCAAACAAAGCAACCCTCGGTTACCCACCTCAGGGTCAACCAGAATCACCCGCTCTCAAGCAGTGGCCATGAAAGCAGGCACCACCCCCCAACCTGGAGCTACTTCAACTAGCGCCAGTTCACCTGATCGCACTTCTGCAACCTGCACGCCCAACAGCTCTGCATGCGGTACCTCCCACCAACCTTCTGGGCCCCCTCCAACCAAGGAGGCCATCACCCACAATGTTTTAATGGCGTCTGCTCAGTTGAATGCAACTCAGCCCATCCAGGCATTCACCTCCCCCATTGTGTCATAATTCAGCCCCATCTATTATTGCTGACGCTGTGTTTCTGGCTCCCCCCATGAGGGGAGATACCCAGCTACCTGGCCCCCAAACCCTCGGATGTAAGGTTGGATTAGCCGCACATTCTGGTTCACTAAGCACCAAATTGGGACAATCTACTCTTCCTAATGGGGATTCAAATGGTTCAGATTTTGGAACTTCACACCAGTTCCAATCTCACCCGTCCCAATTAAACCCCATAATCGGCACTTCTCAAGGAGGCACTTTATCTCCATATGCCAAAAACAACCAATTCACCAATCAGCCAGTGAGTTTTGCCCACGAAATCACAGAAAATACTCGGACTGAATTTACCCAAATAGATTGGGATGGTGATGAAAATCGCCCTCCTCCCAATTGGCTGGAGTTAATTCCAATCTGGATGGGCCTCCCCAATTTAGCGAGGCCCAACAATCCGCCCCTCAATTCAATATGACACCAGCAACTGCTGTAACATTCCAGCAACAAGGGAACTCCGCAAACTTGTCAAAACCACCAGCTCACACTCAACCCACGATTGCAGCCCAAAGCAAACACAAACGTATCAAAGGAGCCACTGGGGCGTGGCAAAAACCTCTGGCACCAACGCTACCCAAAGCTGATCCCCGTGAAGTGGCGTTTATTGCTATGTTATGGAGAAATGGGTCAAAACTAGAGCGCAAAAAGCTCTACCTCGCTCAACCCTCTCCCATGCAATTGCCTTTATTATGGACATAATCCTGTTGAATTCTATACGGAGGATTACTTCTCATACTTTGCAGCAATCGCGGAGACATTCCCAATTAACACCACCATCCATGAATCAGTGGAGGGCCACTACATCGATGTGGGCCTCACTGAAGCTGCCCTTGCTGACCATGCTGCCACCCTCCAGGTCATTATTCCGCGTGGATCTCTTCACATCTCCCGCACACGCTCTCACCTGGAGAAAATTTCATGGGTTACTTTTTCCAACCTACCAACGACTGTTGATCCTGAGTCTCTTAAACTGGCGCTCCATCGTGGTTTAATGGAGTTTGGGTCTTTTCTTTCAGTGGACTTTAGCGTCCCCTCTTACTATGCTCCCACTCAAAGGGCTCGCACTGCTAGGGCGTCGTTCATCCCCTCCCCCACTGTATCCCGCAACATTTAGGTTATTCCTCATGTGGCAGTAGTTGGGGCATGCCCTGAGATCTTTTTTGTCGACCCTGATCAGGCACGCCCCTGGTGTTCATGGTGTAACGCCCTTGGACACTTGTATAGTGGCTGCACAGCTCAAAACAAGCCCTCTTAGCCACCACCCAGGAGCCTAAACCAGGCCAAAAATGATCCCACGTGGCCGCAGCAGCAATTCCACAACCCACACAATGGGTTCCCATTCAAGACCTGTCCCCTGAGGCCTTACGCCTAGCAGTTGAAACAGCTAACCCCACTATTGGTATGGGATACCTTCGCGCTCATGCACCCCTTCCAGTGGGCACCCCCTCCAATCTCCCAGAGTCAACTCCCTCTCTCACCATGTGCAAGGCATCTCCCACAGGATGCCCCTCGTCAGCCACCCCCACTCAGGGCTCCGCGGCACCCCCACCAACCTCCACCAGCGATTTATCGCATCAACCCTCAGCTCCCAATGGAGCTATGCCCACCAGCATGGACTGGCAACCTGCGGCCTGCGGTAGAAGTGCCACCTCAAAGAGTCCTACCCCAACCCCACAGTCCATTTTGCGCGGATCTTTTGCAGTGTTGGAGGAAGCGAATATAGACTCAGACTCATCAAATGGGGACACCGCGGAGGTCACCATTGAGCACCCTCAGGTCCTTCCCCTGCAACGGAGTGGGGGCAACATCCTAGGATGGCTTACTGGGTCCTCCGCCCCCCACCCTCTCCTTCCCCTCAGAACCCTCGACGCTCTTCACAGATTGCAGCTAATAGTCAAGCTAAAGGTCTCAAAACTAGCCGCCTCACAGCAGCAGGTTTAAGCGCTGGAAACCCCCCAGGACATGGAGGGGAACAGCTATGAGTCCCCATGGCAGCACCCTGGCCCTGCAATCCATCAACGCGAATGGGTTTTGGGACTTTAAGCGGAGAGCCCGCCTCCTCCGCAACTTCAGGTCAGCACAAATTGACATCGCTGCTGTCCAGGAGCCCCATATCCTCCCCCATGAACAACCTGAATGGAATGAACAGTTTGGAGGCAACTCCTTCTGGACAAACCATGCCGCCCTTATTGTTTTGAATCTCCGGGTTAAAACCCATTCTTTTTCACAATATCTAGGTGGCCGCCTCATACTGGATAAACTCACCACTCCTGACTTCTCTTTCTTCGCTGCAAGCATCTACCTGCCTAATGCAGGTCAGGAGCAAAATTGGCTCTTGGAAGAGCTCGTCCAACTCAATCTCCCACTGAATACAGTCCTCTTAGGAGATTTCAACACAACCATAAGTCGCGTCCATGACTCTTACCCCCTGCAGCAAAGGAAAGCCATGGATCAAGTTGCCTCCAGGATTTCCTTCGCCTGAGTGGCTTTATAGATGCGCTTCCACCCTCCGCGTCTGGCCTAGGTTGCATGACTAGGATCCAGTATGATGGAGGAGCTTTCCAATCAGCGTCACGAATAGATATGGCACTGATTGGCCCCCTGCTAATTGGCCGCGTCTCCTCTCCCATCTCTCGTGACAACCATCTGAGTGATCACAGGTCGCTCACCGTTGTCCTCACCACCACACTTAGACCGTCGCGTAGGTTCTGGCCTAGGGTTGCCCCAGCTCTTCTCAACAACCCCTTCACTAAGGAGAAGCTGTCTATGACCAATCGGGAGACTCTCACCTCCCCCTCACCCCCCTGCTTGACCACAAGGCTAGATGGGCGGTGACCAAGGAGGGCATCACCCGCGTTGCTTACAACTGTGCCAAAGCTCAGATGACCGCAGCTCGCGCCAGAGTCAAAAGGGCGGAAGCCATAATCAGACATCTGGAGCGAAACTGCCAGCCTTCGCCCTCTCTCAGATGGTCAGAAGACTGGGAAGCGGCGCAGGAAGCACTCTGCTTGGAGCTCACACTGCAGGAAGAACGAGCAGCAAACTTTACAACATCTCGTTAATATGCTCAATGGGAACGCCCCACCCTCTTCTTCTTTCAGAAACAGAAAGCCTGGTCAACAGCGCAGGATATTACTGCACTGAAGATTGGCACTACAACCACTTCAGATAAGGAGGAAATCACGCAGAAAATACACCGCTTCTACTCCAGCCTCTTCCATGCCACCCAGGTGGACCCGTCGGACATCCAAGACTTCCTGTGGCGGGCTCCGAAGCCGCCCATTGACCCACGGGCTGATGAGGCTCTACTGGCGCCTATTTCCATCCAAGAGGTGATGGAAACCCTTCTGGAATCCCCACGGCTTAAAGCCCCAGGCCCAGACGGAATACCTTTCGAGGTGTACCTTCTGGAACCTGCGGTAATAGTCAGAACCCTTGCGACCTCTTCGCTGCACTCTTGGTGAATGGCGGGGTCCTCCCTGACTCCAGAGGCTCAATCACGACCCTCATTCACAAGAAGTCAGACCGTTAGAACCTGGAGAACTGGCGCCCCATAGCGTTGATCAACACAGACCACAAGCTCTTCAGAAAGCTTCTGGCCAACCGCATCACCAAATGAGTGTCACCTCGCCTCTCCCCATCCCAGCACGGCTTTATTCTGGGGAGGTCGTTATGGGACAACTATAATGACCTTCATGTGACTTTGACTGCTAACTCTCGTAAGGTGAATGGCTTTGTGGCTCTCCTGGATATGGAGAAAGCATATGATCGGGTGGCCTGGAAGTATATTGATGCTTCCCTGGCCCACTTCCATCTCCCCCCCACAGCTAGGCGCTGGATATCAGCGCTCTATGACCAGCTCCACACCAGAGTCCTGGCGCCAATGGGTTTTACAGTGGCAGTACCAGTTGGACAAGGTCTCCGGCAAGGGGACCCCCTGAGCCCTATCCTTTTTAACATCACCCTTGACCCCCTCTTGGCCTCCTTACAGGACAAGCTAACAGGGATTCTGGTCCCAGGTAAAGCCCCCACACGCACCATGGCATTTGCAGATGACACCGCCATTGCATTTGGCTGCCCTGGGGATGTTGCCCTCGCTGCTGTGACCATTGAGAGGTACACCAAGGCGTCCAACGCCATGGTCAACACCTCCAAGACAACAGTTGTACAAGTTGGCTCCCCCACCTTCCCCCCACCATTTGGTATTGAACCTGTGCGCGGTACCTTCCGTCACCTGGGCGTTCTCACCAACCAACAAGGAGTTGCGCTAAAAGACAATGAGGACTTGCTCCTCGCAGCAGTTAACTCCAGGATTGCCAGCTGGAACTGGCGGCACATCACACCCCAGGGTCGAGCTCTGATGGCCAATGTGTTCCTCCTCTCCAAAGTTTGGTTCCTAGCGCACGTCTGCCCATTCACAGATGCCTTTTATATGCGGCTCAATGTACTCCTCCGCTGTTGGATCTGGGGCTCAAACCATCCACCAATGGCCCTCTCAACCATTGCCTGACCCTGCAATGAAGGGGGCCTAGGGCTTCTGGACACGCGATCCCACGCCACCACAATCTTCCTGTAGTTCCTATGGCCGATTGTCTGCTGGGACGCGACCCCCATGCCTCAATGGGCGCCCGCCCTCCGCCAGTCAGTGTCAGCAGCTCTGGGTCTTCCTTGAGCATTTCTGACCTCATTAGGGGAGTGGCTTACAAACCACCCAGGCCATCGTCTAAAACCATCCTCATCCCCCTACTGGAACCAGGCTCTCCTTGCCCTGAAACGAGTAAGCGCGCGGATCCACCATGCCTTCCCATACAGAAGGGAAGGCCGTGGCCTCAGCCCCCATCGCCATGCAATTGTGCACAATGGATAAGTTGTCACAACTCGCCTCAACCCCCAAGATCGTCCTCCCATCCACCCAAGACTCCTTGAGCTCCTCCCTCCGTGAGATTTGACCTTAAGAAATTGTGGAAGGACGTCTATCACCCCATCCTGTCAGCAAAGGTGTCCAACACCTTATGGAGGGTGCTCCACTGTTCATACAGGACAGGGGACTGGACTAGCCCTACCTTCCAGCACCAAAGCTGCCCCCACTGTGCGGAGCCTATTGACTCCCACCTCCATCATTTTTTCACCTGTCCAGGTGTTGCCCGCATTTTGGCCAAAGGCCCGCGCGCTCCTCCATGCTCAGCCCTGGTCTGGACACCCTGTGCAAGACCTCATGTTTGAGCAGATATTGCCTGGTTGCCACTGACCCCTCCGTGTCCTCGCCTATGCCACAGCCATCTGGACTATCCATAACTCCTTCCTTAGTGCTGCCTTTGACCAGCAGGTGTGGACCCTTCCACACATGAACACCCACTTTCAGGTACACTTTGAGAGGGGCCTGAAGGTCTGCACTATGTCGCCAACCCTCCCCCACTCAGTTGTCACTGCAGCACGGCTCTGGCGCGCAAACCCCCTCCCTTTTTTGATGCCTCCTCCCTTCCCTTCCCACGCCTCAGGCTCTTAGGAGCCCAGGCGTAATTCAATAAACATTGATGAATCCCCCTCGGGTTGAGACCATCTAGTACTAAAAAAAAGAGGATGAGGAGACTTATATTGACTATAGCAATTTTGTTTTTCCATTTCAGAAAAAACTCTATATTGTTAGATGAAGAAGAAGAAACTGAACCACTGCGTCTGCAGGAAAAGCAGTGGGCACATTTTTCACGAAAAATTCCACATACAAAAAATAAATAAAACCCCCAGAGAAGATGTAAGGTGTGTGCAACGCATAATAAACGCAGTAAAACTGTCTGGGAGTGCAAGAAGTGCCTTGTTCCATTGCACTTTCCTCATTGTTTTAAATTTTACCACACTCGAAAAATTTATTAATAAAGAATTTTAAAAAATTGCTAATCTTTTATTATATCTTTTAAATAGTGCAATTATATGCATTTTGTACATGTAATCTGCTCAAAGGGTTAATATAAATTATTTAAAGTAAAACTCATTTAAAGTTGCTTTAGGCGAGATGGTCACACG
The DNA here is from genome assembly GCA_022478985.1 of Massospora cicadina. Classification (NCBI taxonomy): domain Eukaryota; kingdom Fungi; phylum Entomophthoromycota; class Entomophthoromycetes; order Entomophthorales; family Entomophthoraceae; genus Massospora; species Massospora cicadina. The sequence continues at coordinate 116,709 of JAKSZP010011866.1, forward strand.
CTTCTGTTAATTTATTATAGCGCAAGAGGTTAACATTTCCTTGGGAGCTTTAGACTTTGAATTGGAGAATTTGCAAGCATTTATGAGACTTATCAAAAGACAATTTAGTAAGATGAAGCAGAACTACGCTAACTGTAAGGTTTGAGTCAGCCATTTTGAGACTGAGGTTCTAAGCTTAAAAGCCCAAATGAACCAGATAGCTGACGTTAGCGCTCTCAACTAATGCTGAAATGAATTGCACAACAACTTATAAATACATGAGGACAGTTGGAACAACAAGTCCCCCAATAATATGGCAAATCAATGCATATAAACCCAAGTCGCATCATTGAACCAAGGATTGATGCCCTCTCTGCACCGTCAGGATCCCCTTTTTAGATCCAGAATTAAGGTTTAATTTGACTTTAGTTAAGAGATCATTGCTATTTTGTAACCGCCACAATTGTGTTGTGGAAAAAGACACTGATCGCCAAAATAGTGAAGCATATTTACTCCTGCCTTTATGGGGAAGGCTAAGGTATAATGAACCTCACCTATACAAATTCTTAACCAGGTACCAGATTATGTTCTCTCTAGTACAAGTGTTCAGCAATGACAAGATCCTATCAAATCAAAAGCAAGCCTTTATGGCTATTCTCCTAAACAAAGGGGAAAGTCCCTCCAATTTCTTGCGCCGTTTTTATGCTAAATGCACATCTGTTGGTTACTTATAATCAAATTTCTTTAAACGATGAATCACCGCCATCATTTCTGCCCTTGAATCTTGGCCTAAAGTTCAGCTTCACATGATAGGCCGCAAACAAATCTTGATGTGTATCTGTGAAATCAAAGAGGCTTTAAATGAGATCTCATTGGCCACTTTGAACATGTACTCAGTCTCAGTTTGGGCTCCTCCTAGACCTAGAGTACATTCTAGAGACCAAGGAGAGGAATATGTATATCGGTTCCTACAGTAATGGCCTTGTTACACTAAAAAGAGATGCTTCAAGAGATGTGCAGAAGAGGCAGAACACAAGTTTTCAGAGAAAGAGAGGTCAGCATGAAAAAAGAGGCTCTTCATGTTGATGCTCCCCTTACTATGATCTGCTCAAATACAATATCACCTAAGTGGTTGCCACTGGAGAACCCTGGGACAATGAGCTAAACAGTTCCAATAATGAACACTATAATAACACTTACTATTCTAATGAGTTGCTCATGTTTTTAACCTTACCACCCTAATTTGACAGTCTGGTAACTCAGGTTGCAGCCAAGGTCTATAAGATCCCTGTACTCTTTATAATTGACAGTGAGTTTTGAGAGAACATAATTTCTTCAAAAATTTTAAAAAAAGTTTAAATCGTGCTTAAACTGCCACACTCATCAAATATGGCAATGATGGGCCTAAATGCACCAGATCCATTGGCGCCTACTCCGCGCTCACCCTCAAGCTTGAAAAAGCTTTGTTAAATACCTCATTTTAGCCCTAGATAACCCCAGTTATGAGCTACAGATAAGTACCTAATTCCTTCAAGGGTATGACGCCCATTATTTATTAATTAAAAGGATTCCTATCCTTACTTGATAAACATATACCTTTGGTGTTTAAAATGGCAAAGTATAGTAAAGAGCATATAAAGACTCGCACCTGTTTATTGGAGATGGAGAATCAGATCATTTTGGATTGACTACCAAATATGATTGTTGTGCATAAGACTACTGTCTCTGGTAATTGATGGAGCTGAGGGGATGCCTGTGTATCCACCAGAGTCTAAAGTGATTCCCCTGGGTCACATGTTTTAGTAGTTACCTGAGTCCATGTAACTATTCCACCAGGAGACCTTTTAGATATCTGTGGGGCTGAAAGTGCTCCATAAAGAGGTTCTAACTTGCCCAGGTATAATTGACCTCGCATAAGCTGGCTCAATCTCTATGTTACTGGCCAGCTTAACTCTAAAATCTTGCACAGCTGGACCCAATACTCATTAGCATGCTTACACTTAGTACCCACTGATGAGATATGTTATGTCCATGAGGGTTAAATGCATTCTTGACTTTGAATTAGAAGAGCCTTCCACTGTGATGTTAGTCACAATTTTGATAAGATATAGCCTTGCTAAAGAATAGAGAAAGAAGTTTGATGAGCTCTTAGGGATTAATCCAATCTATTCTCCACATCTACATATGACTTCAGTAAAATGAAAGGGGTCTTACACAGTGTGGAGACAAGGGGATATGTTGAAAAGTGGCGGCTGCACAAGTTTACAAGGGTTTATATACTTAGCTAACAAAGCTTACTGTTTGATGACAGGTAGAGCGATCTGAACTAGTAATGGTTTAAGTAGAACGTGACGTTGTTCTCTTAAATATATAGGCAACTATTGCCTATAACAACTAAAACAATACTAGTTAAAATCTAGTAAAACTAAGATCAAGACATCTTTTAGTAAGTTTATTTCCATATATGCATAGGTGGCTTATGGAAATATTGTCCACCTATCAGAAACCATCAGCATTGGAAGCTGAAGAATACTCTTGCTACTAATTATCAACTTGCAGCATTTGACATTTTTGAAATCAGCGCTAGGGAAACATATTAACTGCAAAGTAATTACAGCGAAACCCAAAGTACTGTTTGAAGACAGTAACTTTGACCAAAGTTAAAAAAAGAAAACTTATCTTCAGCAATAGAATTTTTATTAATAAAACAAGAGAGCACCCCTGGTATCAAATAATGCCAGAGGCTCACAGTCTTGTTTATTTAATTTTAAAGCTAGGCTCTCACAGTTTTCTACAAAAAACCCTTTCCAGATGACAATTCTGACAAATATCTACCAGAGTTCTCATTGGTGCTATCCATAATTACTAAATAGCACTCTGGAATGGTAGATGAAAATTGTTAAATCCAAATTGAGTCAGAAAATGATTAAAAAGGGCTTGAGACATTTACATAAAAAGATGCAATAAGCCCAATATAATCAAATTACCAGTGGTTGGCCCAAATAAATATAAGGGCCCTATTACAGATTATTTTATGACTACAGGGCAATGCAAAATAGTATGCTATGACAAAATAGGAGTCGATACAGTAATTAGGGCCATGGCATCAATGGCCACAAATTAAGGGATAAGAGTTGTTCCAGAGGATATTTAGGGTTCAATTAATATTAATTTGATACATTAGGGTACTGCATATAAAAACATGGGCCGCAGGGCGAGCTAATAACTATAGACTGATCATATCTACTATCTACTTAATATTTAATATTTAAATTAGTGAAAGACAATCAAGATAACAGAATCAGATGGTTGGCCAAATCAACCACAACAGACATGCTATTGGTCAAACCTTCCATCAACTTATTTATCAAAGTTGTGGAAATTTCGCCAACAAGTCTGTTAAACCAAAAAGCTATTAGGGAGTTACCCTGACAATTCATAGAAGCCTGATCATTAATTTTAGTCATAATAAGTCCCTTGATCAACATAGTTACTAGTTTGGAGCCTCCTTACTGAAAGCTAAAAAGTCAATGACATTAATGAATAAAATTGGGGATTTCTTAATTAATTCATCACTAGAATCAGAACATTTGAAAAGCCATACTTTGGTTAAATCTTATAACATCCCCTATATTAACCAGATTATCTTCTTTTAACATTTCTTTTAATGTAAGCTTCTTTGCAGACAATGACCTAAGAGTCACTATATCAATTGAACGTAGTACATCACTGACCTGACTGGTAGTTCCTTAACATGACCCACAGTCTAGAGGTGTCAGAAACCCAATGGCACCATATGTTGCCTAAAAATTTAAAGGCAGAGCCTTTAAAGTAATCACGCGAAATTCATTGCTGAAACATTGATGGCATTAAATTTATTTAACTGAGGCAAGCCTACCAGGGATGGACAATACCAAAACTGAATCTCTAAAATTAAGCCTACTAAAGATTAAACATGAATTGAATGCCCTTTTTGGGCAGTGAGACACAAAAAAATGACAAAATTGCCTACCAGGTGGTATAGCGGTGAGCTGCCTATCCCATCATGGTGGAGGGGGAGGGGGGATTGGGCGAGTCATCTTCAGGCTCAGCATTGTAGAGGTGGACCAATAATAAGAGTAGGGGGGTTGGAGCATCCACAGGATGATGGTCAAGGTGTATTAGGTAGTTGTTGAGATTGACTATTTGGAACTGGATTAAATCCCCTATGAGTTCACAGACGTGGTGTTCAGCCTGGGTGCAGGCGTCAAGAAGTTGTTCTAATTTCGCTGTTTTTGTTCTTGTGGTGCATGTGGATGGGGAAAGATCTGTCAGTTTGGCGACATGCTTGATGGTGATGGTGGCAGTTTTGTTGAGGCGTTGGATTTCCTCTTTTGCGGTAGGAGGAACATTAATGGCATTAAGCCAAACTTAAAATTAATGAACATTCCAATATTAACAAATAGAAAAAATAAAAAGATTATTTTGGTGCTTTTTTCTTCCCTCTTCCTCTATTTTGTTAGTCATCTGTATGCTTGATAATACTCAGCATGCACTCTATTCACATTTGTCCATTGGGAGTGGTTATTAAAATATAGGATACAAATTTGACTTATCAAGGAGCTCAAAGGGTCTAACCTAGAGCTTTTTCCAATTTATTACAAGGTCTAAAGCCATAGGTGTTGCTATAACTACTCCTATCACCAATCTCAAAAGTTAGAAGAGCTGGCCGATTCACATCTTTATATTCTTTAGCCTTGAGCTTCTTCTTGGGAGCATTGGCATAGGTAGAGGACTGTGATACTATCAAATTTACATCAAACTTTTCAGATATTGTAAAGGCATCATTTTTAAACTCAGTTTAAGAGAGGAATATAAAATTTGAAGGCAGGCAAGCCTGATGCCCATAAAGTAGTTCAAAAGGAGAAATACCTGTTGACAAATGATGGCTTAAATTATAGGCGAATGTTGCTGTAATAAAAGTAGGCTACCCAGCTGAAGGGTTTTCAAGCTACAATCTTTTCCAGGATAGCTGCCAGTGTCCTATTTACCCTTTCATCTATTCCATTTGAGTTGGGGGTAAAGCGTCGTCAGTACTCCCCATATGCCCATCAATACGTTTAGCTTTAACAAGTCATTCATGGTAAATTTGCTGCCATTATCTTCTAAAATAACCTGAGGGCAGCCATGCCAATAAATTAATTGCTCCATTATAAACATAGCAGTTATGCCGGAATTTACTTTGTCTAAGGCACACATATTTGCCTGATGAGATAACTGATCAATAGCCAAGATGTAATTTGGGTTATTCTTCACACTCTTGGTCAAAGGCCCTACTTCATCAATGGATATAGTATGCCATGCAGACCCAAGCTTCACTAGCCATAAGGTAGTGTCATTCTTAAAGGGCTTGTTTTCCTGATACATCTCACAACAAGCAAGATATTCTGCAACATCAATAAGGGATTTCCAGTGTACTCTCATTGATCTTAATCCATGGGCTTCCACAAGCATCCAAGTTAAAAAATTTTAACAGCTGCATTGATAATGGCAGTGCGTTTATTTGACTTTGGAAGCAGTAGGAATTTGTCTCCCTCAGTTTTGAACAATTGGCTTTAGCAATATGTGTATTTTCCATCACCTTGGCCAATGCTGATTAATTTTTGGAGTTTTGTCTCAATATTTCCAGTGAGCATCTTCTCATATAAATCGTCTGCTTCACTCTGTAAAACCAAGGTGGTTGGTAACCACAATTTATTCGTGTTTTGATTTATGATACCTGTTCAGTGAATTATCTTGAAATCATACGCTTGCAATTTTAAAAAACAGCGGGCCAACCTCCCTTCAGACTTTTTTAAGCTATGCAGCCATCTTAGTGAAGAATGATCAGTCACCACAATAAAATGGACTCCATGGATGTATACACAGAACTAATTGCAGGCGTATATCACCTTAATGCATTATCGCTTGGACACGGTTTTGCTTTTTCTGATTACTTAGATTATAGCTCATAAATGCTAGAGGGTGTTCATTGGAAGCCTTGTCTACCTGACTTAACATAGCACCGACTGTCATTAAGGATTCATCAGTTTGAATAATGAATGGCAAATAAAAATATTTAGGATATTTCAATATTGGTTTTATCATTAAATACATCCTAAGAGCATTGAAGGAGTCTTGGGCTTCCTTATTCTATGCTAAGCCTTTCTTAGGTTCCTTTAACAGCTGAAAAATTAGCTCGTCAATGTAATCAAGTTGTCAATGAATTAGTGATAATAGCTGACCATTCCTAAAAATACCTGAACATTTCAAACAATCTTTGGCTGCAGCATGGCCTGAACCTCCTTAACTTTAGGCTCTTGAGGTTATAGTCCATCACCATAAACAATGAACCCTAGTTATATAATCTCATTAAAAAATGCCATTCTCATGGATTTATTTTCAAATTGGGTGCCAAGAATTTTTAAGACCTCTTCCTAATGTACAAGGTGATCTGTAAGGGTGTGACTTAAATTTATGATATCATTTAAGTAGACAATGACACACAACTTTTTCAGCTCAACTAACAATATTCATTTACTTGTTGGTATGTTGCTGGCACATTGCAAAAACATTGAGGCATCCACATTAATTGATATAATTTATGGACAGTAATGAGCACATATTTTTTCTTGATCCACCATAGGTAGTTCAATTTGCCTGTACCTCAATTTAAGATTAATATTGAAGAGAATTGGGCCTCTCCTAGGCGATCAAGATCATCACTTATCTTCATTAATGGGTATAAAGTCCTTTTTGTTATTTTTATTCAACCGATGGTAATCTATGACAATTCAATTGAATCCATCTTTAATTTTAACAATCAAGAATGAACTTGCCCAAGGGCTTAGAGATGTGACAATACATGGTCAAGTAGTTTGGCAACTTCAGTGGCAACTATGGCCTCACTTTCATGAATATCTAAATTGCCCACATATAGATTAGCAGTTGATCCCCAATGTCACCTTACAAACTATACCGGTGGATCACTCAGGGTCATAATCATATTTTGCAAACTCCTGAAAGATTTGTCAAATAATTTTAAGACCCAATCCTTCTGCTACTCTGAGATCACTGAAAGTTTCTCTCATTCTAATATGGCGAAAATTGCCTTGAAGTTTGGGTCACTAGAAATCCCATCTTGTTCAGCTGGTCAAATATATGAAAAGATGGAATTTCCTTTAGTAGGAATTAAGTTGGAATAGCCCATTTTCTAGTTCTTTTTTATCTGTTTTGGGCCATCTAAGAGGTTGGTGATTAGTACCTGAATTTTAACATGACCGTGGATTAAAATCCCAGATGCAACATGGGGTTCAGCTCTACTTTTCTGCCATGGTGCATAGACTTCAGCATACAGATATTCCGGAATTTCCAAAGTGTGTCCACTTCATATGATACACTGCTCCTTGTAATTATCAACCATCGGCCTTCATATCCTTAAGGGAATACCCAACATTCTCAATTTGACCCAGCGGCGTCCTAGAATGTTGACCAATCTGATGTTACTTTACTGGAATGATTTCATTCAAATATACCAGGCAAATATAATTGTTTTTTGTTCAGGGGTGGATTTATGTCCCAGTTATATAACAGCAGCAGAGTTTGTTCTATAATTTTGGGAGTATTTTAATGCTAAATCGCACCAATTCCCATACTGTAACATGAAGTCAGTGTCAATTACTCTCTCATAATTCTGAATGCGCAAAACTATTGCTAGTGCTGTGAAAAAGAGTGATCTGTAAATAGAGGTAAGGAATGATATGCTCCCCCACAAAGAGTAGTTTGAAAGCCTGCTGTTCCATATACTTTATTATGGTCCACATCAGTCGTGAGCCTTGATTTTTCAATAACTTTATAGAGACAATGTTAAATGGAGCTCCACTGTCAATAATGACCCAGACCTTTGCTTGATTTACCCAAATATCGTCATAAGTGTAATCAGAATAAAGAGAAATATTGTTTACTTGAAAAATAGCAGCATTGTCAGCTGACTCAAGGGAATGAAAAGCTATTCAGCTACATTGGGGAATCTTGTCTCAATGTGTGATTGGAATCAATATGTTAACACCATCCAGGGTACTGCTATTGCCTCTATGTGCATTTTTTTGGCTTGAGGCTGCTTTACATATTATCACACCACCTTTTCAATCATTTCAGTATTTGTTACCTTTATGTGAATGAGTTGCTGCATGTATTCCATTGTTCACAAAAAGGTGTGCTCATGCGGTTGTTTGGTTAAGTCAGGGGGAACTTGAGCATAGGTGGAAATAAAATGTTCCTTGTTTATTCCGCCTAGTCTTTTACGCATAGGATACTTGATCATCAGCAGTTGCAACCATTTTGATCTTATTCATTATAATATACAAAACTGCAAAATATGAAAATTTTGCCACACTTGAAACAAGTGACCAAATTTCTTACATTGACATTTAGGTTTCTTAAAAAAAGTAGTCCTAGCTCAGGGTTGGCTATTATTTGGTTATTATCAGGGGATTTTCTCATGTAATTTGTATTGCTGGTATTGGATTATGGTAGCTTTTGTTAGGGGAATCAAAGGTGGTCATACAGGTCCTTAAAAAACTAACATCTTGGAAGTTTTAGTATCCATATTCAAGGCAGAGATCATGGTCCAATGAGGATCCTATGGTCCCAAAGTGCTATTTTTATTGCAATATGAGCATCAAAATTAGTCACTGCTCCTGCACAAGTGAGTACCTGGGTTTCTTGGTAGAACTGATCAGCAAAGGCATCGATGGACTCATCCTTTCAGAACTGAATTCCCATGAATTCTTGTTTCTGGTTGATGACGTGTTCAGGGCTGTCGAACTCCCCATAATGGCATTCTTGGCCTCCATGTAAGTCCATTAATTGGCGGCTTATCATGGTAATACAAGATTCTGACTCACCATATTAATGCAGTTGATCACGGTAACAGCCTTTTGGCAATCCACACATCCTACAATGGCTACAACAAAAAGCTTAAAGAACGCAGGAACATTGTTCATGTGAAACTTAGGTAGCTTTAGCGTTGGCTTAGATCTCATATTCTTGAGGGCCTTGTTACCAGTAGTTCCTCCCAGCTAAGTCCTCTAGCTGCTGATGTGGGACCCTGAATGGATTATTGGTCAGATTCCCAGACGCATTTATCAGGATGACATTACTGATTTAAAGGGCTATCATCACCAGAGGAAACCATCTCTGAACAGGCCAGCTCCACCGTTTGGGCTCTCATGACAATGTCTGGGATACCTTAAATCTTGGATAACTGATTGATAATGTCTTCTCCCATTTCTTCAAGTTTAACTTCCAAGCCTTCAACTTATAATTTTTTAGCCATAATTTTTAAGTCTTTGTTAATTTTATGGATTTTGTCAGAATTTTTATTTGATAACTAACTAGCATCATGACCTGATCTTTTGTTTCAGACATGTTCAAATCCTGCTCATCATATATACTCCTATGACATCGACTCTCCTCATCAAGACCTTTCTTTCCTTAATATATATGGATTTTAAAACCTGATATTTGAGTTCTGATAACTTGGCCCAAACTCCCACAACTTCAGGGAAGTTCATAATCTTCATATCACTGACTAGCTGTTTTAGTTTAAAAAAATTTCTTTAGCATCTTTTTGCTTCTTAATGAGATAGCGTGTTGAATCATAAATTTTCACAGAGGTCTACATTCCAATTTACTCTAAGTCTACTATTTTGGGGGTTCTCAAATCATCAGCCTTGACTTTGGTATTTACCCCTTCACTGACAGTTTTCCACTCATACTATTGACTTCTTACTAACTTACACAGTCAGCTTAAAAACCCCCTTCAGTGACACAACTTGTAGAAAAGAGGCTACTGCACATGTTTGCAAGCGTTCTAATACTTAACTAACAAAACTTCCTATTTGATGACGATAAAATTGATATAAGCTGGTAATGGTTCAGGTAATTCATGACCTTGTTTTCTTAAAAATATATAGTAATACTATTGAAATATAATAACTAAATCAATAATAATAAAAATTTAGTATGACCAATAACAAGATAAGTTTATTAGTGAATTTATTTTAATATATACATAAGTGACTTATGGCAATTTAATGTCCACCTATCAGAAACCAATAGCATTGGAAGTTTAAGAACCCCTTACTAATAACCATCAACCTGAAGCATTTTACGTGCTATTGGTTGAAACTTTCATCAACTCAATTCCAAAGTTGTGGTGATTGCGCCAAGTCTGGTAAACTAAAATGCTATTGGGGATTTGGCCCAACAACTTAAGGAAGTCTGATCATATAATTATCCATAATCAATCCATTGATTAACATAATTAGTGATTTAGATCTTCCTTCTCAAAAGCCTAAAAGTTATTGCCACTAAAAAATAAAATCCTGATTCATCACTAGTTCTTTATAGCACTAGCATTGGAACATTTTTGGAAAAGCATAACCTGGTTAAAAACCTAAACAGTATGATATCCTATATGATTGCAACCTTAATGAAAAACAAGGTAGAAGAAGCCCAAGTTACTACTGAGATTAAGGAGTTGCTGCTTCAGGACTGTTGGTGCCTTCTAAAAGTCTCTGATTATCTCCTCTTTTACTTTTTTTGAAAAAGGTGGGAGCCATAAGGTCATTATGGATTACTATAAGCTAAATGCAGTGACTTGAAATGATTGATATTCCCTCCCAAAAATTAATGACTCTCTACAGCTCCTATCTGGGGCCCAGTATTCCTAAGCTATGGATAATGACAGTGGCTACTGGTAGATCAAACTAGCACCTAAAGATCAAGCCAAGTGCGTAAATCATAAAAAAGAGCTATTTGAACCAACCTGCATACTGCAGGGGCTAAGTGATGCCTTGTAACATTTCAACGTGCTATGGATGGACTTCTGAGTGACTAAAAGCTGTCCTATACTGTTATATCTCAACAATGCCTTTATTTTCAAAACTTTTAACGTCCATTTATGTAACTTTTGTCAGTTTTTAATTGACTTTAGGAGGCATCACTAAAACTCAAACCCTCCAAGTGCTCATTTTTCATCCATAAAAGAAATCCTTGGGGCATAAGATCACCAAGAAAGGAATACAACCTTTACGTGACAAAGTTGTTAAAATAGAAAAGATGTCCCCTCCCCAAAGTCTTTGGGACATACAGGTGTTCCTAAGTATGGTGATGTATTGTAGGCAATTATTTTCACATTTTGTCGCCCTTACCAAACATTTAGTATACTACTGCATAAAAACGTCCCTTTTAATGGACTCAGAGAGAAACAGGCCTTTAATCGCTTTTAACAGCCAAAATCACATATCATGTTCTGGTTAATAGAAAATTTTTTCAACCCTTCATATTATTCACTAATGCCAGTGATGCGCCCATGGGGCTATCCTGGCTCAATTAGATAAGCAGCAATGGATTAACCCATGTGTTGTAATCGGTGTGGAGGCGTCAATCTACAACTTCATAGGTCAGAACTTTTTAGTTTAAAAAATGGAACGTATGAGGACAGTGACCCTCAAATAAGAAGATAAAGTAATTTATCATCAAGGTTTTTTATGAAGCTTATATAAGCTAGGTGAAAGAAAAGAACCCTTTCATTTTACCACTCCCATCATAATAACCTAACTATAGAGTACCGATCAGTGCATAATTATTACAGAAATTATTAGAAACCATTGTCTTGGATCTTTGGGGGAAAAACCTTTAACAATTGTACTTAAGCAGCTTGGGTCAAAGAAGAGAATATAATAATAGAAATGGTAGTTAAATTTATGATGCTGTAAAGCCTAATACATCAATATAAAGTGATTTGGGAATATTGCCAGTGGGGCAGAAAGGAATTAAACCTTGGTAGATCCTCAATGTGGCCAGAGCAACAAATAGTAATTTAATCCTATTGATTAAGGATTATATATTCAATGTGGGAGTGGGGCTAGGGATCCACCATAACTCAATCCAGCGGATTGACATTGGCATTGAGAAAATCTGCTGTAAATTTAATTCAACAAATTGATATTGGCGTCAAAAACCCAAGGTGCTGAAAACTTCTACTAAGATAAAAACCTAAATGAAGATTTAATAAAAGATAATATAAAATTGAATGGTTGGTCAGACTAAATTACAACATCACGTATTACTTTAACAAAACTTTACCAAAGGCTAAATGAAACTACAGTGTCTCCAAGCAGGAGTGTTTGCTGTACTACTCATAATTAAGCACTTCTGGTCTTATTTTATAAAGGAATCACTTTAACATTGCCACCAAACATGCATCATCGAGGTGGATTTAAAAAATGAAGAACCCCAACAGTTGGTTGGCCAGATGGGCTATCCATCTACAAAGTTATGACTTTATCATTGTACACCATGATGGTAAGACCCATCAAAATGTGTATGGGTTATCAATTATGTTGAGCTTGGCTATACTAGTGCCCAATGAAGATTACTATTATGACTTAATCGCCTGACCAGATCATTGGGAATTGGAAACACCAGAAACTGTAAAAACTCTACAATTGATTTCCAAAAACACACAAATACAGAATGTTTTGCTGTACAAATTAATTATAGAAATTGGCCATCCTAGATGTGATCTTCACTTTGAACCAAAATTGAAATCAAATGCCACTCAAAAGTAAGGCACTTTCTAAAATTCTGCTAATTTAATTAATACTGGGTTTCCAATCTAGGTGTGTCACAACTCAGTGAAAAGCCCATAATGCCAGTGGCATAGCAGCCCTAAGGACTTGAAGGAGAGGACGACCTTTAATCCTGTGAGGGTAGTAAAATTTAAGCTATATACTAAAGCCACCATAGCAAAACAAATAGCTGCAATGGGGGAAACCGCGGTTCTTTCTGGGATAATCAAGGGTAGGAGAGACATGGAGGAAAACCAATCCTCCTGTAATGGCAGTTTCTGGCCTTTAGTACTAACCTAAAATCCTCTGGTTCATTTTATATATGTGAAAATCCCTAAATTCATTGTATGTTGCTGACCCACAAAAATGAAGATTGGGTTCTCATATCAAATTCAATTGTTTGATTCAAATGTGGGTGAGATTAGGTATCATTTCACAGTTGTTGGGGTGCCTTATGCTGCTGCGTGGAGTCAGTAAAGGTGTTGGATTGATGAATTGATTTATCAATATAAATTAGGGTTAGATTGCCCTAAGGATGATGCTCCAGATGATCAAGCAACTGAGTTCCTTCCCCAGGTTGCAAGAATGGGCGCTCATCACTCAAGAATGACAAATCAAAATTGGCGGGGTGGAAGGCCCACTTGTCCATATTGTGCCAAATCAGTGGTTGGAGTGAGGGGCAAGTCAGGCAGATGACAATGACCTTCCAAGTAAGGGGTTGTAAGCCTCTTGATTGGTCAGATTGTGAAGAACCAATAGTGGGTCGGCAAACTAGATCTGGCAGATTTGGGAGGCCTTCTGGTATGGCGGATTGTAGGAAAAGATTAGGAGCGTAACTTCTGACAACCTCAGAGGTTGCGTGGTGAGCTGCTAAATCAATGGATTGGAGTGGACACTCAACGATCAATGGGTTCATAAAACTGATGGCGGCGTTTTTATTTGTATTAAAGAGAGAATGTTGGTATTATTAAACTGTTTGAGTTTGCGGAGAGAAGTTGGAGAAGCTAGAAATTTTATTAGAAACTTAAAAAGGAAGGGTGAACTGACACCCAAACTTAGGATGAAAATATGTTTTTGTACTTGATGATTGGGGCAGGAATTGTGGGAAAAGCTTGTAACTGAGCCAGCTGACGTATTGTCTTGTTAATACCCCTTGGTCAGGTTGAAAAGAAAAGCCTGAATTTAAGAGTTTTTGCCAGATACTTACATATGAGGTCATAGAAGCTCTGACAATGGAAAATTTGGATCTGCAGTAAAGGAGCTTTTATTGATCTAAACTTGAGTGGATTTGCTTGAATCATCTTTTCAGTGCAACTTGCTTTTAAAAGGAGTCAAAATTGATAAATAATTTACCTTGAAAATTTTGGGATGAATTCTTGACTTGGATCAGTGATCAATGATCCATAGTCTCAACTTAGTGGCCCAAACCGGGTTTTATAACTTGGTAAAGCTTTTCCAAGTTTTTGAGGATAATTTTACCAGTTTCTGAGAGGGTGAGGGTAATAGTGTGAGGGTAAGTAAGTCTGGGGTCATGTTGGTGGCCCCTGGTTTGAAATACCTCCCAACAGACCCCTTTATATTTTCCACATGGTAAAAATCAGGAAATGAGGGTACAGTAATGGGGTTCTTTGAGTACCAGAGCAGTGACTTATCTCTCGTCGATCACATGGACCAAGTCACACAGTTGAACCAAGGGCTCTACATGCGGGTTTAGACCCTTTTTGCATCTGTAAGGGAACTTCCCACGGTTTAACCCAAGAGGTAGGGTTTCCATATTTACATTATACTCTCCTCTTTGAACAGTAAATATTCCTCCTGTATCATGAACCAGGGCGTAGTCTTTGTGTCTGGCGAGGGGTTTAATGACTAGAATAGCAGCAATTTACTTGGGAGATAGAGGACCTAAGAATGTGACTCATGGAGTTCAGCTACTTGCTCCTTGAAATTTTCACAGTCCTTTGTGCTTACCCAGCTATTTTCATAGGCAGGGTAGTCATTCCATGTGATAAGGTACTAGACAGACCTCCTATATTTCCTTAAAATTAGTATCTCCTAAACTTCTGCCACTTGAGAGTCCCCAAAATAATAGGCTATGGATAGTAACTCTTCGTTAATGGGAAATTGAGAGATATGGAATACATCATGTTGTTTATCAATGGTTGGGAAGCTTTATGCGGCATGCACCATTATCAAATCTTTTTCCTCTTAGAAAGTCCCAGAGCGATTACTACCACTTCTGTGAGGGGACCTTTATTTAGGTGGTGTGTGTCAAGAATCATAAGTGAGCCTACTGTGATGTTGTGCCCTGAAAACTGCTTCTTATCAGCAAACTTCTTATAATCTCCAAGAGCCTTAGACAGGTGTCCTTGAACAAGCTTTTGTTTGTCCCAAATCTGGTGATCTGGTCTTCAGATGCAGGAACCACCGAGGTCAAGTGTGAGCCAATTTAGAAGTGTGGTTATACACCAGAGTAACCTCAAATGGGGAAACCCCAGTGGAAGAGTGGTGCGCGTTATTACAAGCTAATTGCGCCAGAGAAAGTCCATAACCCAAGTACACTAGGTGGCTGAGGAATACCAAATTTAAATATTGTTTAAGGTCTTTATTAACCCTCTTTTTTTCATCTTATTATGGGTGATATGCCATAGAATGTCAGGGCTTGATGATGAAAGTACCATTAAGGCGTCCCAAAACCTGGCTGTAAATTGAGAGCCACGATCACTCACAATTTCCATTGGGAGTCCAAACATGGAGATAACATGGGTATTGAAAAGAGCTATGGTCTCTGCTTTTATTAGGATTGTATGACATGGGATAAACAGTATGAACTTGGCGGCCTTCTGTACAATCATCATTACAGCATCATAACAATTTGGCGTGGGAATTTCCACGATTAAATCCACTGAGACAGATGTTAAGGGACCCTCAGCTTGTTGCAGTGGGTGGAGAAGACCCTTTCTTTATGAACAGCTAGATTTGGAATGAGCGCAGGTAATATATATTGCTGCCCAACTTGGAAGGTCCTTATAGAGCCGTGGCCATATGTAACCTCCTTTGTTTAGTTCAGCGCAATTTTTTGAACCAGGATGTCCTACTGCAGGTGGGGTGTGGTGATCTTCAAAAACTTGTGTGCGCAGGGCAGGTGGAACCCAGACCCGATCTCAGAAGAAATTATACCATATGTAAGTTATACAAGGTCCATTTGTGCTGCCTAGTCTTCAGGTCATCTACCAACTCTATTCCATCAGGGCAACATAATTGCCATGCTAAACGCGTTCACACATGGGTGACTGCCAGAATTCCGGTTTAAATAAAAGATCCAAGTAAACCTGATTATGAATTTGAGCCCAATTTTTAGTTTGAATAAAAATTCTGTCAGGGATAATCCATGGATGAATTTTTATTCTAACCTTTTTACATTGGGGTCTAAACTTAACCTCAGTGATTGGATGCAATCTGAATGTAGTAAATTAATGCCGCAGAAACACCAAAGAGAGAATAAGTATAGATCTTGGCTCTGGGGTGCTTGGTGAGTAACCTCAAAGTTTGATTTTTAAATTCACTAGATATTATGATCTCCATATAAACTAGGTTACTTTTCTTCTTGCTTAAATAATATTATATTCATCAATCAAGCAATTCCCTTTATTGTATATATGAGATACCTAAATAGGCTAAACACTCACACTTGGGTCTTCATAAAGACCTCCCTCTTTCAAGAATGGTATCATTAATACTCCCATTCCAACAAAACTGTTGCTCTCTGCCAGGTACCCCCCCCCCAAGATCCCCTTGTAAAAAACAACCCATGGAGGAGGAGAGCGGTCAAATACTTTAGGCCTCTGCACCAGCTTCAAAGCGTTCAAGCCCAGGGTGAACAACAAGGGGATAGAACCTCAGATCAGGCTCTGACCTCGTATGACACAGTAAGAATCTGATAGCACCTCAGAAATCCCTTAGTAGGATCAGTTGAATGCTTTTTTCCAGCTGATCTGATCATGTAGTACCAGTTGGAGTGTTTTAACAGTTGGTACAACCTGCTAAAAATTTTATCTAATTTTATATTTTATCTTTTTACTGACATTAATAAGTAGATTAAATTGCTAAACCTCATGTTCCATCTCTGTAATTAAATGTCAGAATGGTCGGGAGCTGCTGTTAACTGAATCACCTAGTTTTAATGAATTTTTAAATTGTGCTCCTCATTCAACTGGGTTGAGCTATTTCATGATAAGCTTAACTTACAGTTATTGGGTCCAGGCCCTGATACCTTTCAGCATTCTAATCATTGATAAATAATTCTGAGGTTAGATTGAGGATCTATATGAATTAATTTCTGAATTGTGCTCCTCATCTATAAATAATTATAGGGTTTCTGATTATTCTCAGCCAATAACCCTTATAAATATATTACTTGCACAGGTTTGGTTTTGTGTAATTCTTTACGTTGTATGATAGTAGTTGATATAATCTTTGATAATAGTATGGCAACTATTATCTGTAGTTGAATTGAAGTATAAGATTTCATTCCAACGCTTGGCCAGTATTTCCTCTCAAAATACTTATGATATCCTGAATAGGAAAAAGTTCCCTCATACTGCCTAAATTGATCTACGCTTAGATCCCTGTTTATGGTTTCTGTTTGACACACTTTCAGCAGCAATCCCTGATTTGATTCAGCTTCTTATCTGGATCCCCGCTCATATCCTTACTCTTTATTGTAAAGAGTCTCCCAATTGTTGCACACAGAAATGATATACCTGAGAAAGAATAGAACTCAAAATGGATTCTGATAAAGTTTACTAAGTTAATACTTTAGTAAAGGTGATATGGCAATATCTGATTTGGTAAATTATGATATTTTATTAGTAAATTCTTTAGGGAATTTATAGTAATTAATTTAGCGCCCAACCCTCAGTTGGCACCTCCTCAATGAAATAGCAGCCTGTAAGTCCTGGGGAACGTCCCCTGGGTGTTGACCGGGCCATTTTCCCATTTCCAAGTAAAAAGGCACCAAAGAGGATGGCTGTACCCCTTGTTACTCAGGGCAATCTCGCTCACATAGTAAATGAACGCTGGGTAACAGCTCTCCCACTTTGGATCCCATTTTCAGTACCCACACTAACCTCTGCAGAACTATTATAAGGAATCAGTGAAATCTGCGCCAAGATTGCCAAAATAAAATTGATCATAACCAATTCGAGTGGCAATCTGCCCAATGCTCAGATTTTAAATAGTCAAAAAGTTATGAAGACTGATCTATCAGCTGGAATGCCTGACAGTTGCAATTTGATTAACATGACAATTGGAAAAATCTCTCCCCTCCCAAATCCATCAGGCATCACCCCAATGGGCAGCTTTCTGCTAACAAATTGGGTGTTGCGCCTGATGCAATGCTATTGACCAAATGAATGACCCAGCGACTGAGCATGGGTGGGTTGGGCATCCTGAGCCTGTTCCCAACCAAATGGGCCACCCATATTTGGGGTGGCCTTGGGAGATTCCCACCGCTCATCAGGCTAAACACCGTCACACCATCCGTTGGAAATGTAGTCAAGTCTTGGTTCAGGCGTTTGAGGTCAAAACTGACAGTGACTCAGCCCACCACCAAATTTTGTGATGACGGTTCCCAAGGAACTAACCCACCCATTCCCAAATAATTTGCCAGTTAGGTCAAATTTGAGGGACCTAATTCCAGATTTGTTTTCCCCCAAATTGACTACTATTTAATCAGTCGCATTGCACTGAGAAAATTGTTGGCAATTCTTCTTTCTTAAATTTTCATTAAATAAACTTTTCCTAAATTTAGTTTTTTGATGTTGAAAAATAAACTGCCCTTTCCGCTAGCAATCATACACCCCTCTGGGTTAATGGCTGTATTTATCTGGTATTTCATTGTTTGCCTGTATGATATTCTGGCTCACCAGCAGTTATTGGCAAAACTCCTCTCTAGTTTCATATCTGTCATACCAGTAGCAGTACCTCAGGCGTTCTGGTTTGCTGTTCGGATGCTTTGGCATCTGGGCTGGCAGGCCAGTCTTATTATTACTTGCTGTCCGCCTGACATAATTGACCAACCATTTTTCTTAGCCATTTTCGCCTTTCTCACGTGTATAAGCGCAGCAATGGTCCCTTCTTTCCAACTGAGCCAGGTTGTAAAGAAAATTATCTCTGACCACATTAGACCAACCACACTCAAGCCTCCAAAACCATACCCCATAGTTGCTGCGGCTATTTGCCCATTGGTTTCCCTGGATCCCACCACCATCTCTTTGGTATCGCTGGATTCATCCACAACTACCAAAAAGGAGAACTACGCTTACTTCTTAGTACCCATGAAGATTAGCGTTGGTTCTCATCACATCTCCTTTGAGGCCCTGGTGGACACTGGAGCTGCATGAAATTTTATGAGTGTTGAATTGGCGCAACAATTAAAACTGGAAATGGATGCAGGCTCCTCAGTGATGGTGGCCTCATCTGCTTATCAGCCCTTGTATGTTGTTCTCCGATCAGTATCTTTTTCAATCCTTCAGCTCAGCTTTTGTGATCGCTCTTTGGCTATGCCAGACTTGGTGTTTCCAGTGATCTTAGGGGTGGGGTGGTGGCGTTGATAACATGTTAAGATTCATTTAGAGTCTAATACGTTGTTGTTTACCAATAATTATTTGGAGGGAGAATTCCCTTTGATTGAGACCCTCAAGAAGGTAAAAGGTACTAGCTCTATCACTACCCTAGTCACTTCTGCGGGCATTCTGGCCAATTTCCCTGAAAACTTAATGCACTATCGGAGAATCTTTAATATGGAAAAGGCGGATCATCTGCCTAAACACACCAGGTACAATTGTGGGTTTCAAATGACTGTGGAGTTGGTGAACATCAACCATCCGCTGTATCCCCATACAGCGGAGGAAGAAGTTGCACTCAATACCTGGTTGGACGATATGTTGAAAAAGGTTGGCTGTTCAAGGAAACCTCACCCGTCGCCTCCCCCATCATCTTCACAAAAAAAGCAGATGGTTCTCTCTGTCCCTGCGTGTATTATGGCCATTTAATAAAATAACAGTTTCTGATCCTACCCATCGCCTCTAGAGCAGACAATCAGTCAGGCAATTGCCAAATCCCATGTGTTCTCTGAGCTGGATTTGTTGGATGCTTTCAACCAAATTTGGGTAATGGAAGGGCAGGAATGGTTAATAGCGATCTGGACAAAGTGCGGCATTTTCCAATTTTGGGTAATGCCTTTTGGGCTGAAGAATGCTCACACTACGTTTCAATGGATGATCAATAATGTACTGGGTGACTTCCGCTTCACCTGTGCTGTTGCATACATCGATAATATTCTGGTTCATTTCCCAACTCCTGAAAAATATGCTATCAACTTGGAATCAGTGGTGGTCACCTTACATAAGGCAGGGTTGTTCCTCAAACTGTCCAAGTGTGAGTTTTATAAGGAGGAGGTCACTTTCCTCGGGAACCTGGTTCTTAAAGATGGTGTTGCAATCCCTCCCAATAAGTTGGATGCTATCCGGGAATGGCCAACTCTGATTACCCAGAAACAACTACAGAGCTTCTTGGGAACCATCATTTTCTTAAAAAAGTTCTCCCCCGCACTCTCTCAGCTCGCCGCCCCACTCCACCCACTCACAGGGAAAAACGTACCTTTTCATTAAATGGATGAATGCCAACAGGCATTTGAATTGATTAAAGAGGTGTTTGTATCCCCTCCCATTTTAAAACACGCCAATCCCACCAAGCCATATATTGTTGCATGTGATGCATCATCAGTAGCTGTCGGAGCAGTGTTGCTCCAGGAGCACAATGGTTTGGAACATCCGATCACCTACTTCTCCCAAAAGTTTACCTCCATGGAGCAGCCTTGGGCTATTTACAACAAGGAGTTGGCAGTTGTTGCATGGGCCTTAACTCATTGGCGGTACCTGTTACAGGGTGCATGACATGAATTAATGGTTTTCATGGATCACCAGGCCCTGTTGTACTTTTGTAAACCCCAAAAATTGGCACACTGGCAAGCCCAAACCTACTGGGACCTGTGCAGTTTCAATTTCAAATACTAATTTGTAAAAGGGGCACTAAATGTACTTCCCAATTTTCTCAGCCACAGCCTCACCCACAGTTCAATGGATCCAGAGGAAGTGGACCTCGTTACTGTGATTCCTACCACCCAAATCTTGTCAATTGTTCCCACTGTCATTTCTTCCATCACTCTGGCCCCTGACGCTCCATTAGTTGCTCAGGTCTTAGCCAGTCAAATGGCCTGCCCTGAGGGCGTGGAGTTGATCGAGCAGTTATCTCACCAGAAGCATAAACACTCCCTATATTCACTGAAGGAGGGTCTTATTTATTTTAGATCTCGCGTTTGGGTTCCCCCCTCTTTCCAAAATGAGGTATTTTGCACTCATCATGACCCCCCCCACAGTTGGTCAACCTGGTTCTAAGAAATGCATCAATTTGATCAAATGGACCTACAATTGGGCAGGTTTGACAAAAGAAGTTCCAGCCTGGATCACCGATTGTGTTACTTGTGCCAGGGCCAAGTCAGATCGCTCTGGCAAAAATGGCCTCCTGCACCCCTTACAGCAGGCGGAGGGTCCATGGACATTGGTGTCTGTGGATTTTATTGTCGAGCTCCCCTTCTCTAATGGGTTCACAGCGGTGATGGTAGTGATGGATTGCTTTAAAAAATTATCCCTTTTTATCCCCTGCACTTCGTGATTATGTCTGAAGAAACTGCCCACCTTTTCATACGCCATGTGTTTTTGATGTTTGGTCTCCCCCATGAAATCATCATGACTGTGGTTCCCAGTTCACTGCACATTTTTGGAGTGAACTCCTATCTATCCTGAAAATATCCCCCGGTCACTCCATGGTGTATCATCAGTACCTGTGTTGCTATGCTACAGCCACTCAGGATACTTGGGCCTATGATCTCCCCCTCACCCAATTTGTGCACAATAATGGCACCCACTCGTCCACGGGGTTTTCCCCTTATGAACTAACATTGGGTTATAATCCTTCATTTTTGGTTGGACCATGCTTGTGGCCAGAGGTTCAAGCTGCCGCGGATCACGTTGCTCATATTAGATTGACTCAAGGCTTAGTGCAGGAACACCTCACCAAAGCTATAGATGACTGCAAGCGGTTTGTGGATTGGAAGCATCTTCCAGGTCATGAGTTTATGAAGGGCTCTTACATTATTCTTGACACCCGTCACTTAAAAAAACAGTCCCCTTCCCACAAATTCGCCAGCAAACGTTTGGGACCCCATTTGTTGGAGGAGGTATTGGGTAATGGGGCGTTCTGACTGAAGCCCCCACTCATTGGAAGCAGCATCCCATTTTCCATGTTTCCCAGCTGTTGCCCTTCAAGGGTGCAATTCCCATGGAACTGGAACTGGTTATTGTCAATAATGAAAAGGAGGCTGAGGTAGAAGCTATCCTGGCATCCTGGAAACCCTGTCATTCCATACAATATCTCGTGGCCTGGAAAGGGTATCTGGCCTATGAAAACAGTTTATTCAAGGCGCGCGATTGTGCAAATTGCATGGACCTGGTTGATGCATTCCATATATCCCACCTGAAGCTCCCCGTCCCCCCCCAAAAAAAGTCGTGACTATTATGGCAATCAAATTACCCAAGGCGCACAAGAATGTGGCTCTTGTGCAGCTCCCCAGTGGTGGGGTCCTTCCTTTGGGAAAAGGAAAGGGTAATGTAAGTCCTGGGGAACTTCCCCTGGGTGTTGACCAGGCCATTTTCCCATTTCTACGTAAAAAGGCACCAAAGAGGATGTCTGTACCCCTCGTTACACAAGGCGTTCTAGCTCACATAGTAGATGAGCGCTGAGTAACAGCTCTCCCACTTCAGATCCCATTCCCAGTAGCCACACTAACCTCAGCAGAACTATTATGAGGAATCAGTGAAATCTGTGCAGAGATCGCTGAAATAAAATTGATTGTAACTAATTTAAGCGGCAATCTGCCCAATGCTCAGATTTTAAATGGTCAAAAAGGTATTAAGACTGATATATCAGCTGGAATGCCCGACGTTTGCAATTCAATTAACATGACAATTAGAAAAATCTCTCCCCTCCCAAATCCATCAAGCATCACCCCCAAAGGGCAGCTTCCTGCTAACAAATTGGATGTTGCGCCTGATGCAATGCTATTGACCAAATGAATGACCCAGCGACCAAGCACGGGTGGGTTGGGCATCCCAAACCCATTCCCAACTAAATGGGCTCACCCCTATGTGGGGTGGCCTTGGGGAATCCTGCCACTTGTCGGCTAGATGCCATCACACCAACTGTCAGAAATGTAGTCAAGTCTTGGTTCAGGCATATGAGGTTGAACCAACAGCAACTTGGCTCACCGCTGAATTTTACAATGACAGTTCCCAAGGAACTAACCCGCCCATTCCTGAATAATTCGCCGGTTAGGTTAAATTTGAGGGACCCAATCCCAGCTTTGTTTCCCCTTAAATTAACTACTATTTAATAAGTCACATTGCACTGAGAAATTTGTTGGTCAATTTTTCTTTCCTAAATTTCCATTAAAAAATTCTTCCCAAAAGTTAGTTTTTATATGTTAAAAATTAAGTCACCTTATCTGTCAACATCCTCATACCCCTTGGGGTTAATGGCCGTTTGCATCTGGTACTTTATTTTGTGTCTATATGAAATTCTGGCTCATCAGCAGATATTGGTGGAACTCTTTTCCAGTTCCATATTCCTCATATCAGCAGCAGTGCCTCAGGCATTCTGGTTTGCTGTTTTGATGCTCTAACATCTGGGCTGGCAGGTCAGTCAATTCTTACTTGCTGTCCGCCTGACACAGCCACTGCCATTGAATTACAAATCCTCATCTCAGCAGCAATGGTCTTCCCCATCCTGGCTAGGATTCCATCATTGGACATCCTCGAGACCTAATATTGAAAGAGTTGGAAAACGTGTCTTTAACGTTTTCCTCTTAATCCAAGTGAACCAGCCATATTTGGCAAGCGAACCGCTTAGGTAATGGTACTTGTTACATATTAAGGCAAATCTTAAACCAGCAGATCAATTTTCTAGTTGCAGGTGGCATCACTCACCTCACAACTTTATTTTATTTGAGGTGGGCCAACCTGGGGGTGATACTGCACTAATTGAGGGGAAATTGAATGAATGGGAGAGGAGGATAAAATCCAAAAACCTCCATGCATGGCGTATGATTGGCCAGGAACTCCATGGACCGCCTTTACTACTTGATATCTCAGTTCAGGGCATTGGTGCGCAATGCCAACACAGTCATAATTGTCCCCTACCCAAAATTCCTGTACCAAAATCAGACTTGAGGAGGCAGCAGCAGCTCACCATACAACTTAATCCTTAAATTTCCAATTGGTCAGTGATGAAACCTGACCAATCTCAATTGGTACACCTGATAGTTATTAAAATATCAGATGCCCCTATTTCGTCAGCAACTCTGCCTAAAGAGATCTTAAGCATTCATCCGGATCAATTCCTGATAGGTCCACCAGGCGAATAAGCTAAAATCCCCCAAACATAGTTACCCTGAAATCAGGGTCAACCAATATCCAATTCAACTCGCATTAGGGAATTATCCCCTAGCGATCTCTGGTAATCAAGCCAGCTGGGAATGTGGGCAAAAATCCCAACACATCACACCTCTTGCCTAGATTTACAGCAATAAAAGAATTGTTCAGGAGAACACCACTTTGGACACTCAAATAAACACTTCATTTGTTCAAGTGGATACAATCATCATTACTTAATGCTGCTTTGGATGACCTTTGGCATGCGGATCTCTTCCTCTTCATCCTCGCTACCACCTACTCAGAGCGCGGTTCCCACAATCTTCTGTTGTGCCAGGCTGATCAATTTACTTGTGATGATATTAATCTCAGGATCTGGTTTTTCCCCCATCAGGGCAAAAGACCTATTGTCATATTCAGGATTCTTGGTCCGGCGCCCTCAATTTCCTGATTTTCTCCTCATCCTCAACAGGAGATTTTTGCTATCAATGTTCATTTTGTAACACAATTAATAATTCTCATTTATTTTTGCCCTTGTTATTTTCTTCTCATAACCTCTTGGCTCATATAATTCTTTCTATTCTCTAGAGCTTATCCCATTAATTTTGAGATCAGTTTCTCCAAAATTGGAGCTTAATCAATTTCAGAGTGCATAATGTTGACTATCATATAAGTCTGACATCCGCCCTCTCATCCAGCTCATATTTCAAAATCTGAGTTGCAGTATTAACAGCTTCTCAATAGTTTATCTAATCAAGATCTTCGGCTCTTTTTTTGGATGAGTCAATCTGCATGACGGAACCTCATCTATGATCCTTCCAGGACTCATACTCCTAGGCAAGTACTAGTGGCTCATCCTTACATGGAATTACTGTAAATGGTAACCAACCCTGCTGAAACCAGGTTAGCAATCATCTTGAATGACTCATGGCCAATCCTTCCTCTGTCATTGATTCCAGAGTTAGACTTTGAGACTCTCATGGATTTGGCACCTTTTTCATATACTCCTAACATCATCATTGATCTTCTGAAGCAATGCCTTTTGCTCTCGATCATTCACTCCTCACTGGATTGGACTTGCTTCCAGAGTTCCTCTTCCAACTCAGTTAATACTACAAGCAAGCTGTCTTGGCCATTGAACTCACCATCAGCAACAGCATACATTTCAAGCTCTCCTATGCAGAATTAAGGGCCCAAGTCACCATAATTGTCCAGCTCTGAATTCTTCCTAACTTGAAAACATCCTAGATTGGGATATCGCAGCCTATGCTTTTCACTTTGCTGGTCAAGTTTCTTGAAGTTGGGCAACAAAGCTTCCAGCCTCTCCCAGTTTCTATTGCTTTTTCTGCTTAAGCTTCCAATAATCTTGTAGTTGTTGCTTGCAGGATGCCATTCACTTATTGCATGACTACTTTGTTTCTGGCACGTTCTTATTGGTATCTTCCACTGATGCCTTTGATAGGGGGCATGATTTGGCAACCTCCATCCAGTATCCCTTGTTCGTTGCCAGCCCATATGTTCAGCATTCTTGATGAAGCCCGTTGGCAAGTGCTCAAGACCAATCTTCTGGCTCCAATACCATATTGGGATTATTTGGGGCTATTCACTGACTACCTCTTCTTTTACTGTTGCTTCCCTCCCCACTCCAGGGTATTGAATTTGGCTTCTTCTGATATTTCAATTTCCCTTTCCCTAGTTACTTTCTCACAGGGATCTGCTTCCGCTGAACAAACTTTGTTTCAGGTAGGTCTAGCCCTTTCTAGCGTCCAATCTCACATAGATTTTGACAGGTTATTCACTCCTACTGCAATCCATCCTCTCTCCCCCAAGAGGTGACATAGGCGGAATAATCCCCAAATCAAGGATAATCAATAAAAATAAAAATTATAAAAATATATTGTTTTTATGCAGTTTTTAATCATTTATTTTTCCAATAATTTTATTGATCTTATATTTTTTTTCTTCTTTTTTTTAATGGGACTTAACCTTGTTTTGGTTCAGTGGTTCATTTTTTATTTTATTCCCTCAAACTGGATCCCAGGTATACTTGGACCTACCATTTTTCTATAGTTTAGAGTCTTACTTTTTAAGACTTAACCATTTAGTTTGATTCAAAAAGTCCTTTTTTTGACTTGACTAAGCATTAAAACATAACCAACTTAATGGTTCAGCAGTCCTTTTGGAACTTTTTTCATTATTTTTTCCTTGATCCATTACTTTAAATACTTATCATGGACTTGATTTAATACCCTTCCATCCAAGAGTTTCTTGATAGAGTAAGCATCCTTCACCATCTTAGAGATAATCTCAAAATGGACCCAACCACAATGCATCCAATTTTTTTCTTCTCCCAACCTATGCATATTGCAATAGACAACTCTTTTACCTATTTGGTATTCTGATAAGGCCGTTCAGTTCTTATCATCCATCATTTTCTCTTGTATCCTTTTCTTCAAAGTAGTATTGAATGCTTTCACTTGCATTTTAATCAGGATATTTGTCAATCAGTTCAGGTACTGCTCGGCAATCATCCTCAATATTGGTTCCACCACCAAATATAAAATCGGTGGCAACGCGGCCTTCCTCTTATATAGCAACTCAAATGGTGTTTTTCCCATCACCATATGATGACTGATATTGTAGGCAAACGTCACCAAACTCGGGTACAATCCCCACATGTAAGTTCATCCTGCAACCAGCTTCCTCAGCATCACTGCCAGTGTCCCATTAACTCGTTCCACCAGTCTGTTCATCTCAAGCTGGTATGGTACATACACGACTCCTCAGATCCTTATTATCTCATTTAACCGTGGGATCACATGAGATGTGAAATTGTCCCATTGTCACTCAGCAGGACTTGCGGGCATCCATGTTGGTATACTACTTGATATAGGATGAACTTTGCAGTACTGGTAGCATCTACTTTTTCCAGGGCCTTCATCTTGACCCATCTCATCAGATGATCGATTGCAACTATTATTTACTTGACTCCCCCTGTGCTCATTGTCAGCGGCCCCATCACATCAAAGGACACCATATGCCAAGCAATTCAGGGCGGACCAGTCTGTATCCAGTCATATTCTTATGTGGTTTGTGTAACTGGCACTCCACACAGCAAGCCAGATATTCTGCAACATCATAGTTGATTGACTCCCAATAGTAGTACTGGCAAATATGGTCAGTCATTTTTCTCAGGCCTCCATGCCTGATAACCTTATGAGCAGCTTGAACAATAGCTGCTCTTTCCAACAGCTTTGGGAATAGTAACCGCTTCCCATTAATCATTTTGAAAACTTGTCCATCCATGGTCTCGGTGTTTTCTATCACTTTTTGAAGCGCACCTTGGATTTATTTGGGTTTAATTCCCAATTTCTCCATTGACCAATCTCTAAAATAACTCATCCACCTGCTGGTATACCATCTGGACCTTTGTTAACTGTGATAAACCATCTGCATCCTGATGAGAAGCCCCCGCTCAGTGGACAATCTCATAATCGTGAGCCTGCAACTTCAGTGCCCATAAGGCCAGTCATCCTTCTGGTTCTTGTAAATTGTGAAGCCAACGCAACGAGGAGTGGTCTGTCACCACTTTGAAGTGCGTTCTGTGGATGTACACCCAAAACTGTTTACATGTGTAAATGACCGCAAGACATTCATGCTCAGTTATGGTGTAGTTCATCTCAGCAGCTGAGAGTGTCTGGCTCACATATGCCACTGGATGTTCTTCCTCAAGTTCATCTACTTGGCTCAATACAGCGCCTATTGCCGTCAACGAAGCATCAGTTTGTATAATAAATTATCATCTGAAATTTGGATATTTCAAAATTAGAGAACTTATCAGAGCTGGCATAACTCATCAAAGGATTTTTGTGCTTCTTCATTCCATATGAATCCTTTCTTCAGATCCTTCAACAGATGTAATAAGGTTCGGCAATTCTGGCAAAATCCTGTATAACTTTTCTATAGTATCCGACCATTCCAAGGAACACTTTAAAATCTTAAATACTCTTTGGCACAGCCATTCATTCTATGGCTTCACTATTCTGGGCTTGCGGCTGCAGTCCATTAAAGTTGATCATGAATCCCAGATATTTTCAACTCTTTCTTGAAGAAGTGACACTTCCTTGGTTTATTTTCAGGTTGGCCGCAGACAGTCTATTGAACTCTTTCTCCAAGTGGTGCAAATGGTCAGTAAACATCCTACTGAACACATTGATGTCGTCCAAGTACACCAGGATGCATGACAGCTTCAAGTCATTTAGTATAGCGTCCATGGCCCTCTGAAACTTTGCAGGCGCATTGCACAGACCCTGGGGCATTCTCATCAGTTGATATAGCCTCTGCGCGGTAAAAATCACACATTTTTCTTGGTCTTCTCTTGGCAAATTGATTTGCCAATATCCCAGTATCAGATCCATTGTGGTGAAATACTTCGCTTCTCCCAACGAATCTAGCACATTGTTGATTCTTGGTAGGGGATATGAATCCTTCTTCA
The DNA here is from genome assembly GCA_022478985.1 of Massospora cicadina. Classification (NCBI taxonomy): domain Eukaryota; kingdom Fungi; phylum Entomophthoromycota; class Entomophthoromycetes; order Entomophthorales; family Entomophthoraceae; genus Massospora; species Massospora cicadina. The sequence continues at coordinate 145,385 of JAKSZP010011866.1, forward strand.
TAATCTTATTCATCTCCCATTAATTAATCACCACCAGATTAGAGCCATCCTTCTTCTTTACAATAAGTACGGACTTGCTCAGGGACTTGACAACAGAACTAGAAGCCCATGCTTCATTAGTTTACTGATTTCTTCTTCCACTATCACTTCATCTGCCTTTGACTGTCAAATTAGTCTCATCCTAATCAGAAAATTTCCTCGGTATTGAACTTGTGGATCACATCTCTGGCACATCCCAAATTGTTGTCAACCTGGGCAAATACTTCCTAATATTTTTCAAACAATTTGAGCACCTTCTTTTGATGCCCTTCCATAAGATCAATGAGTTGCTCCCAATCAACTAATAGGTTTATACTCTCAGTTACCACAGCTGGTAATCCCATCTCATTTGGTTTTCAAAATCATGGAATTTCCTCAGTTCTGCTGTCAGGATTAAATTAACAAATGTGATGATCTGATTCTTCTCAATCTTCATTAATTTTTCACTTAAATTCGCCAGGAGTTTTCAAATTTCTCCATGGCCTTGCATTATTATTCCAGGGGCTTCCCAAGGCTCTACTCTGGACATCTTCCGAGGGCTTTTGGCCTCCACATACAGCAGCCCTGCTATCTCTAATGTCAACCCTATGTCGACTATTATTTGTGATCTTGGCAGTATAGTTTTCACATTCTTGATCCTCAGTGGAATTCCCCAATTTTATAGGATTTCCGTCAGCATTTCTCGTCACTTTATGCCAACTAGTTGGTATTGAATCAGTACAATTCCATCATTGTATATCAAGTCGTTGAAGTACTTCTCCTACTCAGTATGCTTCCCCATCTTTTTGATAGACCAATGGTAACGTCTGACACAATATGGTCAACATATTATCCTCAAAGCTACATTCTACTCTGTACTTCCATAGAAATTCCGTACCAATCAGAATGTCATAGTTTTAGTTGGCCAAAACTATCACTGGTGTAGACACCACCAAGGATCCAAATCAAAATGGCAAAGTGCTATATGCTCCACATGAGATGGTGGTATTTGGCCCAATTGTCCCGTACTCCTTCTTGTGTACCAAGTCAGGCAAGATCTTCATCCTTTTCACCAGCTTGGTTGAGACAATATTAATAGGCACTCCGCTGTCAACAATAGCCCTCACCTGTACTCAATTCACTCGTATATCTATATACATACACTTGGAGTATTTTAAGATAGTATTACTGAGTGTATAGTGGTATTATTAGTTGAATTGAGGGTGTGAATGATTTGTGCCAATAAATCAATAAATGATTCCTTAATTGCGCTGAGGGGGATTGACAGGTTTGCCTCATCTAATCAAACTTTGGTCAATTCTTCAGGATTATCTGCGGCTCAAAGCTTGTCCGCTAGTTGTTGGGCATATGGATGGGAAACTTCTTTGATTAACTCAGGGTTGATCCCCTTCGCCCCAGATCTTGTTGCCACGCTCACATCTAAATTGACTACTTGATACAGCTGATCCTGTACATCTTCATCCATAAACAGATCACTGATTTCAATTTACTCATGCATAATATTGGAAGTAGCAGGCTTCTCTGCAGCTCTAGACTGTTCCCCGTCTAGGCTGCAGGCCCTTTTCCCAACTCCTTTGCGGTTGCAGACTCTTTTTATTGGAACATGTTGATTTGATCCTTGGGTTTCTTGCAATGTACATCAAAATGTCCCTTTTTTCCACATTGGTAACAGACTTTCTCCTTCTTATTAATCCGTTTAAAGTCTTTGGAATTATTCCCCAGTACGGTTTAATTACTCATCTCCTTAGTTCATTTGTTCCCCTTTGTGGGAATCAAATTTCATACTGGGTTTGATCTGAAACTTCTATTTGGGGCATCAAAAGTAGCTCTTAATATTTTTAAATTTTTCTACCATCTGAGAGGTGGTAATTTCCATTGCAAACATGGAAGACGTCATTTGGTGCAAATTGAAGTAGGGCCAAAGGGCCGCTTATAATGCAATTTGGGCATCAAAATCATCCAGTACCTTTTCTTCAACCAGACTTTGCGATTCCTGGTAGAAACAATCAGCGAAGCTTTCTAAGGATTCATCTATATGGAACTGAATGCCCATAAGCCCTTGTTTGCGCTTTGACATGTGCATTGGGATTCCAAATCCCTTCATAATGGCCGGTTTGGCCTCTGCGTATGACCTGCTGTCCCCTCCAGGTGTGGCAACACTATATTTTGACAATCGGTATCTAGGCAATTCATCACCATCAATGCCTTTTGATGATTGCTGTATCCATACATTGTCATGTCAAACAATCGGAAAATTCTTGGGCGTTATCCCAATTAAAAGTTGGTAAATTTGGTGTCACTTTAAATTCCTCTAAGGTTTCTCTAGCCACCTCTTTGGGTTCAGCTACTTGGCTCACTTGAGGAGTGATTTTAGGCTTCATCTCTGAAATAGTGGTAAAAGTGGGCAGCATGTTTCTTGGGGTAGTCATCTTCCAAATTGTTTTATGGGTAGTTCTTTCTTTGCAACAGTCACCGCATTTGGCTCACATTCACATTTGTGAGTCTTTAACTCCTTAATCTGTTTAATCAGCCACTCATATCAGTTCTGAATGCCCTTAAACTAACGTGATCCGCTTTATGCTCAGTTTTCATAAATAGAACTTCTCAAATTAAGTCCCCTTCTTTATTCTTTAATGACGTTACTTTTACAAGTAACTCATTCCCAAAACTCGCGACATTATTGACTCCTTCCTCCATCTTGGCATCTCTTTCTTCCAAGTCTGCAAATTCTCAATGATCCGCTGAGTTCAGGGCGTTCTGAATGACAGTTGCCAACTCAATACATAGTTTTCTTATCTCATCTTCATATGACATTACGTTCAGATCTTTTACTCAACTCCACCCCTGTAGTGAGCACCACTTTATAAAAATTTATAAGTTTTCTGATTATTCTCAGCCAATAACCCTTAAAAATATATTACTGCACAGGTTCAAAATTGTACAATTCTCTGAGTTGTATGATAGTAGTTGATATAATCTTTGATAATAGTATTGCAACTATTATCTGTAGTTGAATTGAAGTATTAGATTTTTGCCCAACGCTTGGACAGTATTTCCTCTTGAAATACTTATGATGACTTTAAATAGGGATTTATTCCCTTGTACCACCTAACTCAATATACTCTTAGATCCCTGTTTACGGTTTCTCTTGTTTGACGCACTTTCAGCAGCAATCCCTGAAAGGATTCAGCTTCTTCTCTGGATCCCCGCTCAGATCCTTACTCTTTATTGTAAAGAGTCTCCCAATATCACACACAGCAATAATATCCCTGAGAAAGAATAGAGCTCAAAATGGATTCTGATAAAGTTTACTAAGCTAATACCCTAGTAAAAGTGATCTGGTAATTTCTGTTTTAGTAAATTATGATATTTTATTTGTAATTCTTTAGGGAATTTATAGTAGTTAATTTGGCGCCCAACCCTCAGTTAGCACCTCCTCAATGAAACAGCAGCCATTGCATTGAATTACCAATCCTCATCTCAGCAGCAATGTTCTTCCCCATCCTGGCTAGGATTCCATCATTGAACATCCTTAAGACCTAAAATGGAAAGATTTGGAAAACCTGTCCTTAACGTTTTCCTCTTAATCCAAGCGAACCAACCATATTTGGCGAGCGATCTGCTTAGGTAATGGGACTTGTTACCCATTAAGGCAGATCACAAACCAACTGATTGATTTGCTAGTTTCAGGTGTCATCACTCACCTTACAACTTAATCATTAAATTCCCAATTGGTTAGTGATGAAACCCAACCAATCCCAATTGATACACCTGATATAAATCATTGTTCAACTCAGATGCCCCTGTTTTGTCAGCAACTCCACCCAAAGAGATCTTAAGCATTCATACGGATCAATTCCTGATGGATCTGACCAGGCGAATAACCTAAAATCCCCAAAAAATAGTTACCCTAAAATCAGTGTCAATCAATATCCAATTCACCTTGCATTAGGGAATTATCCCCTAGCGATCCCTGGTAGCTTAGCTGGCTAGGAATATGGGCAAAAATCCCAACACCATCTAATTGGGTCAAGCTAATTTTAAATTTACTGGCGAATCAATGCCATTGTAAACAAACAATATGATGGCAACCATGCCAATGATTTTCAATGGGTAAGTCATTCAATTGCCATCTGACACTATATTTTTTGAAAACTGACGCTGAAATTTTTTAAATAACACTCACTGTTGTATCTATGTCAACTACCTTTGGCCCATACACCACCTTCTGTATTTGGTTTTATCTTTACTATGAGCTTTAAATTATTAGTTTTTTCTATTGTTCATTCTTACTAAACTATGTCTTGAAATCTGATTAACTTAACTCTTCTCAGATGCCAAAACCTTGGTTCATGACCTCCATTTAAGGCTTGGAAGGGGTTCAGTTGGGATTCACCATGCTCTGGGAGAAGCCATTAATCTGGGGTCATGACTCATTAGAATTATTTACTATTTAATTCCGGTTTGTGCTCCTCTTTTGCTTGAGTTGAGCTATTTTGATGAATTATCTGTTCCTAAGACTATCAGGGATTGATCCCAATAGCATTCAAGTATTCTAATCACAGGCAATTTATCCTGAGGATAAATTGATAGTTTTATCGATGTTATTATTATGTACTATTAAGTCGTTGGCAATAAATGATGAGAGTTTTTCTAAGCGAGGCATTTGAATGCCAAACATCACTTAATAATCTATCTACCTCCAGCCTATCCTTAATATTTTTTCTCCTCTCAATTTAGCCTCAGTACCTTAGATAATGTGAGGCTATATCCCAAAAACCCTATTTTTCTCTAACCATCATTCCTATTGTAGGTTTTTATTCCCTTTGGGGTGACTGACCCAGCGGGCACTTTGGGGGCCCTGACGCAACTAAGGGACAGTTGGATTTCATTTCCCATATCCTAAAAATAATCTTGTCAATAGCCATGCCGCAGTAAGAATGGCACTGACTGTCTGAATGAAACCTCCTAAATCTTCAGGAAGCAGGACTTAATGAAGGCCTTGGGTGAATTGTGGTCTTCAATTGAAACCTTCTTTTATGTGATTCCATGAGATGCTCAACATCTAGGATGCTGTCAATGTTTTAAGTGGTTTTAAAAAAGCATGAGCCAAATAAGACTATTTCCTAGGCTAAAACTTCTCTTGGGTAGTTCAGAGGCAGGCGGGCACAGCCACTTCACTTGGAGCACCAATGACTTAGAATCCTGAATTAATCCATAAACCAGGACTCTCATCATCAATTCTGTTGGTGTGGTGTAAAACCCAATTGACTTATCCTGCGGCCTCCTCTTTAAGTTTTTCTTTCTTTTCTTCCTTTAGCTTAACAATTTCTCCAGATGCGTCTCATTTTTCTCACAGTTGTTGCATTTAAACTTGGCTGAATTTGAGTACTTCCGTTTAATTGGGTGGTTAGCCTTCTACTTAAGCTTATCATTGCATCTTTAGCCAATGTAAACAGCCTTTCAATCAGGGCGTCTTGCTGAGGATTCTGGTTTTTTGACTCCATCTTATAATGGCTTCAACGTCAATCAAGGCCTCTTTATGATCTTCAGGTATTTGGCAGATTTTATGGCCAAGATTATATACATCAGGAGTTGTAGGAGTAATTCCAGTAAACTAAAAAAGTCATTCTTCTTGGCAACAATATCTAAGGCTCAAGTCATCCAGAGATGTTGTGACTAAGGTAATACAGATTTGCTTAGTCCACCATTAATTTGTACTTCTCAATTTTCATGGTGAGAATTCTTTCTTCATATTTTGAATATACTGTGAGCTTATGAACTTGGCAATAAAAATCTCCTTGACTTCAGCCCAGTATTAGGGGTCAGAATGCAGCTCCAAGCACCTCCTTTGCCTCTCTGCTCATACATCCCTTAACATTGTGAGCTTTATCTTTGTCGCTGAATCCCTCCATGCTGTTTTTGTATAACTGAAGAAATCTGGTTATTGTTCTTTCAACAGGAATGAACTTAACCTTAAAGTACGAGTGGAAATTAGATCTTCTTTCTAATTTGATGTGTTGGTTGTAACACAATCGTTGGCTTGTTGGTATTAGTATTGCATTTAACCAAAATAGGTAACAGTCTGAGGGGTGGATGAAGTCTCACTTGCATGTTCTCTACATCTTTCTTCAAGCAATCCAACTGGTCATTGTGGATTTCCATATTTTTGGAAGTTGAGTTTAATTTATGTATAGTCATTTGTTTACACTCTACAAGAAATCCAACTTCTCTATTTCTTGTTTAAATCCAGCTCTCAAGTCCTGTCATATTCTTGTGATGATCCAACTCTTCTTAGCTCAATAGTCAAATGATTTACATGCTGCTTCAAATTGTTGATCTTTTCTGTACATAATATCCATATTCATATCTTCTAGAAGTTTCACCCTATGGACACTTCCATGGTATCCTCAAAGAACTCTCCAAGCTTTCTTAATGGTGATCCATGTATTGATCAACAGTTTCTGCTAAAGTTTCCCACTCACTCAGGGGCTCTTATGATAGGAATTGTGCCATTGGCAATAGTATATTATCTGTTCCTATGGTGTGCCATCAGGTGAATTGATGGGTCTTGTTATTCAGTACACGGGACTTTTATACATGGTTCTAAGCATGTCCAACTGTGTTGAATCCTTTTAATTATACCTAGTGGGGGCTAGTACAGAGATCATAATAACTCTTTCAATCTCTTCTGATAACAGAAAGACTAAGTCATAAAAAATCTATAATACTATACTTGATGGTTTTAGCACAAAAACATTATAAGTAAAGAAATATTCTGTGAGAAAAGTTATATTATGAATTTAGAAGATATATATAGTGCTAAGATATTTGGGATGTATGAAGTAGGTCTTAATTTATATCAAGCATTTCTCTTTTCACAAGGCAATGTGTCTCTTCACTTGGTTTCAGGGTCAGTGAATTCCAATTCCTTGATCCTCTGGGATCCTCTGGGCTTCATTCGTATATTATATTGCGTAGCTTTACCATGTTTTTATACTTGTGGCTGCTGCTCTGAGTTCAACAGTGGCTCATGTTGTTCTTATGACCCTTGCGGCTCTTGCAGCTGCATGGTTACATTAGTCATTAAAATCAATAGAGTTTTCAAATTAATTTTTTCCTATTTTGGTGATATTTGCATCAAAAAGCTTTGTTAAAACTGAGAAACTCTTATTGGACAGGTTTTCAGTAATTCCTCCATCATTGGCGGTTGATTCCAAAAAGTATATAGGGAGAATCCTCTAAAGCATCAATTGCAATGTTGTTCTTTGAGTTGTTTGGACTAAGATCTATACTTTAGTGTCCTCTGATGTCATGGTGAACAGATGGAAAATTATTGCGGCAGTCAGGTGGTACATAAATGCCTTCATTGTCAGGAATATTGGACTGGTCAGGGCCTATAAAGGGCGTCACAGTTTTGTAAAACGTTTTATTTTCTGGCTGAGTTGGCTGTGACTTAATAGTTGTTCAGGGCAGCTACATAATTAGTGTCATTACTAAATCATTGGAATGGGGGTTCCAGGAGGGTTTTCTATAGATTGGTTACTTAACCACTAAGTTGACTTTATCACCAGGTACTCTAAAGGAATTAAAATTATTAGTTTGATCTACTAGTGATTTCTTAGTGACCTTTTCTCTAAAGAATAAACAATATAAATTAGCATTTTTAGTTGAATAATAAATGACATGGGTGAGATATATCTTTATTATATAATCAGAAAATATTTATAGGATGTGATATAATTCATTTTTGTTTTGATTGGTGTGCCACTTATTATAGAAATCTTTATCAATGATAAAAGATCAGAAAAGTCCTCCCTTATGAGATTATTTCCTATCAGGCATATTTATTTACTAGAAATCTACTTTCCCATTGCAACGCTCCTTGAGAAGAGAGGTTTCCTTTAGTCAGAGTTTAATCAGTGCGGTTAGGTGTCAATTCACAAATACAACTATTAAAAAGGAATCATCAGACTTTCTGTTGCAGATGCAATTAGTGCATCTTTATAATTTTTTAAAAACTTTAATAACATTAAGGCACTTATATACTTGATAGAATACATCTCTAGATTTGCTCATAGTATAGATGATGATAATATATATCTACAAGAAGGAATTTATTACTCATTTAGTTTTGAGAAATTGATAACTTTATATACAAAAAATAAAAGAATATGACATAGTTAAAAACAGTTGTCAATTTAAATAGTGATGCTGATAGGATGCTTTATCTATAACACACCCAAATAAGTAGAGTGTCTTCTATTACATTAATCATATCTTTCTATCATGAACTAACTAAAGATTACCCAAGGTGGGTAAACATTGGGATAGATATACACCATAGATTTATGGCCACATGCCAGGATTCCAAATCCTTGCATATTTGGTTGGTAGCAAGAAGATTTCACTGCTAGATTAACCACAACTTGTTATTATTTATACAAAGCTATTATGAGTTAAAAGAAGGGTGGTTAGCCTGGCAGGGTAAACCTGCTTCCATTCTAGTCAAGGTTTTGTTCAACTCATGTTCAAAACCTGTACTGGCTATAAAAAAATCTTGGTGTGGTATATTTTCAACAAGGTCAATCCACCTCAAATACTTTTATTATGAGTTAAAAGAATATTTATGACTCTTTTACCATCATAGAACTGTTATTGAGAATAATAACATATTCCAAAGAGTATGTCTTTAGATTAGCAGATTTAGCTTAGATTGTAGTATCAATATGAATTCTACACTAGCTCATATTCCTCACTCCCATTTTCCCACATCTGATGGATAAGCAAGATCTTTGGGTCAAATAAATGGATTCACTTATTTGTTTACTTAAACTATGAAGCCTAGTTTAATTGTATGATCAAGTTTTTTATAGATCAGTATAAAGATCATCAAGCTAGAGATCTGGGTACAAAATAATATTTAGTTTGGTGAAACCCCTTGGTTTGGGACTTCCTAGCACTAAAAAAGTTATAGTAGAATTCTTTAAGTCATATCATCAATCTTCTGAGCCATTATCTATGTATGCATCACTCCTTATAGCTTCAATATTTTTTAGTACTAGATGGTCCCAACCCAAGGGGGGGGATTCATCAATGTTTTATAGCTTCAATATTGCTTTTCCTTAAATGCAATATATATTACTACCACATCAATTTAATTACTATATCAATTCATTAAGTTGTCATCTTTCTTAATATGCCATAAAATAATAATAAAATCCCATAACACTCTTGGACAATAACCTTATTGCAGCTCATGGCTTTAGGATATCTATTAGTCAGTTTAAGCAAAAGCATTTTAATTTGCCATGACTTCCTTAATACTGAGTTTTAAGGAAATTCTTTCACAGCAATGATTGCAATTTAATTCTCATATGGTGAATATTAGATGGATTGTTGGAGTTATAAGTTATTTTCTATTTACTTTAGTTCTTGGCATCATCAAGGTTAGTATCAATTAGGCTACCAAGATTAAAATACTGTGATAATCTTAACTTTTCCGGTTGCTTTATTATGTAATATAGTAATTACATTGTTCTCAGTTAGAATTTCATCTTCCACATTACTCCCCAAAATAAAACTTAACAATTTGTTCAAGTTTTATACTTGTTTCAAGTTCACAATGATTTTATGGCTACTTATCAGTGTCAGCAAGGATAAAGGAACCCCTCGCCACCATTGCTAACTTGGTAGTATGCAAACAACTCCAGAGACCCCAAAGGTGAAGAGATTGGCTTGGCTACCGTACCTCTTCCAAGTGTCCATCAAATCAGACATGCAATGCTATGGGATTGCAACCTGTGTTTTGAGCAGGAGTATACCTTTAAATTGGGAGCTTACCTGAATTGCCATCATTTGAGGTTACTCTCTTTTGGCATGGGGTCTTTTTTGCTGATGTAGTGTTTTGAACCCAAAGAAAACCCAAGAGTTACAGTTTATGCCAGATCATTATCTTAGTATAGCATCTATCCGGGTTTAGGTTTTTGATGTAGGATAAGTTAGTCTACTAATTAATGTTCATGAAACCTAATAAATATCTTAGCATTCTAGGCTGGGCAAACAATCTTTATCTCACAGTTACATCTCAGTAAGAACCAAGCTATCTACTGGCTCCATATTAGCTCTTAGTGTTTGACATATCTCTGCTACTAGAGCCAATACTGGAATTAAGTTAATAGTTAGCCTTTATGTAAACTCAACTAATCATATCTCTCAATCTTAAAATCTATTACCTCAATTGCCAACTTGGAATATTATCCGTCAGAACAGCCTTTATAGTTAATTGGTACAAATTTGCTGTATCATTCAGGATAGGGATGTAAATACCTATCCTGAATGATAGACATATGCGGCAAATAAGCCTCCTACAAACTTATGAGGGCTTAAAGGTAACCCAGAGTGTATCCCTAAAGCTTATTATATATAAAATTGTTGAAATGTAAACCCTATTACAAGTTGGTCAAGTGTGTATTAGGTACTTCTGCAGGACCAAACAATTAACAGAGAGGTAACTAGGTAACTTAAATGAAGTTTTATCATAAAAAACTGTAGACAACAACCTGATTGAATGGTATGCATCAAATTTTCTTCCAAATCAGAATTATACACTTTTTTGTTATTAAAGAGGATTTTATTTTTAGAAAATCAGTTAGTAAAAACTTTATGCATCACTATAGATCATAAATGTGGGTGGATACATGCCCTGTAATACCATCAATAATCTTAATTTTGGGTGACACTTGGGCTAACAATTGAAACTATGCAATTGCTAGATCATAGATCTCAACTTAGGTTAAAGTCCAAGTTAGCCTAACCTTGTAGAATTTGATAGCTTAAAAAAGGGTGCACCAGACGCTTCTAATTAATCATTGACTCTGGAAGTGTTTATAAATTGATTGAGTTTAGTTAAAAATGGTTAAATTTTTGTTAAGCTTAGCATATCTGAAACCTTTTAATAACCAAGGTACCCCCTCTAACTTGAAGATTTTGTTTTAAACTTTTTTACCATATGCTCATATAGTTAGGGTATATAGGCATGCCTATCTTTAGAAAATGATTTTATGATAGCCTCAGCTTGATTGGTAAAAAGGAGCAATAGGTTTCAGGTCAAAAGTTTGGGTTTGTAAACCCATTAAAAATCTAGTGTTTACTAAAGCATTGGTTAAAGGCAAACGTGCTAAAGAATCTTGCTTAAGTTTGCTCCATGAGGATTTTGTGGCTTATAATGCACCTTTTGAGGGTTTTAAACTGCTATAGATCTTGTAAGGCACTGTACTAGCCTTTATGTGCTATAGAGTAGTTTAATTGGCATGTCCTAAACAGTTATAGGTTTAATATTCACTAAAATCTAACTGCCTAAACTATAGGTATTTTTAAACAAACAACCTTTTCAGGTATAGTTTTTACTCTGCTCACTACTAAAATCACTGCGCTTTTTTACATACTTCAAATGTTTCTCTACTATCTTCAATCTTTTACTCTTTTTCATACAATCCTCTACTTTCATATAACCTTTTACTACTTTACAACATTTAAAAAGATAAAAAATGCATATTAATCTTTTTAATTCTAAAAATTTCCTATCATTATGAGCAAAAGGGAGCTGGAAAATAAAATAGGGGAAAATGTTAATAGGCAACTTTTAATTAAAAAGTAACAGAATAGGATATATATAAAAGATTTGGCTTTTTAACCTATCTTAAGTTAAAAATATGCTAGGAAAAATTGGAAGTATACTTGAATAAGATGGCAGAGTTCTAAATTAAAAACTGGTGGTTTAGAAATATAAAAGAAATACCAGAAGTAATTCAAGTGGTAGAATAATATAGTGGAAACCCATCTTATATTAACTCTTTGAGAAATAAGGAGAAAGTTGATGATCAAATATCAGTTTGTTCATCTTATATAAACTATTTGGTGAGATTTAAAAGATCTTGTTGGTCACATAAAAGAGGGTATACACTAATAGAGATTTTGTCAATCAAGACCATTCTAAGTTAAAAAGATAACAATATGCTTATGAAATCTTGTCTAGAGAAATTCATGATAGCTTACACATTTATATTGGTGAAAGTAGTTTTAATCTATATTTAAGAGAAACTTGCAGGAGATATTTAAAAGATAGGATATTCAGGTCGTTGTACCTCCTAACAAAGATCCAAATATGCCTTTCATTTCTGCTATATATAGTGAGGAAGTAATATATACATAGTGGATAGTAGGATCTTTGAACAGAGATTATTTTTAAAAAAATACCTTGTTTTTAGATGTGATGCTCTTTATAAGTTATTTAACCTGATTTTCTTAAAGGATATTGCAGAATTCATCATGCTATTATCTATAAAATGTCACTTTGTCAGAAAAGTCAACATTTTATTATTATCATCAAAATAGTTATATGAAAAATTAAATTAATTTAGATTAAAAAATTAAGACTATAACAGTAAGAAAACTTGGAGAAGGTTGTAATGATAAACTTGAACAATCTAACTTGAATTAAACGTTAAGGTAACTAGTAAAGCTTTAAAATAATATTTTAAACATATGTGAAACAATATCATTAAAACTATAGCTTATGAAGATTTCTTATAATGCATTAAATAATATACCTTTTGCTTTTTAGCGGAAATTCTGTAATTTCCTATAAAAATAGACAAAGGTAATGTGAAAGCTGTAAAAAAAGTATATGATAATAAGAAAAAATTATGTAAACCCCTAAAATAGTATTTAAAAATAGCAAAAAAGTGCATGAAACTATAAATATTTATAATTATAGCAAAAGATTATGTAAAAGTTGTAAAAACATAAAAATAGTAAAAAAAAACTTATGATATCTGTAAATAACACCATGAAACCTATATTTTAGGTATGGTAAAGGTTGTCATTAGGATCAAATAAAAGGATTTATATCATAGGTAAAAAATATGAACTTAAATCCCTGCAAAGTGATTTGTGGCAGTAAGATTTTTTATACAGAATTGGAATTTTCATAATAAACTAAGTATAAAAACTTCTGGGTCTTTAATGATGCACAGATTTGCTTGACTTTTAATTCTGGAATAAATTATAGACTTTCTGATTGTATGAAGACAACTTTATATCAAGTCTTGAATATTGAGCAAATTCCAACCCTACTCTGGCAGATATTGATGGTGTAATTGACTTCAGCTTCACTCTGGAAAATTTAAATAGAGTACAAGTGACTTTGGCCTCACTCTGGTAGTTGACACTTAAAAGGAAGTGACTTCTCTACAAATTCACCCTTAAGTAAACAAAAAACAATTGATAACAGTATTTGCAGTTCTAATGTGTTTATTATTTTAAGTAAGAAATATATATAGGAAATAGTATTAAAGGACATGTGTTAGGGTAATTGTGACAACCATGATATCTTGGCACACCTAGCCAATAAAAAGAGATATTGGTTCAATATTGGGAAAACCTCCAGCTTTATTTCACAATAAATAGCATATCTAATTTACCATTTGAATCAGCCATCACGTCAGCTACTAAAACCAACAATTTTTGAGTAATTGCTCTATCTGAGCTTATTTACTCATATCCACAATGACAGCAACAATCCCCAACAATATAGCAATTGTAACTATAATCAGGTACAAATTCTCTGTAAATTATGATATACCATTCAATTGGTTATTATTGCTGAACAGAGGACATAATTAAATTATCATCTCAAAGCTTAATCTATATGCTAAATTAAATATATAACCAATAATCAAATAAATTAAAGCTTGTATAATTCCAAGTTGGATAATGTGGTTATATAAAAATTTCTACAAATTCCTCCGCTTGACCAGATTATTTAAAAAAATGTACACTTCCTCCGTTACTTCTCAGTATGAATGATATTTGGCAGGTTTATCTGAAATGTACGCCAACCTTCTCTGAGTGAGGTCACAAACTGCCCAAAGAAGTATTCTCTTCAGCCTTTCTAAAACCAGTGCTCTGAGTCAAACAGATTTAGTAAATCCTTCCTCGTTATTGTCAAATTGACTGAGGATGGCTCCTATTGCCATCAATGATGCATCTGACTGGATAATGGACAATTTATAAAATTCAGATATTTCAGAATTTGACTTGCTGTCAATTATTTCCTCAGTTTATCAAAAGAAGATTGAGTTCATTGTTCCAAACAAACCCTTTTTTGGATCCTTTAAGAGATGAAAAATCAGATTGGCCTTTTTTGCAAAATCCTTAATGAATTGGCAATAACAGCTGACCATCCCAAGATAACTTGAACATCACAAACACTACCAGGGACTGAGATCCATTAGATTGCTTCTACCTATTGTACTTGGAGTTTTAGCCTATCAGCACTAATCATAAACCTCAAGTATTCTAATTCCTCCTTGAGGAAATGGCATTTTGAAGTTTAAGCTTGAGATTTGCCAAAGCCAGTTGTTGTAATTCCGATATAACTGGACAATAAGCCCTAAGTCATTATAGTAGAATGGTTAGAATCCACCAATCATGATTCTGAGCTACAATTATTTGAGCGCCTTAAGATGAGGCGACATTGGGTTAAAAGGAGAATATTGTATTGCCTCCAAATTAGGTGATAAGGTAATTTTAACAAATGAAGAATAATGGTATGTCAATGTATAATGAATAATGAGTGGATCACCTTAGCCCAAAATGATAGAGAATTGAATACCATACTCTGCCAGAACCAATGAGAATTGGCGGAACTGAATAGATAAGCTGAGGTAAAGGTATCATCCAAAGTCGCTGAGATATAAGCAAGATAAGACAATTGAAGAGGGGAGGACTGTTAGTAGTTTAGAGTGAGTAGAACAGCAAGTATCCGCTTTATATATTCAATTTAATAAAAGAGTGCCTTTGTGGCAATTGTTTCATCTTTATTGAAGTTTAATAAGTTGTTTTGAGGATGACAATCATCATGTCATTGGTCCTATTGCTTAGTGGGCTTAACCCTGTGCAAAACCTCTTTAGTGTATCTCCAATATATCACCAAAATTATAACACCAGTCTTTTAAAAACTTTTCAAGGTAGTGCAGATGATCTTTATAAGTTCAGATGAACACATTGATATCATCCAGATATTCAAGGACACAAGACAATTATAAATCCAATAAAAATCATGTCATTGCCCGTTGGAACGTTGCAATAGTGTTACACAAGCCTTGAAACATCCTCATTAGTGGTAAAACCCTGTGCCATGATTATGGCACACTTCTCTTAATCCTCCAAAGGCATTTATATTTATCAATAGCCAGAGATCAAATTTATGGTGGAGAAAAATTTGGTTCATCATAATTGATATAGCGCATCATTGATTCTAGGCAGGGGATACAAATATTTCTTTGTGATTTGGTTAACAAATGGAAATTAACCATGACTCAATTTGATCTGTCCTTTTTCTTAACTATCATTATAGAAGTTGCTCATGGGATGGATAATTGTTCAAGCATCCTGTGTTCTAATAGTTTCTCAATTTTTTGCCAACAAACTTCATCTGCTACCCTAGACCTCCTAATAGGTCTCAACCAAATTGGTCCAACCTCTCCTGTTTTGACTAAATTCAATACGTCCTTTGTGCACCCCAGATCATAATAATCTTGTGCAAAAATAACTTGATACTTCTCAAAAAAACCAAAATTTTGTCCTTCTGACCCTCCATTACCCCAGTTTTTTATATCTTTCAATTAACATGTGAATATTCCTGTTAGATTATTTAGTTAATTAAGAATCCAGCTTATTTGTGCTCGCTGGTGCTTATGCTTCTGGATTCCACAAAAGTTGTGATAAAATTAATAAATAAACACTAGCAAAAAATTATGCTTTTAAGAGTTTTATTAGCAACGTGGGGTAAGAAAGTAAAAAATGATACCCTCATTATCCAACCAATATGTATTTAACTGTATCAAAGATCAGAGGGAATTCAATAGTAAGTTCAGTATGGCTTGCTACCATCCAAATTAGGAAATATGAAAAAGCAGCCTATCAAAGCTTGGAATACTCCCTTTGCCTTGGCTGTATGATGAATGGGGAATTAATGGCTGGCATTACATACCCGTGCAGTAATACTTTAATGAGCTTCAGCCAATCCCCATCAGATGAAATCATTTTACCTTAGGTACCCCTGCCACGCCTACAAAGAGGGGTGGTTCCCGCGTAGGTGCATGAAGGGACCTGGTGGTGGCTGGGGGAGTACCATTTTATGGACGCCCCAGGGTCTTTGGCGTGGTCAGAGTAATCTGGCTGCTAGATTTTATGGTTGCTGCCAGAGTATTATTCAAAATTGTGTTACCCAATTTGTGGGGTTCCACCAAGAATTGACCAGGGTCTTTTGGTCAATGAAATCTTTATTATTATTGAAATTGCACTTAGAATCATCACAAAATTGTAAATGGCTGACATTTGCCCTTTTTGGCTGATTTCAAACCAAGACATTCTTCCTTTGCAGCTGAGAGGGCAAATGTTTGACAAGCTAGTCCTAACTCATCAAATTCTTTAAAATTTGTGAAAGGAATTAATTCCCATCGCCGGTTTTAACTGAGCAAATGCAACCACCTGGTGCCATTTGACCTTCATTGGAGTATTTCCTAGATTGGCCAACAGGATATGAATTACCTTGTGACCAGGAATTAAAATCCTTGGAGCTACCCAAGGTTCAATCCTCAATTGCTGCCAAAGAGCTTCAATTTCCACGTATAGCTGATTTAGGATCTCTGATGTCAGTCTGGTTTCCATGATTTGCTGCATTCCCAGCTAATTTTAACATCCTCAATAGCTCAGATTGTAAATCAATGATTTTTGTTAACATATTTGGGTCACTTTTGGACTCTTTTCCCAACCAGTTTGTATCTGACAGGTGATATTCCATCCTTATATACCAGATTGATGAATTTAGTTCTCTTGCTGAGGGGCGCAATCCCTTCTCCCTGGTAAATCAGTGGCAAAACTGCACCAGAATCAACAAGGTATCTTCTTTAAAGTCACACTCGGCCCCATACTTTTTCATGAAGTCAATGCCAAAGAGAATACATAATTCTGGTTGCCTGAACAATCGCTGGCACCAATATTACCAAGGATCCAAACCATAGCAGAAGAGCGCTATAGGCCTGCAAGAAGTACTAGAGTCAGGACTAGCTATCCCACGCTGCTTCTGATGCTCTAAATCCGGTTTAGCTTCCAATCTTTTGACTAATTTAGTCAAGTCAATGTTAAATGGCGCTCCACTGTCAATGATTTCCCTGATGGGGACTCATTTCAAATATCTATAAGCATACACTCAGAAATAATATAAATTATTGTTTACTGTATGTATGACATAAATTGTTTGCTGGATCTAGGGTTTGAATAAATTGGGCTGAAATATTGGGTAACATCTTTTTAGTACAAATCAGAATCAATACATTGACTTCATCTAGTTTGGCATATAACAGGTCAGTTTCATCTTTAACATCTCTGACCTTCTAAACTTCTTTTCAGTCTTACATAAAAGCTACCTCCTCTACAATTTCATGGACAACCCCAATTGATCTCAATCTAGTTATCACTTTTACATCATGGTAAACTAATTGATAAAGAGAATCTAACTCAAGCCCATCTGTAAATAGTTCCAACTTGACCAAATCCTATGGTTTATCAGGAGAAACTGGATCACATGCAGTTCTAGTCTGTCTCACATCTTGATTACATGATCTTTTCCCTGCCCTTCAGAAGTTTCTCTACTTGGGCTGAACTAGGTAGCCTGAACTTTTAGTTTTCACTGTCCATAGTTGATAACAAAGTTTCTAGGATGGCCACACTTATTATGAGTCAATTATGGCTTTTTAAAGGGTATAGATCCTTAAAACTGCTTTTCCTGATTCCCAAAATTATTATAATCTCCTGATTTATTGATAATTTGGCACAAACTTTTGTTGGTAAGCAACTAATTGTTTGGTTTATAAACCCAATTTGATGCATTTAAAGTCGCTGACAGCACCTTCAGATACTCTACCATTTGGGATATAGTATATTTACTAATGAGAGATGAAGCCATCAACAAAGCAAATCACAGTAAAGGAACAATGCATTTTGCACAGCAATTCTTCCATCAAGATTAGCCATTATACTAGCACCACTAAGTATCTCTGCCTCCTTATAAAAACGCTCAGTGAATGCACCCACTGTTTCATCTTTCTAGGATTTCCTCATGAATTCTAAAATCTGAGCTGACATTTTATTCAGGCTCCCAAAATCATTAAGAATCTCATCCTTCGCCACTTTATAGCTTTAATTTCCTCACAAGGATAGAGCAAAACTATATTTTGACATGAGGTATCAAGGCAATTTATGACAGTTACAGCTTTCTGATGGTCAATGTAACCATATAAGGCCATCTCAAATAACTGGTAAAACAGGCGCATTTTCCTGATGGAAAATGAGAAACTTTTAGAGTACTCTTGGAATCTTCAGTGATAATTGGTGCAGTATTTTTGATTGGGATTTGATTGCATGCTGGAGTCACTTTTAAATAATTCTGTAAGCGCCACAATGGTTGGGGCAATTCCCAAACAGATTGGATGGTGCTCTCAGTGCAACTTTCTAATTAAATAGGTGCCAATTCTTCCTCAAATAACTCAACGTCGTGGTACTCATCCCAAGTGCAGGCACACTTAGAATCTTTGAGGTCATCCAATTGCTTAACCCTTTGTACTCCGCTGTCCCCTCTCAGGGGACATCATAATTCTAGTATATCACTCAGATGTCCCCTCTCAGGGGACATTAAAGTTTATTAGTGATTACGGGGAATTAACTTATTCCAGCACAACTTTTTGATAAATGAATGTTTTTCTGAAATTTTCTCTTGAAATGGCAAAAGAAATCAAATCAAAATATGTTAAAATTACTAAGATATATAAAAAAATGTCAGCGGATTTTTTGTCAGAAGAGAGCGTGAGAAGTGTGCTCACTATGGTCTGAGCATTTGACTGCGCCACTTGAAAGGAGCAATAAGGAGAGTTTGTAGAAGAAAGGTTGCTATACAAGCATGCCTCACACTGTATGGTGCGAGGCAGAGGAGATTTATATATGTAAATAAATAAATATAAAACTGGAGGAAAAGATTTTCAAAGCTGAACTCAGTCTGATTTAAAATGCCGAGTGGTATAGATTTATCTAACAAGTGAGAAAAAGTGACTTTTATTTAACCAAGGTAAGCCAACCAGGGGATGGACATTACCAAACTAAAACTAAAAAACATAATAATAAGAATTAATGATTCAAATGAAACGCCCAAAATGGATGGATCAATTGAATTGTACCTAACAAAATATCCAACCAGGTGGGTAGTGAATACTGCTATCCCTCCATGGTGGATGGGGAGGGGGATCGGGAGGCTTGTCTTTGGCCACATCCATCTCATTCCAGAGTAGGATGCGTGTTAAGGAAGATAGTAATGGTGTGGGGGCATTGGCGGCATGGGGTTCAATATCCTTGATGATTGGAACTTCCAAATAGTTGCCAGCCATCATTATACCAACGATGTATTTGCCCAAAGCGCCTTCAGCTTTGAGGTGGGCATCTGGGAATTTAAAGAATGTTGCAATGTTGGTTTGGGTTATTTTGCTTTTAATTCCGTGCTACTGTTACCACATTATGGATGGCTTCAGTAATGTTTTTGTGTAAGATTTTCATGTTGATCTTACTTTGTGGAGTAAGATTGTTGGGGATGATGGGAGATGGAATTCCTCCTGTGAGTGCAGCCACAGATTTGGTGGTTGCTTTGTGAAGCGGATGACAATCTGGTGTGGCAGCTGCATCTACTGCAAGCTGGTGGTCACTGTAGAACGGTTTAGCATTAGGTTGTGGGACATATTTCTGAGGTGGGAATTTTGCATCACAATCTGCATTACAGAGCCACTTGAGTTGCAGCGTCAGTTCTTCAATGACATTACCTGATTTGTTAATTTCATCCAATAATTTCCATGGATTTTGGTTGAATTGGATTGGGGAATCAGCGTATGGTTGAGGTTTGTTTGATTTGTTTGCAGATGCATGGGATCAAACTGGGATCCAATCCAATATTTGGTTGGATGAATTATTTGTGGCAATTGGGGCAAGTTGGGTGCTGATTGGTGGCTGTAGGTGCAGCTACAGCATCAGGCATTGGAGGAGGGGAAGGTAGGATTGTACCCCATGTTGGAGTTGGCGTGGGGTGGGCAGCGGATTGGTGGGCGTTGGGCAAACTTTTGGCATTGGTGGAAGTTTCTGAGTATGGGCATTTGCATTTTTAGTGGTCTAACTTGAAACAGGATGGACAGATTGTCCATCTGCCCTCAACGCGGGCCCAGAAAGGATGGTCAGGGGCAGATGGGATGGTGACACAGGGGGAAATTGCCAACAAAATAGTTGTAAATTCAGGGCTGATCATGGCATATGCCTGAGGCCCAGCGAGGCGTGTGGCCCCATTTGGGACCACAAATTGTAAGATGGGGTTGACGCCATAGGCTGCCAAACCTTCCATCAGCTACTGGTGGAGCACTTTGGGGGGAGGTGGGTGGGCAAACCAGCGAACTGGGCCACCAAGGTGGTGTCCGTCAGGAGCTGGGTCTGAGTTGTTGGGAGGGGAATATTGTTGAAAATTAATGGCACCATTGCCGCAGTGGCTGCAACAGCTTCACATGGGAAGCCAAGATCAAAGTACCTCTTATAGGGGCAGAAGTCTATAGAACAGGCTGGTGTCATCACCGCCTGAGCCATTTTGATAATGGCTTGGTCAACGTAGGGGAAGAATTTCCCATATTTGACCCTAAGGCCAAAATGCATGTTGCTTTGGGGGAGCACCAGGGGGCAGCGGGGCACCGCTTGGGTTCAGGTGAGATGGGCATCAAGATCCTTGGGAGGAATGAATCATCCCAAGGGTTTGGAATGACTGGGCGAGCCAGTCTGAGCGCGTTTTCCTGTCAGATGAAAAATAGATGGGGGTGTTTCGCCGCTACCCCACGCTGGGACAGTTGGCAGGGGATCTGATGACATCAGAGCAAGACTTCAGTGTGTGATTAAGTGTTTGCTTTTAATTTACTAAAATTAATTTGCTCAGAAAGTTACGCCGAGCAGAGAGAGCAGTTGAGAAAAAGTACTCTGTTCTAAAAAGTGATCAGAAAAGTGATAATCTTTTGGTAAATATCACTTTTGTGAGTTTGTAATAACAATTAAAAATTTTAAACCCATGTATTTATTCATTTTTATTATAACAATGGCAAAACATCAAAACACGAGTGAGTCTCATGACACAAGTAGTAATGAAGATGAGTTCCAGATAGATATTTATTCAGACATTTTAGAATACTACATAATTTACCGCATCACTGAAGAAAAAAAGAATTAAACACCCATGATGCATTTCAAGTTTGTGAAGGCACTTATAGGCCAGTTAAGAGGTGATTTTTGGGAACCAAGAACACGTCCATCCACATCTTCAGCGGACATTAGACTGAATAATTAACTGCATACTCCTGGTGTGGGAGAAAAAAATGGGATTGTATTGTTTGTTCTGACAGAAAACCATCTGGTGGAAGACGTCAAACAACTTACTATTGTCAAACATGCACAAATCAGCCTGAAGTGCATATTGGGGAGTGTTTCAAACGTTATTATACTTTACAAAATTATAAAAAATAAAATATTGATTTCTTTTGCAAATATGCATTTCTCAATGTCAACCTGTTTCATATAATTCCAATATCAATAATAATATGTTACTTGGTTCCAAAACTATACTAAATAATATGAGGGTTCATAAATGCACGTTTCTGCCACAATGTGGCGCTGAGTAGCTAGTAGCTAACGTCCAGAATGGTTTGGTGTGCAATGGGTTAAGGATTTGCTTCTTTTCAAGCTAAATGTCTCCAGTCATTTTCCCAAAGTTGGCAGTTTTTCTCTATCTTCCCTTCTAGAGTCATTCTCAAGGTTTTAACTTCCCTCCATAGCAAAACAATCTCTATTGCACTTTATATAATTGATTATATATAAGATAATCTTACTTTTCATATGTGGACATTTTTTGATTTAAAGTAATGACTTTGAACTTCAGCAAATATAATTCAGATTGTGTGCTAACTCTAAAGCATTATTATTAACAATTTCTACTTTTGTGCAAAGTTTATTGATTTTGTTCTAATCTCCTCTTTAAGCTACTAAAATTGTCTCTCTCTATCTTCAATAATGTTCTTGTTTTCTCATCTCCCCTTGACCAAATCAAGAATAACTGTGTGAGTTTCAGTGTTGGAAGCAACCATTGGCTCAGTTGCAGCCCAAACTTGGATCATATTAGTGATATTGGATTCTGCTAATTGGCAGCATTAATCCATATCATGTTTCCACCAGTGATTGAACCCAAGCTGTTTAATGATTTCTTTGACAATCCCTCAAATTTTTGTATTTAGATTGGCCTTTAGATCAATAATTTGAGTATTTATATGCTGAACACGCTGTGAAGTAGTGTCCAAGCTGGCACGAATCTGTTGGAAGCTGACATCCAATTGTCGCATCAACGCCTGCTGTTGTACGCTATGACTCTGAGTTTATGTGACCATATCAGTGATTACCACATGCTGTTGGGATTGGATCAACTTCATATTTTAGTAGTTGGCTGCACATATATAACATAACTGAAAAGTTACCAGTAGAATGTAAATACCCTGAGAGAGTTAAAGTATTCATATGCAGAAAATGCTCAAAAATGCCTTCTCCATTCTTCCTGATTTGTGGTGTGGTGAATTAACTTACAGCCCCTATCCAGGTTATTGGTGGAAAAATTGGAACTTTCTCATTAGGAACTTGCTAATTTTGGTCAAAATATCTTGGATTCGCTCTGAGGATGGTTTGTAAATGGGCTCTTCATTTTCATTCACTTCAATAGTTAATAGATGTATATATTGGGGATCCACCAGCATACCCACTGTGGGAATCCAGCCAATTAGTGCTCACTTGGTGCTAAACGCCTGCTGGATTCCACAAAGACTTTATGTAAATTTAAAAAAAATAAGCGCTACTAAAATTTGGATTTTTGTGATTTTTTATTAGGAGTGCAATAAGGGGAAAAACAATATTCCTCGACCTCTGACTATCTAGTATTTAAAGTAATTTTGAAGGCTGAGGGGGAATTTGGGAACATGTTTGGAATACCCTGTACAAGTCTGAATTAGGAAATATGCAGGAATAGCGTATCATGGCTCAGGAACTTGCATCAGGGCAGCGGAGTGAAGGAAGAGAAATTCTGATTGGCCCAAATGTACCTGTGAGATAACATCTTTATAAACTTGAGCCAATCACCACCTGAGAAAATCCTTGCACCTTGGGGGACCCCCGCCAAGCCTATAAAAGGGGGGTCTCCATGCAGGTGCATTGAAGGACTTCGTTGGGGTCAGGGTAGTGCATTCCAATGATCCTCCTGAAGTCCGTGGTGAGGTTGGAGTAATCCAACCAGCCAATTTTATTAGTGCCCATACAGGTTTTGAACTGGTGTTTCCCCAATTAACGGGTTCCACCAAGAATCAGCCAGGGACTTTTGGCCAATTTCCGCAACTTTTTTATTATTAATTTTAATAAACAAGCTCTTAATGACATTAAAATATTGCAAATGGATGACATTTCCCTTTTTTGGCAGAACTCAACCTACAGCATTCTGATTTCTAGTCTGCAAAGGTAAATGTCTGACACCCACCTCTAATTGGATATCTCTTTGATGAGCTGCAGGCAATCCTTCCTCCAGGTTTATCATGTGCTCCATAATATTGAAATAGTCTGGCATTATTAATTTTTTTAAGCTTGACTTTTCCCCTGTAGTGAGCACCAAGTGTAAAAACTGCTGGGTCTTTACTGATGCAAAGATTTTCTTAACTTGTGGTTTTAGAATAAAATTAGACTTTCTGAATTTATGAAGACAACTAGCTTAGTTTAGTCTTGAATATTATGTAAATTTTGGCCTTACTCTGTCAGATATTGATGGTATAAGTTACTTCAGCCTCACTCTGACAATTTAATAAGGGTACAAGTGACTTTGACCTCACTCTAGTAGTTGACACCTAGAAATGAAGTGACTTCTCTCCAACTTTAACCTAAAGAAACTATAAACAAGTGATTTTTATTTAACCAAGGTAAGCCGAACAGGGGACAGACATTACTGAATATGTGTGAAACTAAGAGAATAACTAACAAATATAAAAATTGGGCACCCCAGGGTACTCAAGTTACCCCTGTTGCCAGCGGGACTTCCAGGTATGGGGGGTTGGTGCACTACTCTGAGGGGGTTTCCCCTGCTATGGAGCAGGTGTGAAGGAAAGGGTCTGTGTGGAGGAGCCAGAGTGGGAACTATGATTCTATGAGCGCTTTTTGTCTTGGTCTCATATATCCATAGAGCCAGGCTTGGAAGTGCTCTAGTAAGTGGACATGGAATCTGTTAATAATCCCATGAATGGTTGGGACCGTGCCCTTGAACGCATCTAATGAAATTGTGTGTATTGTCCACATTGCAATGGGTATTATTAGGGAGTGGAGGGTAGATGGGATTGGTGACTCAATCTGGAGTGCGAAGATACTTTTTGATATCAAGAATTCCTGTTTGTTTTGAATCTTGAGCAGGCGTGCGACTTCCTGCCATATAGCTTTGGTTGGAGGGCATGTTTCTAGGCGGTGATGTAGGGATCTCTCTCCTTACATACTGCACATGTTTTGTGGAGGGAATTGGAACGGTCTTCTGTCCTATAGGTCCTTCTCAGACAGCGCCAAGTGTTTGCTCTTATCCTCGGCTGTAAGAGTGGGTGGTGAGTCATTTTCCACATTGCCTTCTGTGTGGTTAAATCATAGGGAATGTCCAACATATCTAGGTATTCTATCCTAGCTATGTTTGGGGTTGTTGCGAGCATATCTCTCTGGGGGTGGTTTTCTGGGTTTCTTAATTTGAATTGGGGGCTGGGTCGTCCCCTTCCCTGTATAGTACCCAATTTCTCTATGGTCCATCCCATATGGCGGATAGTTTGGAGGATATGTTTGAAATGAGGGGAGGTTCCATGAGGACCTGTTGCAGTAGGGTGCTTGACAAGGTATGAAAGTAATCTGGGTGGACTATGTGGGTTGGTTAATTTGAGCGCCTGTGCAAAGTTAGTCCTTGCTGCTCTGGACCAATGTTGTTGCGGGAGGTCTGAAGCAAGGACTTCCTTTATCCATGTACCTAGGATGTGATTGGCGTGGCTCTCAAAATCTATTAGTCCCATGCCTCCGCTTGAGCATGGGCCAAATAGTGTTTCCATCCATATAGGAGGGTGAGAGCCAGGCCACAGCCAGCCCTGGATAAGCGCGCAAATTGAGGTTATAAAGGTAGGTGAGAAGGCTATCGCATGGGCCTGGTACCACAGTATTGGGAGGATGAGCGAGTTAGCAACTATAACTTGTCCTGTTAGTCCTGGGGTTCTCCCCTTGAGGGAGGCTACGCGTTTGGATACCCATTATAACAGGTTACTTTCCATTGTCTCATTAGCATATCCCCCTGATTATAGCCAGATTCCAAGGTGTCAGACAGGAGTGGTGGTGGGAGGTGTTGCAAAGGGTAAAATAATTGGGTTTTTTCTTCGAGTGTTGGTGTGAGGTTCTGATGTTGTGGCCCAATTGTTTGTGTATTTGCCTAAGAGGATGATTTCTGTCTTCCATTTGTTGAGAGATGCATTGCTCACCTTGGAATATTCCTCTAGAGTGTGTTCCAGCTGTCGGGCATCTTCATTGTTTTCTATACCTGCTATGCAGTCATCCGCAAAGGCCAGTATCTTGACTGTTGGTTGTCCTTGTGCGGTTATCCTCATGAGACGTGATTCAGTTACTTGGAGGAGCGGGTCAAAGCTGAAATTTTATAGCAGTGGGCTGAGGGGATCCCCTTGTTTGAGCCCTCTGTGTGGTTTGATATTGTTTGTTAGGAATCCAGGGCCGCATACAGCCATGGTTGCAGATTCTGTTAGGAGCATCGCCCATTTTATGAATTTTGGTGGGAGTTTGAAGGTATGTAGACATTCTTTTAGGTATGTCCAGCTAACACGGTCATACGCCTTTTCCTGATCCAAGAAGACCAGGGCACCAGTTGCTTTGGAATGGCAAATGTTTGCAACAGGGTGTATGTTTTTCCAGATTGAACGCCCTGGTATAAACCCAAACTGGTTGGGTGATAGGACGTCAGATGCAATTGCGCCTAATCTAGCTGCTAGAATTTTTGTTAGAATTTTTGTGTCAGTGTTGGAGAGTGCAATTGGGCGCCAGTTGTCCAGGTCCAACTTGTCACCCTTTTTATACAAGGTTATAACGTAGGATTCATGGCCTCCTGGTGTTAGCCGTGTTTCCAAAAAACTCTGGTTCATTGACGCTAATAGGAGGGGGGCGATTTGTTGAAAATATTTTTTGTAAAATATGTAGGGTATCCTATCAGGCCCTGGGCATTTCTTACGTGGTGCACCGCGAATTGTTTCCCAAAGCTCCTCCCATGTAATAAGGATAGTATATTGTAATTTGGTGGTGTACTTTGTATCTTGGCAGTTTGTATAAATTCTTTAATTTTTTGTGGATCTGTTGGCATATTGCAATATAATTTGGTGTAATAGCAGTGTACTTCCTCCTTGACCTCCTCAGGGTCAGTTGCCACGGTGCTGTTGGTCTTGCAGACCTGTGTGCATGTGGGCTGGTTTCCACGGGAGTGGAATTGGCAGAAAAAGTATGTCAAACAGGTTTCGCCTTCCTTTATGAACTTACCTTTGTTCAATACTTTGATTCTGTGTTGGTGTTCGAAGATGAGATTATTAAGTCAGGCTGAAGTTTCTGCCCATTTGTGTCCCCAATTAGGGCTATAGCCAGATCTCGGAGTATTTATTTCCATGTGATCTAGTTCTGCCAAGGTACGCTTGATTGTGGCCATGTCTGCGGTGTACTTGCGTGATGCAATATGTCAGGTTTTGTTGATTAAATCTTTTTGAAATTTTCCCATGTTCCAATGGGATCCAAAGTGAATGGGGCTGTGAATTCTGGGTTTGTAGCCTTGTTTTCAACCCAGTCAGATATCTCAGGCAATCTTATATTTTCTGGGTGAAGCTTTCTTTAAGGCGACACCTGTGTGTGGGATTGGATTGCCGCTAACTGCACCATAACTAATTGGTGATCAGAAAAATTGATCTTTTTTGTTGTAAATTTGGAGATTCTTGAGTGGTGGGATTGTGGGATGAGGATGTGGTCAATATGACTCATTGATATGAGCAGTCCCTCACATATGTTGGGTCTTGTCATGCGGGGAAGGATTGGTGAATTGGGGGGAAGAGCATCCTGTAAGCCAAGAGATGCCTTCATTGTGCAATATTCAATGTGTCCAGGTGGGTATCCCCTGGGATTAGGCCATCGATCTGTATTGGGGTTATCCCAGCAGTTGAAATTGCCTAACATGATGATATCTGGTGGGAGGGTGAGAGTAGAAATTTTTTCAAAAAAAATTTTCTCTCAGTTGCAGTGCACAGTGCGTAGATACATGCTAATGTAATTATTTCATCTTGGCATGTGATTGTTGCTACCAGGACTCAACCGTGCAAGTGTGATGATAAATTTGTAATTTTAAATTTTTTGTTGTTTTGGACTATCATCCCACAGTGAGACGTCCATACTGATTGTGATGGTGCGACCCTGGTTGACCAGGATTCTTCTTCCCCTTGTAGGCAGTGGGTTTCTTGGATGGCCAAGATGTCTACAAGAGGTTTTCGCAGGATTGCCAGCTTTTTGGCTTGGGATGTATGAGCCCTGGCTCCCGCGATGTTTAACATCCCTATTGACACTGAGGTGCCCACGGCACCTCAGGAGCAGTTGGGAGGACCCTCTGGTCCTATCCCACCGCAGCTCATTTTGGCCATGCTCCGCGGCTGTACTTCAACTCTTTCACTGCCATTGTTGGTTCCCTTGATCTGACCCAATGAATCAAGGGAATTGCAGTTTTTTGCATTTGCATCAACTTTTCCTGCACAGGTCTCATGTTGATTTGATGCGGGTTGTTGATTGGATTTTATATTTTTGAGGTTCAACTTTGTTGCATTGTGCACCGCATTTTCACCCAAATTGCAGTTGCATTGTTCCTCAGTATGTGCATGACTGATGACGCTTTGTGGCCCAGTCTGGTTACTGTGAAAATTTTCAACCTGGGCATATTGTTCTGATTGGTTGGTTCAGTAAATATCTGAAATATCCTCCTGAATTTGTCCATGGTTAATGGCGGGTTCCGCGTGTGCCGCTGCTTCAGCCACTGCTCTCTTGCGGGCTTTTTATGCTGCTTTATGCTGTTTACTTGTAACTGGGTCCACGATGGAGTATAGTCCATCTTCACCCCAGCGGAATGGGTGGTGGCCATCAGTCGTTTTGGTGAAGTTTTCATTATCTTTGTCCATAGCTTCTTCACAAAAATCATTTTCCATTAAGCCCTCTTTTACAGGGCATGCATGTTCTTTGTGGCCCAGTGAGCCACAGTGGTTGCAAATGGGTGGTGCACGTTCCAGTGTAACTCGGAATGCAGCTGACTGGCCCCCATCTGCAAAGTGAAATTCTGCTGCGCGGGGAATTCTGGATAAATCCTCTTCCACTTCTGAGAAGGGGTTGATTACAGCAATAGCTTTGCCCGTGCACAGGTCAGGCATTAAGCAAAATCGCTGTAATTTGAGTTGTTGGATTTCTCCATAGGCCACAAGACCTTTGCGGAGCTCCTCCTTGATTACCTTATGAGGAAGGTTGTTGGGGAGTGAGTCAAAGGAGATGAACAAAGTTTTCACTTTGTTCCATCTGGTGCGCACGGTGTGCACAGTTTTTGCCCTCAGGGAGGGCAATTTCCACGCATATTTTTGCTGCGGCATCAGCTTCATTGGCTGTTTCAAAACCAATATCAATCCAGCCGCAGCCCATGTTATTGGTGGCTATGTACACCATGTGAGGGAAAAGTGAGGGCTGTGCCTCACATGCTTTCTCCCACAGGGTCAGTGACTCATCCCCAAGGAAGAGTCTGATCCTGTGTTCCACCTTTGACAAAGGTTGGTTGAATTGAATGTACATGTATTGCGCGTGCTTTACAGTAAATACCATAAACCCAGACGGTGTCTGAGTTTGCAATTTTTTTATGGCTTGGGTTCCTGGTCCTCCTTCAGGGCGTTTCTTGCCCTTAGTTGCACCGTTAAGCGCACCGCTTACCATGACGCTCGCCCATGTTGTATTATTTTTATTGATATAGTCACCCATCTTTCCTGTGTGTGATTATCCAAATTTGCTGTTTGAATCGAATTGTAGTAACTAAAGTGATTGTTATGAGAAAGAAAAGCTACTATAAACAAGTGATAATAACAAAGTTTTTGCAGTTCTATGTTGTATATTATGAAAATTAAGGATTATATCTAGGCAATATTATTGAAGGACATGTGTTAGGGTAATTGTGGAAAACATGATGTTCTCAGCATGCCTAGCCAATGAAAAGAGATATTGGTTCAATATTGGGAAAAACTCCAGCTGATTTTATAATGAATAACATATCCAATTTGTCTCTTGAATCAGCCATCAAGTTGGCTACTAAAACTGACAACTTCCCATTAGTAATAGCTCTATATGAGCTGACTTACTCATAGCCACAATGTCAGTAGCAATACCCAGCAAAATAACAACCGTGACTATCATTGGATATTAATTCTCTATAAATTTCAATTACCATTTGATCAGTTAATATTTCTGGACAGATGACATAATTAAATAATCATCTCAAAGCTTAATCTATAAGCTAAATTAAATATATGAAACACTAATTAAATAAATTGAAGCTTAAATAATCTCAAGCTGGATAATGTGGCCTTATAAAATTCCCACGCTAAGGTTTTAACTTGCACATGATATGATAACGCTAACTTGTAAATGTTTAGCTAGTGCAAGATAAACTATTAAGGATAAAACTTTTAAATGGCGCACCAAACTCAATCTTTTATGATCATTTATGTTGGCACAATATTGTTTACTAGATATAACTAATGCTATGCTCTTTAAATCAAAAGGATCTGTCACTTTAGCATAGTTTTCAAAACTTAATTATTTTTCTACTCAGCGCTAGTATCTTAGTAAAGGATAGATTCTGAAGTGAATTCTGCCACTTTTTGTACATGAGTTTAGACCCTAGCACCTGGATAAATCTAAGCTTATACCAATATCAAACCTACCCACTTTTCCTTTTGATCCATGATCCATAAAAACTTATCCCATAGGATATGTTGACAAATTTTCATAAAAATCTCGTTAATGCCCCCTTTTCAACTTGGAACTGAGTTCTTATGAGGTTTTAGCTTGACCCTCCCACATAAAAGTTTTATGCAACCCATCAAACCCAAGCGTTTTATACTACAGCTGCTAAAAAAAACTACAAAAAGCTCACATTCCTCTGCACCAAAATATGATACCTACCAACGTTGATGCTAGCAGAACTTTATTCACATGCTTTAAGCTACAAAATCTAACTGCGGTTATATAATTTGATGATGCCTGCTATGAGACCCAACTTTGCCAGCTTATACTTTTCTCTCCCTGTAAACAACCCCATTTAAGCTCAAGGAGAAATCTCAAACCTGATAACCTTATAAGCCTAGATATCAATCAATTGAACTGTCAGGCTAAACCCTAGATACTTATCTTAAACCCCCATTCTAGGCTACCAAAAGTGGGGGTTAAAAACCAAGTTAAGTCAATCTACATAGATTAGCACTTTTCACTTAACTTAAGGTATACCCACCTGTAAGACAATACTTGGTTCAATTCCAGAATACAGGGTTTTCTGAGCCAATATATTTTTCATTGATTTTTGCATCTATTACAAGCCAAATCAAATATTTTTATTGAGTTTTTTGCATCCATTACAAACTAAATCATATATTTCATTGATTTTTGCATCCATTATAGCCCAATTCAGATACTTTTCATTAATTTTTGCATCCATTACAGGCCAAATCATATATTTTTTATTACTTTTTGCATCTATTACAGGCCAAATCATATATACCTCATTGATTTTCATATCCACTACAGCCCAATTTAGATACTTTTCATTAATTTTTGCATCCATTACAAGTCAAATCATATTATTTTCATTGGTTTTTACATCCATTATGTGATGGTAAAGGATATTCCTGACCATTACATTGTTATTAATATAATTAATAATAACAAACAAAACAATAATTTTAATGATAATAATAAGAGAAAAACCACCAAATTGGGGCAAAATTAATATTAAATGAAGGCCCTTATACCACCTTGAGGGATCCGATGAATCTGAGCTTGAGAAATCTGAAAAACATTAATAACTGATCCAATAATAATGTTGAATTTCCTCCAAACGTGGGCCTTGAAAAAACCCCTATTTATAGGGGTTCTGAATGGAGTAATTTTCAAGTGAACAGAGTAATTCATCCATTTTGCAGACAAAATTAATCTATAAAAAGGGGTCACAAATTTTTATCAAAAATCAATTTGATCAAAACAAGATTGTCAGGTCTAAAAATAGACCTCCCAAATTTTGATTATTGACAGTGATTATCAATTGTCAATAATCACTGATAATTATCATACTTTATAACCATTATCTAATAATTTAATCCTATGTTTAAAATCATAATTATCAACTATTTCAGACTAATATTTTCATAAGACTCAAAAAAGTTTAAGAAATTATTATTTGCATACTATAAAAAAGAATTGAGCAGAATTTTATTCCTCAATTCTGTGTTCTTACTCAGTTGGCTCAATAAACATCTTAATAAAAATTATTTTAATTTTTAATTCTATTGAGAAATATACTATGATGAATGCCTTTCTCCAGGACACTGAACTCAGTCACTTAAGGGATTCTCTATTGGCCCTCACCTGGAGTCAAGAATCATTGTTAGGATTAAGTATTATCCTAACCATTATATAAGGATGGCTTCAACCTTATTATAGTGGAATGCGGACTTACAGAGCACTATCTGGGGTTTTATCTAGTTTGTGGACTATTACCTGGTTGGTATTGCCCATTCTTTTGTCCATTAATGGAAAGAACCAGCCCGTTACATTACACAGAATTCATCTAGTTTTTGGTCTGTGGTGAGAGTTTCAAGGGAGGTGCCTGTTCAACCTCTCTTACCTGCCTGGTATCAACATTCTCCTACCATGTTGATGATCATCTTTACGTTATTATTTCTAATGCATGAGATATATTAGATGATGAATAGATGTATTTCAAGTCCTGTCAACCATGAAGCAGCTACAATTCAAGTTAGTCCTATTCATTCTATCCTGGGAACCTTGGCTTTGGAGAAAATTTCATGAAGTTTTTGACAAAGTGCATTTCCAAGGTCGCTTATCTAAGATATGGGGAGAAATCCTACTTTTGCTGATCAGATTTCTCAAGTTTTGAATGAGTTACCTGATAAGCCTACCACTTAGATCAGAAATCTCCTGGGTAAACAGAAGAAGCTGCCTGAAGCACTGGATGATTGTTTTCAGTTAATTGATCAAGTGGCATGTCCTGATGAAGGTCAAGATGTGGCATGGTCAGCTTTGTTGTTAACAACTCAGGGAAAGGGGTCCATAGAAGAATATGCACGTTCATTATGTCCACTTGCTCATGCAGAAAAGGTTGTTCCCTCAAATCTTACATGGATGCTTAGACAAAACTTACACCCAGACCTTCTTTCAGCCTTGGCGGAAACACCTATTGCTGAGGATTTGGAGGAGGAGATCCGTTGTGCTAGAAATGTAGAGCACCATCTTAAAATTGCAAAAACTAAGCAGGATCTTTTATATGTCCAAGGGTACAAGAGTGTGAAAGGAAGATTTTTGCCATAAAGAGTCTGAACCCCTACGTCTCACCAAGCATCCTCAAGCAGAACAACTTGTGCACTCTAAAGAAAACCAAGAAATGGTTGCCGTAACCAACACCCTTGGGTCTGTTCAGGCTAGTTCATATCAAATAGCATCATCTGCTCCAGTCTATGAGACTCATATCAATAAAGGAGACTCTGCACATTACTCCTATTTACTCCTTCCACTTAAAATAGTCAATGGTCAAAACCATGAAGAAGTGACAGCTTTAGTAGACACCGGGGCCAATGAGAACTACATCCAAATTGAGCTTGCGCAAAAATGGAACCTGCCCTTAAAAAAGGTGGGTAAAGTGTCTCTAGCGGATTCTACTAAAACTTCTGTGTTTTGGAGGGTTGGAGGACGGCTCCAGATTGGTAAAGGGGAATGACTATTTGATGAGAGCTTCTGCACTCTAAAATACCTTCCTTATCCTGTGGTGTTGGGAATGAAATGGTGGCACCAGTTCACACCTCAGTTCAATATGCTGACCAAAGAGGTTACTATTAATCTCACGGATTCCCTATCCCTTCAATGGAAGTTCACAACTTGTGAGACCACATCATCCAGGCTTGGAATTTCGTCTGAAGAAGTCACTGACAATGCCTTGCCCAAGGAATATGTTGAGTTTGACAGTGTATTTGGCCCTCATGAACTACCCAAGTTTGATGCTTGTGGCCCATTTTCTCTCAATTTCCAGTTCAAGAAGGACTCAGAATTGCCAAGAGGATGTCCTATTTATATGTTGAACCAAAGATCAAGGGAAGCATTAGAGAAATTCATTGATACCATGCTGAAATCTGGATCAATTGTTCCCTATAAATCTTCCATGGTCTCTCCAATCCTGTTAGTACCTAAGGCTAGTAGAAATCTTAGGCCTTGCATGGATTTCCGCAAACTGAATGAGGTGACTGAACCAGACTCTTATTCACTACCGCTCTAGGAGAACATATCGCCTATGATCTCTGGAAGCACTTGGTTTACCAAGTTGGACTTAGTAGAGGCCTTTCATCAAGTACTGGTGCACCCAGATCATCAGAAATTCACGGCATTCAAATGCCACTGGGGAATTTTTGAATATTGGGTGATGCCCTTTGGACTAAGAAATGCCCCAGCTGTGTTCTAACAGCTAATTGATCATGTGCTCCGTGACTTATTGGGACGTTGCTGCATTGCCTATATGGATGATATATTAGTGTTCTCTAAATCAGAAGAACAACACATTGAGGATGTCAAGTCTGTCCTGAAAGCCATTCAAGATGCAGGACTAAAACTAAAACCCTCAATATGTGAGTTTCACCAGTCATCAGTAACGTTTTTGGGGAACGTGGTTTTCAAAGAAGGGCTGGTGATATGCCCTGATAAGCTTAAGGCCATCAAGGAATGGAAAGCTCCAACGGATCAAACTGGGGTGAGAAGTTTTTAGGAATGGTCAACTTCCTGAGAAAGTTTTCTAAAGATCCTTCCACAGTGGCAATACCCCTAACTAGATTAATGGGGAAGGTGCCCTTCCAGTGGGGTTCAGAAGAAGAGGAAGCTTTCCAAGAAATAAAAGGAAATCTTATTGAAGCCCCTGTCTTGGCTCATGCAGATCCAGAGAAGCCATTTATACTTGAAACTGACGCATCCAACTGTGTGATTGGTGCCGTTCTTCTGCAACAAGGGGAGGATGGAATAGAACATCCCATCTGCTACTACAGCCATAAAATGCAGCCTGCAGAAACCAACTACCATATTTATGATAAAGAGTTATTAACAATAGTGGCAGCACTCCAGGAGTGAGAACACCACTTGATGTATGCCTGTTGGCCTATCATTATTTGAACTGATCATAAAGCTCTGGAGTTCTATAAGAAACTACAATGGGCTGAATCAGAGACAGTCTCTCTGGCATCTGGAGTTATCCAATTTTGTGTTCAAGATTGAATACCACCCAGGCAAAGAGAATTTACTCTCAGATCTTTTAAGCTGGGATCCAGGGCTATCTTATACTCCACATGAGTTAGATAAAATTATTACAGCCACCATGTTACCTCCTGACATCTTTGCATTAATTAAAGATGGAGCCCGGGGACTTAATGGAAGACTATGAGTTGCCCAAGGGAAACCCAAATTTGGGAAGAGGCTATTACAGGAGTTGGTTAATGGACCTTCACCCAAATTCAAAGATTTCATTAAAGAGGAGAATGGGATTCACTACCAGGGGAAGATATGGGTTTCCACTAAGAACTTACAGAAGGAGGTTTTAGAGGCCTGCCATAACCATCCATTGGCTGGACATCCAGGAATTACCAAAACCCTAGAACTAATCATTAGACACTACTCCTGGCCTGGGATAGTAAGACAGGTTAAGGAGTATGTGAGTCAATGTCTGACTTGTGCCTGGGTCAAGCCTCAGTGCAAACTTCCTGTGGGGAAGCTAATGCCCTTGCAGAGACCCCACAAGCCTTGATCATTCATTAGTGTGGATTTTATCTCTTCTTTACCTAAGTCCAGAGGATTTGATGCCATAATGGTTGTTGTTGACCATTTAACCAAGTATGCAGAGTTTATTCCACATTCCACCCAGATCATGTCAAAGGGAGCAGCAGCTTTGTTTCTGGAGGAATTTTTTTCTTGCCATGGAGTACCTAAGGAAATAATTTCTGATCGAGGACCCCAGTTTGTATCAAAATTTTGGAACCATGTATTGGACAACCTACAAATCAAGCCTTGTCGATCCTCTGCTTATCATCCTCAATTGGATGGTCAGACAGAGAGAGTAAATCAGGTGCTTGAACAATACCTTTGTTGTTATGTGTCAGGCTATCAGACAGACTGGAGGGATTGGTTAGGATTAGCCCAATATTCATATAACAACTTGGTTCATGAATCAACTGGAATGTCCCCCTTTTTTGCAAATTATGGATTTCATCCAGATCCTTGAAACCCTTCAGTGGGAGGTCAGAACTCTACAGCAGATGATATTGCCAAGAAGGCTATGGAAACTTTGAAACTCTTAAAGCAGCATTTAGATCAGGCCACAAAATCCCAAAAACAGAAGGCGGACAAGAAAAGATGGGACAATCCAGGAATTAGAGTGGGAAGTTATGTGTTGATTCACTCTCAAAACTATAATACCAAAGTTCCACATAACAAGTTTGGTCCTGTATCGATTGGTCCATACCAAGTGATTAAACAACTAAATCCAGTGGCTTTTGAGTTATCATTACTAGAAGGATCAAGAGCACATCCCACTATCCATATTTCTCAACTCAAGTTGTTTAAAGGGGAACTTCAGAGAAAACTTTCCCTCTCCAACCTGCACTGTGTAAAAACCCTGAATATGAGGTGGAGGAAATATTAGACAGCAAAGTGGTATGGGGGCAACGCAAATTTCTGGTCAAATGGAAGGATTACCCCATTAAAGAATCTACATGGCAAACAGCTGAAGATTGTCACCATTGTCCTGAAAAAATTAGGGATTTTTTTCTTTAAAGGGGGGTGATGTGATGGTACAGGATATTCCTGACCATCACATTGTTATTATTATAATTAATAATAACAAACAAAACAATAATTTTAATGATAATAATAAGAGAAAAACCACCAAATTGGGGCAAAATTAATATTAAATGAAGGCCCTTATACCACCTTGAGGGATCCGATGAATCTGAGCTTGAGAAATCTGAAAAACATTAATAAATGATCCAATAATAATGTTGGATTTCCTCCAAACGTGGGCCTTGAAAAAACCCTATTTATAGGGGTTCTGAATGGAGTAATTTTCAAGTGAACAGAGTAATTCATCCATTTTGCAGACAAAATTAATCTATAAAAGGGGTCACAAATTTTTATCAAAAATCAATTTGATCAAAACAAGATTGTCAGGTCTAAAAATAGACCTCCCAAATTTTGATTATTGACAGTGATTATCAATTGTCAATAATCACTGATAATTATCATATTTTATAACCATTATCTAATAATTTAATCCTATGTTTAAAATCATAATTATCAACTATTTCAGACTAATAATTTCATAAGACTTAAAAAAAGTCTAAGAAATTATTATTTGCATACTATAAAAAAGAATTGAGTAGAATTTTACTCCTCAATTCTGTGTTCTTACTCAGTTGGCTCAATAAACATCTTAATAAAAATTATTTTAATTTTTAATCTTATTGAAAAATATACTGATGAATGCCTTTCTCCAGGACACTGCACTCAGTCACTTAAGGGATTCTCTATTGGCTCTCACCTGGAGTCAAGGATCATTGTTAGGATTAAGTATTATCCTAACCATTATCCAAGGATGGCTTTAACCTTATTATAGTGGAATGTGGACTTACAGAGCACTATCTGGGGTTTTATCTAGTTTGTGGACTATTACCTGGTTGGTATTGCCCAATTCTTTTGTCCATTACTGAAAAGAACTGGTCTGTTACATATTAAAGGACAAATCATATATATTTTATTGATTTTTACAACCATTACAGCCTAATTCAGATACTTTCATTGATTTTTGTATCTATATAGGATTTTTTATATATTTTTCATTGTTTCCACATCTATTACAGGCTAATTCAGATACTTTTCTTTATTTTTTGCATTCTTTTTCTGGCCAATTCATAAATTTTTCATTGACTTTTGTATCCATTACAAATCAAATCAAATATTTTTCATTGATTTTGCATCCATTACAGGCCAAACCATATATTTTTTATTAATTAGTATATCTAATACAGGCCAAATCAGATATTTTAACTGATATTTATACCTGTTACAGGTCAATTTATATATTTTTCACTATTTTCATATCATTACAGGCCAATCCATAAATTTTCATTGATATTCTATCCATTACTGGCCAAACCATATATAATTTTCATAATTTTTGCATTCATTAAAGGCAAAATCATATATTTTTCATTTTTTGCATCAGTTACAGGCCAAATCATATATTTTTCTTTGATTTTTGCATCCATTAAAGGCCAATTCATATGTACTTTAATTAATTTTTTGCTTCCATTACAGGCCAAATCATATATTTTTATTAATTTTTGCATCCATTGCAGCAAAACATATTTTTCATTGTTTTTGATTCTATTACGGGCTTTTCATGTATCTTTCATTGATTTTTCATTCATTACAGGTTAATTTGTTTATTTTTCATTGATTTTCATATCCATTATAGCCCAATTCAGATACTTTTCATTGATTTTGCATCCATCCCAGCCCAATTTATATACTTTTCATTGATTTTTGCATCCATTACAGGCCAAAAATATATTTTTCATTGATTTTTGCACTCATTTAAGCCCAAATATATACATTCCATTGATTTTTGTGACCATTATTGGACAAATCATATATTTTTCATTGATTTTGGCATCCATTACAGGTTTCATTTATTTTTGCATCCATTACAGCCCAAATTATATATTTTTTATTAATTTTTGCATTCATTACAGCTCTAGTCAGAAATTTTTACTGATATTTGTATGCATTACAGGCCAAATAACATATTTTTTATTGATTTTTTTGCATCTTAGGGCTAAATAATATTTTTTCATTGATTTTTGTTCTATTACAGGCCAAATCATTTATTTTTCATTGATTTTTGTATTTATTACCGTTCAAAACTTATAATTTTCAGTTTTTTGCATCAATTACAGGTTAATTTTTTATTATTCATTAATTTTCACATTCACTATAGCCCAATTTAAATTTTCTACATTGATTTTTGTATCTATTGCAGCCCATTTCAGGTACTTTTCATTGCTTTTTGATCTATTACAGGCTAAATTTTATACATTTTCATTAATTTTTGTATCCGTTACAGCCCAAATTATATATTTTTTGATTTTTGCACCCATTACAGGCCAAATCTTATATTTTTCATTATTTTATATCTATTACAGGCCAAATCATATATTTTTCATTAATTTTTGCA
The DNA here is from genome assembly GCA_022478985.1 of Massospora cicadina. Lineage (NCBI taxonomy): Eukaryota > Fungi > Entomophthoromycota > Entomophthoromycetes > Entomophthorales > Entomophthoraceae > Massospora > Massospora cicadina. Next base: position 184,263 of record JAKSZP010011866.1, read on the forward strand.
TCCTTTACAGGCCAAATCACATATTTTCATTGATTTTTGTATCTATTGCAGCCCATTTCAGATACTTTTCATTTATTTTTGCAGCCATTACTAGCCAAAATCATATATTTTTCATTGATTTTTTCATTTATTATAGCCTAATCATGTACTTTTCATTGATTTTGTATCTATTACAGGCTTTTCATATATTTTTTATTGATTTTTGCATCCATTAAAGGGTAGTTTGTTTATTTTTCATTGATTCTTGCAATTATTATAGCCTAATTCTTATACATTCATTGATTTTTGCATCCATTGCAGCCCTAAAATAAACATATTTTATTGATTTTTGCATCCATCAAAGACCAATTCAGATACTTTTCATTGTTTTTTGCATCTATTGCAGCCCAATTAGATACTTTTCATTTATTTTTGCAGCCATTACTAGCCAAATCATATATTTTCATTAATTTTTGCATCCATTACAGCCTAATTTATATATATTTCATTGATTTTTGCATCCATTACAGGCCAAATCTATTCTTTTCATTGGTTTTTGCATTCATTACAGCCCAAATCAGATAGTTTTTATTGATTTTTGCATCTATTGTAGCCCAATTCAGATACTTTCACTGGTTTTTTATCTATTACAGGCCAAATCAGATACTTTTTCATTGATTTTTGCATCCATTGCAGGCCAAATCAGATATTTTTCACTATTTTTGTACCTATTACGGCCAATTTGTCTATTTTCATATCCATACAAGCCAACCCATAAAATTTTCATCCATTTCCATACCTTTATATGTTAAAAACTATGAAAGATATATGGATTGGTCTGTAAACCCCTATAAGCTCACATCCACATGAGCTCACCCACACCCTTACCTTAAGTCTTGTATGGGATGAAATTAAGGCTTACCACATTTGCCTTAAGTCTCGTATGGGATGAAATTAAGGCTTACCACATCCTGAGGATGGATGGTAACCTTAGCAACCATGATATCGGTGGCCTTCACAAGGGGGACGAATTTTCAAATTAGATTACCCAACCTTTATACCCTGTTTATAAACCCTCTCCACTTAATCTCCATTGAGCTTTGGTAGGGGGATCCAAAAAACAAACCTCATCCGGTATACCTGATGGACTACGCATCACCCGCCACGCTTACTTAGTACTTACTTAGTAATCCGGCCAAAGCCTGAACCAACTTTGGACGCCAGATTAAAGTGAAGCCTAATACCTTATAATCGACCTACCAAGCCAAACCTTCCAACCGTACCGCTGGGGGGTTAAACTCTATTGAGCCGCCCCAAAACCTCTCCAGCCCAAGCTTATGGAAAAGGGGTGGCCATCGAGCTTGTTTTACGCCAAAACCAAATTAATCACCGTTGTAAACTTCTACCCCTTAGCCATACCAGGTGCCGAGCATTAGGTATGCTCGATAGACTACGGGGTAACTTTAAAGTTGAGCTCATCCAGTACAGAAGGTTGGGTGGGGGAAGTTGCGGGGGAGGTATCGGTCCCGCCAGCGTAGCTACTCCACCAGAATCGGTGGGGCCTTCGATTGTAGCCGCCCACCTCTTCGCGGCACCCTTTTGCGGATGGGATTGAGGTCAGGTTAGGGCGCTGGACCTCCACCTCCTTATATTACCGGCTTTAATTCGGATACCATGTGGTCAAATTTTCGAGCCCATGAAACTAGCCAACCATCCAACTGAAGCTTAAGCCATCTCCGCCACCTACGGATGGTGAAGGTTGATAGATATGCCACCCCGAAAAGGTTTAATCTGGAAGATCCCAGCCACCACACCCCACTTGAAAAACTTTGTCGCGCTTAAAGCCCAACCCCACAAACCTCCAGATGCGTAAACCAAGTTAGCGTGTGCCAGCTAGGGTAGATTAATGGAGGTATAAGAATATAAGGCCCACCAGCCACCACACCCCACTTGAAAAACTTTGTCGCGCTTAAAGCCCAACCCCACAAACCTCCAGATGCGTAAACCAAGTTAGCGTGTGCCACCTAGGGTAGATTAATGGAGGTATAAGAATACAAAAACCCACCAGCCACGGCGCCCCGGGTGTAAACGTTGAAAAAGCCGAACTATGGCAAACTGTTACCCTTATGAGGGGATGCAAGCTTTAAAGGATGCGTTATTAGAGCTGCGGCCACCGGCAGCTCGATGGGGTAAGGGTAGGGGGTGGGCCAAAGGCTGCGGAGCCACCGGCGGTTGAAAACCTATCGGCCATCACTTCTCATCAGCAACCCGGTATTAGGGGCACCGGCCGGATCAAGGTTGGGAGCCCCCGCCGGCGAAGGTAGTTGGCCAGGAGCATGATGGACGAGGGTGAGACGCCGGGGATGCCTTTAGCCTCCCCCTTAAAAAAGTCAGCCCGAAACCTTACAAGTTACCAGGGTGAGCGGCCGCTCGCGGCGGAGCTTCTCGGTATCCTCCAACGAGACGCGGAGCCTAGGGGTTATAAGGGTCGGCAAGGAAGCATACTTGGAGTAGTCCATGTCGCGGGGGATGAAAAGGCCAGCGTCCCTCTGGAAGGCTTCGATTTCTCGAGCCTGTCGCCCTATATACGATTGATAGAGGCCTAGGGTGGTTAGATGCGTATGAAGCCGGTACCATCAATAGCGGCGCTGGCGATGGCCCTCGGGGAGTACCGCCGGCTAAGGTTTGGCAGAATCCCCTTCTCCTCGAGCAGGGCTAAACTAATGCCGTTGTGCTCGAGCAGCCTAAAGGCACTAAACGTCAGCTAAGTGGGGCGGCGTAAGGTACCTCTTATAGTGCCCGTTCTGCGAAAGCTTGCATCCCAGGAGCTCGGCCCACCTGGAGGCGGAGTGGGTGACGGAGTTCAGCTCGGCCACCAGTTCGGCGTGGGCAGCCACGTCATCGCAAAACCGCTTGTGGCGAGCCTCCCCGACGCACCCCGCCTCGTACCCTCTTTGGGTGAGGCGGCGGTCGGCGTTGTCGGCGCGGAGGCTCAGCCGATACTCGGCACGCGAGGTGAAGACGCGGTAGGGCTCCTCGACGCCCGAGGTGATGAGGTCATCCACCAGGACGCCCAAATACCCGTCCGCGCGCGACAAAATCAGCGGCGGGCGGCCGAAGCACTTGAGCCCCGCGTTGATCCCGGCCAGGATCCCCTGGGCGGCGGCCTCCTCGTACCCAGTCGTCCCGTTAATCTGCCCCGCCAAGTACAAGCCGTCGAGCTTTTTGGTGGCGAGCGTCGGGTGCAGCTCGCGGGGGTCGACGTGGTCGTACTCGACGCCGTAGCCGGGCCGGGCCATCTCCACCTTCTCCAGGCCGGGGATGGTGCGCAGCATCCGCAGCTGCTCCTCGGGCTCCATGGTGTTGGAGATGCCGTTGGGGTAGATTAGGTGGCTGGTAAGCCCCTCGGGTTCGAGCCAAACGATGTGGCTCGTCTTTTCAGTAAACCGCAGCACCTTGGACTCGATAGAGGGGCAGTACCGCGGCCCACGAACCGACTCGCGGATGTGTATGTTCCGCTGCAGGTTGTCCTTGATGACTTGGTGGGTGCTGGCATTGGTGCGAGTTTGGTAGCATGTAACCTGCTGATCCTCAAGTGGGACCCGATCATGCATGTACGAGAATGGGGCGGCTGGCACATCGCCGTGCTGCGGCACCAAACGGGAGAAGTCGATCGTGTCCTTAACCAGCCTTGGCGGAGTGCCCGTCTTCATCCTTCCCAGCTTCAGCCCCACCTTCTCAAGCGTGGCGGATAGATGCAGCGAGGGCTTCTCGTCGATCCTTCCCGCTGGGTAGACCTCAAGCCCGATGTGGATCTCGCCCTTGAGGAAGGTGCCGGTGGTGATGATGACTTGCCGGCACCGCACCCGTTCGCCGCTCTCTAAAACTACCCCCATAACGCGCTTATTATCCGGCGACAGCGTCAGGTCGTCTACGCTGCCGGCCTTGAGGGTGAGGTTGGGGTAAGTTTGGAGAGCGAGCTGCATGTGCTGCTTGTACAGATCGCGGTCGATTTGGGCCCTTGGCCCATAGACGGCGGGCCCCTTGGAGTGGTTCAGCACCTTGAATTGGATCCCCGCCAAGTCGCTGATCCTCCCGCAAAGCCCATCGAGCGCATCAACCTCGCGAACGAGGATCCCCTTCCCCACGCCGCCGAAGGACGGGTTGCACGACATCTCGCCTGCCCAGTTAAGCAAACCCCAAGCCAGGTTACCGATGGTTTCAAGTTTCTGGGTAATCAGCAGGGTCTTGCACCCAACCCGAGCCGCCGCCGCACACGCTTCGGTGCCAGCGTGGCCGCCGCCTATCACGACCACATCATTCATACTCGTGTGGCGGTAAAAGCCCCTCGGCGGGTCGAACGTCCGCTGGCCGGTGCCCAACCGCACCGCTCGAGAAAAGGCGCCCGTTGCGGATCACCCGGTTTGCAAAGGTTCCATAGGGGAGGGCATCGTTCAAAGCTAGTTTATCGCCCACCACGCTCCACCTCAACAAAGGTCCCTGACAAATGCGGCCCAAGGCGCCCCCAGCTCCCCTTTGAAAGTAGCGCATAAGATTTAACCGGGTAAACCTCCTAAGCCAGTTTAATATCGCGCAAACATGAAACCTAACGCCTCTAAACCAAGGCAAACAACCCAAAAGTTGCTTCTACAACACGTAAAAACCCAACAAAAGCTCACTTGGTAAAAGGTACCCTTACGCCACCCCACAGACGGTATAAAAACTTGTAGGGGTTAAAAATAGATTTCTAAAACCCCAACTAAACCAACACTGGGAGCTTTGGCTGGACGGCAGCGATAACCGGCCCGCAAGTAAACCTAACCCACGGGATCCAAAAGTTTAGCCCACCAGAAACTCATGGGCGCGCCACACGGGTTAAAGCCCACCGTTTAAGGAAATAAACCCCCGGGATCTTTATACGTAAAGAAGCCCGTTTAAATAAGGCGTAACGTTATATCCGATGGACCCGGCAAACTTGCGGTAATTGCGGTTTAAAACGCCGTATAAGATACGCCAAGGGTAAACGCTCAGTAGCAAATGACCGTCAGTGGGGCACGGGTTTAAAGCTGGGCACCCTTCATAGTTTAACCTTTTTAGGGGACGCCAAATACCCGCTCAAACCCTCATGGCCGGAAAAAAACCCCCACCCCGACACCTTGGCCCTCATTCGACGCCAAGCGCTATACCTCAACCAAGTTAAAGGGTGGGGTTGGATTCACCTTAAAACTTGTTCATATCAGATCTTTTAATAGAAGCGATCAACCCACCGTAGACTTTTGGGAAAATAAAATATATATACAGGGTTACTGGTCCCAACCCCCAATTTAAAAGCTTAACCGCCGATACTAAACTAGGCCCGGGTTAAAGAGGCCTTTTTAACCGAGCTAGGGTTCATCAATTTTCTATTTTTAAATATTCAAATTTTATTCGAGTGGGCTGACCTGGGGATAATACCGCACCGATTAATGGGGATTCGAATAATAGGAAAGGAGGATAAAACCTGTCAACCCTCCATGCGCAACGTATGATAGGCCAGGAAGCCCATGGACCGCCTTTGCTATTCGCTATCTCGGTTCGGGGCATTAAAGGCAAAGTCAAATCCCAAAAATATCAAAGGCTCCTGAAGGTATAACTAATCTTTGGGCATCACTTACCCACTTCCTCTAGAGCGCAATCCTTCAACCATGCCAAATACAAAGAAGAATGGGTAATATATTGGATCTGCATTTGGATTAATCTGCTTTCAAAAGTCCTGAGACGAAGAACCCTAATGATAGACTGTTTAAATCTCATAAGTGCCATTTACATCAGAAAAGGTTGGCAGAGAAAAAGTTTTTAAAGCAACTAAAGTTGACAGCTCCCTGATGCAAACTCGTGAGCCTAAAATTATATAAGTAGGCATCAGTAAACCTTCACCCCAAGTGGAAGGGATCAACACAAATACTGGTATAGACTACATGATTTTACCTGCTAATCTCATAAACAGAGAAAAATGAGTAAAGCAAATAATTAACCAGGAGACCTTTGATAGTATAACAGACTATTCAGTTTTACCTTTGGTTGACCTTAACTCTGCACCTCCAATTGTTGATGGATGGATTGCTTATAAAGTATTGCTTTTTTAACTTCTAACACTTAATAATTTAGATAATAGAACTAGCCAGATTATTGTCCCAGACTTTTGAACTTTAAGATAGATTAAAAGGTATGAGGTTTGCTAATAGAGATAGCATGCTAAAGTGCTAGCCTATGATGCTGATATGGAGGAAATAAACTTACAGGTTGCTCAAACCCCTATGGACCACAATATGATGAATATGACAAGCCCATTTTGAGGAGATTTGAGCCTCCTAGCTCTTTTACAAATTTAGAGAATGGCATGGAAGTTGAATATTTGACTCACAAGGTTGATGCCACCTCAATTGTGCCTTTTTTGGTTTTAGAGGATCCTTGGCATCTGCCTTGGTGATGGTTATATTTAACAATCAGTGCACATTAAACCACCTTAATTCTTGCACTATATATAATACTACATATACAAGCTAATATATACAGTATATATACAACCTATATATATCATATAAATATATAATATATTATAAGTATACATATATATATACTTACAATATAATCTATAATATGAAAAGCAAGGGTGTGTGTGCATGATGCTCAGCCAAAACCACAGCATGTAGAGTATTAAGAATTTGGGTATAAGTGGATAGGAGGTGTTCCATATGCACTTCAAAGCCAGATTCAAATTTTCATAATAAAATAAAAGCTTTTAAATATAAGGAGTGAAAGTTCTATATATTTTTATGAAAATTGAAATATTGTTATGGCTGAGCAGTTTGATATTCAGATGATTTGATTCTTAAATGATTTTGCCAAGAGGTTGGTGATCATTTGGCTAATTGTCAAGTCATTCATTTTAGTAAGTAGTAAGTGATTGGCTGATTTGATAGTTTAAATAGTTTTGCAAAGCAGTCGGTGGTTTAAGGTTGATTCAATAGGTTTGATTAGTTTTGGTCAAATAAGTAGATTTTGACTGATTTGATAGGTTTGTCTTAATTTAAAGTTATAAATGACCATCTATCAACTTATATAAACTAATATAAATTAAATTATATCATGGTGAGCTGACCTGGGGTCAATACCGCACTGATTAAGGGAAAATCAAATGAATGGGAAAGGAGGATAAAACCCAGAAAACCTCCATGCGCGGTGTATGATAGGTCAGGAACCCCATGGGCTGCCTTGCCATATGTTATCTCAGTTCGGGGCATTGGTGCACAACGCCAACAGTCAAAATCATCCCCTACCCAAAGTTCCTGTACCGGAATCAAACTTGGGGAGGCAGTGATAGAGGGTCTATATTCTACCACTGGGGTACCCTCCCCTTATAAACTAATATAAATAATATCATCTGTTGAATTGTACCCACAAATAATGCTGGGTAAAATGGACTATTAAGATGATATAAAATCTAATTTAATCATTTTGAATCATTTTCTTATTGAACCTGAGCAGCACCAAAGAAGACCACTAATATTTGGTTGAATCAATAGCCTCAGTTGGTTTCAACTATGACTGAGTGGTTAGTGGTTTTTGGTTGATTCAATAAAGCAATTAATTTTGGCTGAGTGGTTGGTGGAATTTAGATAAAAAACAAGTTTAAAGGTTTGGCTGAGTGGTTAGTAATTTTATTTGAGGTGGGCTGACCTGGGGATAATACCACACCGATGAGGGGAAGTGAAGAAAATGGGAAAGGAGGATAAAACCCGGAAAACCTCCATGCGTGGCATATGATAGGCCAGGAACTCCATGGACCGCCTTTGCTATTTGCTATCTCGGTTTGGGGCATTGGTGCGTTGGCTGAGTGTTAGTACTTATCTATAATATAAAATCTAAAATACAATTCAAATCATCTGGTAAACTATAAAAATTTGAGTGAAGCATGGGTATCTGGATGCTAGTACCATATATAAAACATTATTCTTTTTATTGCACCATACTTAAAGTCACACTGTAGCTGGCACAATTTAATTTATTCTATAACTATCAAAGTTTACTGAACCCAATGTATGTGATGAAACAATTCGTCGCATAGTGTTTTTACAAGTAACTAATTTTTTGGAAAAAAGAACTTCCTTTAAAAAAAGGCTCCAAAAAGTATGAAATAGTTGAGAGATTATGAATCTACTTAATAAAACATATTCACTGACCGATGTACTAACTGACATCTGAAACCTTTGGGCCTGATATGTTCAATCTATTTGGGTGAGTGGGTGAGAATTGGTAAATAATATCTATTTTTTTTAGTACTAGATGGTGGTAAATATTATCTATTAATCCACCAAATTGCTCACCTCAATCTAATCAAGTTTGATAGGTTCATTCTATTTAGGCAAGCGGGTGAAAATTGGCAAATATTATCAAATTATTCACCAAATTGCTCACCTGAAACTAATAAAATTAGTGTTAGAGTTTTGAGTAGATTGTTTTAAATTATTTAGTAGATTTAGGATAACCAGCTCACCAGCCATGAGAGCAACAACAAAGCTTTTAGTTCAAGTGGCTCAAGCATAGTGCTGAAACAGCCTTTAGGCTCAGTGCAAGCTCATAAAACCTGAGCAATTACAGGTAACTCCATTAGCAATTTATAATTTACAATATATATCAATTTATTTGAGTTATGCTGACCAGGGGACGGATATTAACAATACACAATGTGCAAAAGAACTGAAATGAATGAACAGAATAATAAAAACAAAACAAAATCTCCAACCAGGAAGGGAGCAGAACACTGCTAACCTACCATGGTAGAGGGTGAGGGGGGTTGGCAGCTCTTCTACAGGCATATTTTTAAAGACAGAATCATTATAGTTGTAGAAATTGACAAAAGTGGAGAACCAGGGCATTGGGGTATTAGTGTGGTAGGGTGGATGGCAGTGAAGAATGAGTTCTCTTCTTCAAGATCAGCTTAGAAAGATAGCTTTGATTAATTCTATCAGGTGATGTTCAGCTTGAAGGTGGGCATTGGGAGGTTGGGCCAAATTGGGTATAATGTGCAGGGTGTTTTCAGCAGATGGGTCAAAACCTGCTAGTTTTGCAACATGTATGACAGCATCTTTGGCATCATCATACAATTTGGTGATTTCAGCATGTGCTGCTTTTGGGAAATCAGGGGGAGATAATTATGGTCAGACCTTTGTAAAATTGAGCCACTGATTGGGCTACTGCTTTGCAGAAAGTTTGGGCAATAGGGTGAGGCCACCACTGCTACAGTGAGCTGGTGGTCACTTTGGTATGGGATGGCATTGAATTTAAGAGCAAATTATTTGGGGGATAGGATTTTGTCAAAATCAGAATTGTATAATTTGGCCCATTTGTAATCCATTAGGCTGAGAGGTTTACCAATTTACTTAATTATGATAACATTACCTGATTTATCAACCTCAGCTTATAGGTTCTAAGAGTTCTGGTTCATGAGAATAGTGGATGTAGAATCTGGGTGTGTAGTAGTCAAATGGGTTGCTTGGGTGCAAATGGTGGTCCAAGCCTGACTCTGATTGACAGGGTTGAATTTGGTTGGGTTAATGTGGGCGGATGTATTAGTGGGGGCTGATTTTCCACTATTGCCTATCAAACGAGAGTGTTGAGTGGGATGAAGCAACAAAATGCACCATTTGGAATCCTCTTAATAGGGCTCAGAAGCTGCAACAGAGGAAGTGTCTTGGGGGCAGGATTTTTGGAATAGTTGAACCCAAAACCGAGGGGACAAATTTGGTGACCATTATCCACATGAGCCCAAAAAATGCTCATGTGCCGCCACAATATAAGCATGGGGAATTTGTTAGGCTATAGCAGGGTGGTGTAGGATTATGGTGACCATGGTGTTAGGGGCAGCAAGGCTCTCTGTACCAGAGAGAACAGTGAAGATAAGGTTGGGCTAAGTCCATAAGCCAAAAGCCCCACCATCATTTGTTTATATAAAGCTTGAGGTAGGAAGTGGGAAAGGAAGGACGCAAAGGACACCACCAGTGCATTTTCTGAAGAGAGGTGAGTTTGAGTAGTAGGTATGGGAGTGTTTTTGTAAATAAGGGGAGTAGAAGCTGCTGCTGCAGCATCCTCCTCCATCTTGAAGCCAATATCAAAATGCCCTTAAATGTGCAGAAATCAATAAAGCCAGCCAGTGCAAATGAAGCGGTGGCAAGTTTAAGTATTTCTTTGTTACCATATGGGAATAAACGCCATAGTAGAAATGTAGGCAAAATCAGATCATGGAGCAAGGGAGGGCGAATGTCAAGAGAGTGCCTATAACTCTTCAAAACCCAGCGTGGTGGTGCTTAGTGCACATGACCAATGCAAGGAAACTAGTAATTGTAATTATGATAAAAACACCCCAACAGAGGGTGCTTGAGCTAAAGAGGCATAGGGCGAGGGTGTTGATTATGGTGTAAAGATTTATTGGATTGGTTATTATCAGCAAACAACCCCAATAAACTTATTACTGCACAGGTTCAGTTCTTGTACACTTCGTCCACATTGTATATTATATGATAATATCATTTGATAGCAGTATGATGACTATTATTCATAGTTGAGTGGAATTCTTAGATCTTGACCCAATGCTCAGCCAGTATCCCTGCTCAAAATACTTGAGATGCCTTGATATAGAGATTCATCCCCTAGTTCTGTCCAACCCAATCTTCTCTGAGATTCCCTGAGAACAGTCTCTTTGGTCCAACACACAGTTGGCAGCAATCTCTGATTGTTTCTCCTTCTTCTCTAGATCCCCGCTCAGATCTTTACTCTTTTCACTAAGAGTCTCCCAATTATCACACACAGCAATAATATCCTTGAGAAGAATAAAACAATTGAAAGCTGATAATAGTTTACTATTAAACTATATACTGGATGAAAAACTATAGAACTGTATATCTGTAGTTCTATCTAACTAACTGCTTTTTTATTATAAGTGAATTCTAGGGAATTTATAGTGGGGATTCAGTCTTCTAACCCTCAGTTGACACCTCTTCAATGAAACAGCAGCCATTTCCATTAAATCACCCATTTTCATCTCAGCAGCGATGGTCTCCCCATCCTGGCTAGGATTCCATCGTTGGACATCCTCAAGACCTAAACAGAAAGAGTTGGAAAATGTGTCCCTAACATTTTCCTCTTGATCCAAGTGAACCAACCATATTTGGCTAGCGACCTGCTTAGGTAATGGGACTTATTACCCATTAAGGCAGGTCATGAACCAACTGATCAATTCACTAGTTGCAGATGGCATCACTCGCCTTGCAACTTACTGCTCATTCCCAATCAGTTGGTGATAAAACCCGACCAATCCCAATAGGTACACCTGCTAGTTAATCACTATCAGATGCCCCTATTTTGTCAGCAACTCCGCCCAATGAGATCTTAAGTGTTTGTCCAGATTGATCCCTGACAGATATGACCAGGCGAATATCCCAAAATCCCCCAAACTTAGTTACTCTGTAATTAGGGTCCACTGATTTACAATTCACCTCACATTAGGAATTTATCCCCTAGCGATTCCTGGTAATCTAGCAGTCTGAGAATATGGGCAAAAATCCCAACTCATCCCCACTATTGCCTAGATTTCCAGCGAGAAAAGGACTGGGGCATAAGAACAATGCTTTGGACACTTGATCAAATACTTCATTGGCTCAAGAAGAGTACAATTGTCAATACTCAACGCTGCTTGGGATGACCTTTGGCATGCAGCTCTCTTCCTCTTTCTACTTGCTACCACCTACTCAGAGTGCAGTCCCCACAATCTACTGTCATGCCGGGCTGATCAATTTACTTGTGACAGTATTAGTCCCAGGATCCAGTTTCCCCCATCAGGACATATGACCTGCTGTCATATTCAGGATTCTTGGTCTGGCAACCTTGAATTCCTGATTTTCTACTCATCCTAGTCAGGAGACTCTTGCCATTGATGTTCATTTTGGCCCAATTAAGAATACTTATTTATGTTTGCCCTTGTTATTTCTCTCATAACCTCTTGGCTCAAGTCAAGCTTAATTCTTCTCTTGGTGAGCTTATCCCATTCAATTTAGGATTAATTTCTCCAAAATTGGAACTTAATGAATTGTAGAGTGCATAATGTCAACTTTCATATAAGTCTGACCTCCCCCTCTTGTCCAGCCCATATGTCAAATTTTGGATCGCAGTACCAGCAGCTTCTAAACAGTTTGTTTGATCAAGATCTTTGGCTCTTCCAGCTGATGAGTTGGGATGCGTGACAGAACCTCTTCTATGGTCCTTCCAGGACTCATACGCCTAGTCTGGTACCAGCGGCTAGTCCGTCCATCAAATTACTGGAAACAGTAACCAACCTCTCCAAGACCAGGATTGCAATCATTTCAAACAACTCTCACCAATTCTTCCTCTGTTGTCAATTCCAGAGTTAATTTTCAAAAACTCTCCTGTATTTGGCTCTTTCACAGATGCACCAACCATCATCATGATGCTCCTGAGATTATTCCTTTCACTGTTGATTGCTCTTTTATTGCTGGGTCAGACTTGCTTCCTGAGTTCCTCTTCTGACTTGGACAATACTACAAACCTGCTGACTTGGCTACCAAGCTCATTATTGGTAAAAGTATTCATTTTGAGCTCCCCTATGCTGAACTATGGGCCCAAATCACTGAGGCTTTGTCCCTAGCGCTGAATCCCTCCAATCTTAAGAACATCCTAGATTGGGATATCACCACTTATGCTATTCACTTTGCCAGCCAAGTTCTTCAAAGTTGGTCCATGAAGCTTTCAGCCTCTCCCAGGTTTCACCATTCCTTCAGCTTCAGCTTCCAAGAAGCACATAGTCATTGCTTGCAGGTTGCCATTTGCTCCCTGCATGACTATCTCATCTCCGGTGCTTCCCATCAATATCTTCTTCTGATGGCTTTAGTAGGGGGCATGATTCAGCAACCCCCATCAAGCATCCCTTGTTTGCTGCTGGCCCATATTTACAGTGTTATTGATGAAGCCTGTTATCAGGCGCTCAAGACTAATCTTCTGGCTCTGATACTATATCAAGATTACCTGGGGTTATTCACCAACTGCCTCTTTCTATACTGTTGCTTTCCTCCCCACTCCGGGGTATTGCATTTGGCTTCTTCTGACATTTCAATTTCCCTTCCCCTGGTTGCTTTCTCACAGGGATCTGCGTCCACTCAATGAACTTGGTTTTTTGTATTCTAGCCCTCGCTAGCATATGATCTCACATTAATTTTGATAGGCTATTCATTCCTACTGCGATCCATCCTCCCCCCAAGAGGTGACATAGGCGGAATCATCCTCATATTGAGGACAATTAATAAAAATAAAAATATAAAACTATATCAGAATTTTCTATGCGATTTATAATCTTTTTTCTAATATCTTTTATAAATCTTTTATTTTTATTCTTCTTTTTTCATGGGACTTGACCTTGTTTCAGTTCAGCGGTCCATCTTTATTTTTTCCCCCAAACTGGGTCCTAGGTACTTAAAGCTACCAGTTTTCTCTGGTTCAGAGGTCCTTTTTTGGACTTGACCATTTAGATTGGTTCAGCGGTCCTTTTTTCAGACTTGACCTAATCATCAGAACATGACCAATTTAATGGTTCATCGGTCCTTTGGGAACTCTTTTATTTTTTTCATTGATCCATCGCTTCAAATACTAAGCATGGACTTGATTTACAACTCTTCCATCCAAGAGATTCTTGATGGAGTAAGCATTAGTCGCCGTCTTGGTGATAATTTCAAACAGACCTGACCACAATGCATCCAGTTTGTTTCTTCTTTTAAAACCATGCATATCACAATAAGCTACTCTTTTGCCTATTTAATATTCTGCTAAGGCTGGTCAGATCTTATCAACTGTCAATTTTTCTTGTATTCTTTTCTTCAATGTGGTATCAAATGCTTACGATTGCATCTTGATTAGGATTTTCATCAGTCAGTTCAAGTACTGTTCAGCACTCATCCCCAACGTTGGTTCTACCACCAAATATAAAATTGGTTGCAACATAGCCTTCCTCCAATATAACAATTCAAATGGCATTTTTTCCATCGCCGTATGATGACTGATATTGTAGGCAAACATCACTGAACTCAGGTACGTTCCCCACATGGAATTTCTTCCTGAGACCAGCCTCCTCAGCGTTGTGGCCAGCGTTCCATTAACTTGTTCCACCATTCCGTTTGTCTCCAGCTAGTAGGGTACAGACATGACTACCCAGATATCCATTATCTCATTTAACTGTGGGATCACATGAAACATGAAGTTTGTCCCATTATCACCTAGAAAGACCTGTGGGCATCCATGTTGGTATAATACTTGATATAGGATGAACTTTGCAAAACTGGTAGCATTTACTTTTTACAGTGCCTTCATCTCGACCTATCTTGTCAGATGATCAATCACAACTATTATGTACTTGACTCCCCCTGTGCTCATTGTCAGCGGACCCATTACATCAATGGACACCATATGCCAAGCAAATCCAGGGCAGACCAGTCAGTATCCAGTCAAATCTTTATGTGGCTTGTGCAACTGGAACTACACACAACAGTCTAGAGAGTCATCAACATCATAGTTGATTGACACCCAGCAATACTGGCGAATATGGTCAGTCATTTTTCTCAGGCTCCATGCCAACAACCTTATGAACGGCTTGAACAATAGCTTCTCTTTATGATGGCTTTAGGAATAATAACTGCTTCCCATTAATCACCTTAAAAACTTGTCCATCCATGGTCTCAGTGTTTTCCATCGCTTTTCAAAGTGCACCTTGAATTTCTCACAGCTCATTCCCAATTTCTCTGTCGACTATTATCTGGAATAACTCATCCACCTTCTGGTATACCATCTGGACCATTGGTAGCCACAATAAGCCATCCGCATTCTGATGAGAAGCCCCCACTCACTGGATAATATCATAATTGTAAGCCTGTAACTTCAATGCCCATTGGGCCAGTCATCCTTCTGGTTCTCACAAATTGTGAAGCCAACGCAATGAGGAGTGGTCCATCACCACTCTGAAGTGCGTTCTGTGGATGTACACCCAAAACTGTTTACATCTGTAAATGACCTCAAGGCATTCATGCTCAGTTATGGTGTAGTTTCTCTCAGAGGCTGAGAGTCCAGCTCACATATGCCACCAATTATTCATCCCCAAGTTCATCTACTTGACTTAGTATGGTGCCAATCGCCATCATCAAAGCATTGGTTTGTATAATAAACTCTCAATGAAAATTTTGATATCTATTAATCAGAGAATCTATTAGGTACCAGCATAGCTCATCAAAGGATAATGCGCTTCTTCATTCCATATGAATCCTTTTTTTCAGTCCCTCAACAGATGAAATAAGGGCTTGTCTATTTGAGAAAAGTCCCAAATAAATCTTTTGTAGTACCCGACCATCCCAAGGAACACTTGGATGTCTTGGACACTCTTTGGTACAGCCATCCGTTCTATGGCTTCTATTTTCTGGGCTTGCAGCTGCAATCCACTAGAGTTGATCATTAATCACAGATATTTTAACTCTTTTTTTTGAAGAAGTACACTTCCTCAGCTTAATCTTCAGGTTAGCCATAGACAGTCACTTGAATACTTCTTCCAAGTGGTGTAGGTGATCAGTAAACGTCCTACTGAACACATTGATATCATCCAAGTATACCAGGATGCAAAACAGCTTCAAGTCGCTCAGTATAGCATTCATGGCCCTCTGGAACGTTGCAGGTACATTGCATAGACTCTGGGGCATCCTCGTCAGCTGGTATAACCCCTGCATGGTAATAATCGCGCATTTTTCTTGGTCTTCTTTTGACAAGTCAATTTGCCAATATATCAAGATCATATCCATTGCAGAGAAATACTTCACTTATCCAAATCAGTCTAGCGCATCATCAATTCTTGGTAGGGGATATTAAGCCTTCTTCATAATCTTATTCAGCTTTTTGTAGTTGATCACCACCCAGTTGGAGCCATCCTTTTTCTTCACAATTAGAATTGGAATTGCCCAGGGACTTAACAATGGAACTAGAAGCCCATGCTTCACTAGTTTGCTGATTTCATCTTCCACTACTGCTTTAGCTGCTTTTGATTGTCAGATCAGTTGTATACTGATTAGCAAATTTTCCCCGGTGTCAAACTTGTGGATCACAGCTCTTGAACATCCCAAACTGTGGTCATCCTGAGTGAATACTTCCCAATACTTTTTGAATAATTTGAACACCTCCTCTTGCTGGCCTTCAGACAGATCAGCGATTTGCTCTCAATCAATCTATAGGTTGATACTCTCAGTTACCCTGGCCAGTAACACCATCTTATTGAGAGTCCCAAAATTGTGGAATCTCCTCAACTCGGCTGTTGGGATCAGATGAAAAAATGTGATGATCTGATTCTTCCTGATCTTCATCAGTTTTTACTTAAATTCGCCAGGAGAATTCGAGTTTCTCCATGGCCCAGCATTATTATCCCAGGAGCCGCCCAAGGCTCTACTTGGACTTCTTCCAGGGGCTTTTGACCCCCACATACAACAGCTCAGGTGTCTCCAATGTCAAACCCATGTTGACTATCATCTGCGATTCTGATATGGTCTTCTCATACTTGATCCTTAGTGGAATTACCCAGCCCTCTAGAATTTTCATCAGCATTTCTCATCACTTCTTTCCAACTATTTGTTATCAAATTGGGACAATGTCATCATTGTATATTAAATTGATGAAGTTGTTTCTCCTATTAAGCAAAGATTCACCATCCTTCTGATATACCAATGCTAACGTCTGACCTAATATGGTCAACGTATTATCCTCAAAGTTACATTTAATTCTGTACTTGCATAGAAATCCTGTCATGATCAGGATGTCATAGTTTTGATTGGCCAAAACTATTGCTGGCGCAGATACTACCAAGGACCCAAATTGTAGTGGCAAAGTGCTATATATTAATCACATGAGATGGTGGTATTCAGCCCAGCTTTCCTGTACTCCTTCTTATGTTCCACGTCCAGAGAGATCTATATACTTTTTACCATCTTGGTCAAGACAATGTTGATGGGCGCTCTGCTGTTGACAATCACCCTTACCTGCACTCAATTCACTTGTAGGTCTATATATGTACACTTGGAGTATTGCAATATAGTGTTTACTGAGTGTATAGTGGCGTTATTAGCTGAATTAAGGGTGTGGATAATTTGCACTAATAAATCAGGGAACGATTCCTTTATTGCACTGAGGGGGATTAACAGATTTGCTTCATCTAAATGGACTTCAGACAATTTTTCAGTATTCTTGGCAGTTTAAATCTTGTCCACCAGTTGTCAGGCATATGGCCGGGAAACTTCCTTGATAATCTCATGGTCAATTCCCTTTGCCCCAGATCTGGCCACTGCATTTACATCCAAATTGACCAATTGATACAGTTGATCCTGTACATCTTCATCCACAAACAGATCACTGATAGCACTTTCCTTGGTCATGATGTCAGGAGGAACAGGCTTCTCCGCAGCTCTAGACTGTTCCCCAACTAAGCCATGGGCCCTTTTCCTGATTCCTTGGTGACAGCTAACTCTTTTGCATGGACCACGTTGATTTGATCCTTTGGCTTCTTGCAGTGCACGGCGAAATGTCCTTTCCCACCACATTGATAGCTGACCATTTCTTTCTTATTCAACCGTCTGAATTTTTTGAGCTTATTCTCTGGCATGGTTCAGTTGTTCATCTCTTTAGCACCTTAGTTCCCCTTTGTATGATTCAAATTGCATACTGGATTGGATTTAAAACTTCTGTTTGGGGCATCAAAGGTTGCTCCCAAAATTCTCAAATATCTACCATTTGAGAGGTAGTTATTTCCATCACAAACATGGAAGACATCATGTGGTGTAAATTGCAATAGAGCCAAAGGGACGCTTGTAAGGCAATTCTGGAATTGAAGTCATCCAGTACCTTTGCTCCAGCCAGGATTTGTAACTCCTGGTAGAACTGATCTGAGAAGCTTGCTAAAGACTCATCTTTATGGAACTGGATTCCCATAAACTCCTGTTTGTGCTTCAAAATGAGTGTTGGACTCCCATATTCCTTCATCATGGCTGCCTTTGCCTGCAAATATGACCATCTGTCCCCCTCCAGGTGGGGTAACACTTAGTTCTGACAGTTGGTATCTAGGCAATTCATGATCATTAATGCCTTTTGACAATCCCCTAGTCATACATGTTCATTGTCAAAATCTGAGGATTGCTCACTTGGAAATTGTTATCCTGCATGTCTATTTGGGCTGAAGTTCCAATGGTTAATCCTTGATAGTGCCTGTAGTTTATGGTATTCAGACCATCTATTAACTCAATAGGCCTATTAAATTTACCTTGACTCTTCCGGTTAATTTTGGGCACAATTTTCCCTTTTTAATTGGGAACTTCTTCTGAAGCAGGCTTCTATACAAACTGAGGATTCAGTCCTTTTAGTTTGTCAACACTTCTCCAAAGTTAGGATTTGGGATAAAAACCAGGAAAAGGATAAAATAAATACAACTTTTATTTAAGCTATTTATTAGATAATTTTCATTAGGCCTGGAGCCAGTATTTATATCTCTAGGGCATCTCCTGGCCACATTCCAGCACAAAATTTCAACAGCTATTTTGCCACTCAGTTTGGCCTATGACTGAAACCTTTTCATAGGTTCATCAATGACAAAATACTCTCAAAATCAGGAGGATTTCAGGTACAAAAATTGCGATAAAAGCATGCAAAATTGTCCTAAGATCTTCTGGATTTCAGTTTCGTCATACTTCTGACAAAACACACCTTCTGTGAAATTTTGGCCTCAATTGAAGAAAATGACACACCCCTAATCATGATGTCAGCAGGCCTTTTCCTCAATATAACTAGGTAACCCCTTTTGGGAAGTCCACGCAAGTGCTATTGTGCCAATTACATGGATTGACATAAGAATTTTTCCCTAAGGTGGGAAATTGATTACGTTTTTCATTTGTCTGAAGTCCATCAATTTTAAGATGTTAACTTCAGGTCATCCCCAAATGGTTTTGTATACAATTAAGCTGATTGTGTTCCCAATAATTGGGACCAATTGCTGAGATTTGACTTATAGGAAATTGGCCATAATATGCAAGCGTATTCAAGCTGAGCACCTGATAAAATACTTGATCAAATTGTCATTGAGATATTTGGCCTAAATTTTATAATTGCAATAGGCTTTGAGGTGAGGATATAGGTGTTAGCTCAAGCATTTGAAGGATAATTGGCCCGTTATGATGGTTGTCAAAGGTTTGTTTTTGAGTCAACCACCATAATCTGACATTTCCCCCCTCTTGACTCAAACATAAGCCTAAGATTCCCAATTAGCCTATGTTGGTATTTTCTTATCAGCCCAAACGCCTGATGATAATGGATTTGGTTTTTCTATTTGGTAACTTCGTCTGGACTGGCCGATGAGTCTGAAGAATGATGGCCCAAATGCCCATCAATTCTGAAGTTGGATTCTCTCCCCAACCTCAAGTGCAAACTAAAATATCAATTAGAATATAACTATTATATATAAGTATTTTTTATTGGTTTTGTTCTTGTGTTTTTGTGTTTTTATGTTTTTATATTTTTTTACCTTTTCTTTTCTTAATTGGCCCACTTATTAAACCTTTTTAGAAATTTTGCATGGACTTGGTTGTATATATGGCCAATCCTAGTATCCTTGATGGTGTATATGAACTTAGACGTTTTCTCAATCACTTTGAATGGCCTGACCCAGATGCGATTTAACTTTTGCATTCAGCCTGATCCATGGGTGTTGCAAAATAGAACTTTGTCATTAACTTTGAATTCAGCCATTGGATAGCAATTCTTTAAGTCTTATTGATGTTGGGCCTTTTTCTTGATGAAACTGTTGTCAAAGGCTTGAGCTTGTAGTTTGATTAAGGCATCCACAAGCTTCTCAATGTACTGATGGTAAGTGTTTTTGCCAGTATCCTCTAAAACTGATTATAGCAGCGTTGGTTGGGCCAGGTGTCTACTGTATAATACTTGAAATGGAGACATCCTGGTTGATGAATGGTAAGAGATATTGTAGGTGAAGACTGCCGAACTAAGATATGTACTCCATTCAGATGGTTTGGCTAAGGTTAATTTCTGGATAATGTTCACCAACGTCCCATTTGCACGCTCAACAGTCCCATTAGTTTCAGTGTGATAGGGATCAGAAAGCACACCACGTACACCCATTAGTTGGTTGAGCTTGGCAAAGGACATTGGTGGTAAAGTTGGTTCCATTATTGGTCAGAATAACCTGAGGGCATCCATGTTTGTGGATGATGTTTTCAAGTACAAACTTGGTGGTGGTTGCCACTTCAGTTTCCCAAATGGCCTTGGCCTCGACCCATTCGGTCAAGTGGTCAATGGCTATGATTATGTACTTGGCCTTTGTATTGCTTGTTGGAAGTGGGCCAACAACGTCAATAGATACAGTGTGCCAGGCAAAGTTGGGCCAAACAAGCTGGTAAGATATGCTTTTTCAGAATGGATTTTTGCCTTGGCACTCTGCACAACATTCTAGCGTTTCTTGGATGTCAAAATGCATTGACTCCCAGTAGTAGAATTGCTTCAGATGCTCTTTCATCTTCTTAGATCCACCATGTTCTATGGCCTTATGTGCTGCCATTATTAGGTCTGTTTAGGCCGATGGTCTTAGGAAAACAAACTTTTTGTCCTCAACGATCTTGTAAA
Organism: Massospora cicadina; assembly: GCA_022478985.1. Taxonomy (NCBI): domain Eukaryota; kingdom Fungi; phylum Entomophthoromycota; class Entomophthoromycetes; order Entomophthorales; family Entomophthoraceae; genus Massospora; species Massospora cicadina. Next base: position 204,993 of record JAKSZP010011866.1, read on the forward strand.
GCATCCCGTTTTTAATGGTTGTATTTTTTTTGTAGATCCAATAGTATTTTTTGGACAAATTTGGGCTCATTATGATACTCTCCGGTGATCATTTTCATAAACAACTCATTGGCAGCCTGACTAAGTGTTGCAATGGTGGGTAGTCAGGGTAGACAGTTGGCATTTTGCGCCCGCTCAATGCTCGATATTGTAGCCATAAGCTTAAAGCTTTAATGCATAGCAGGATAATTGGCCCTCAGGTTCTCTTAAGTTATTCAACCATCTTAAGGGAGCATGATTGGTAACAACTTTGAAATGAGTACCATGAAGGTAGACCCAGAATTGCTTGCAAGCATATATGACAGCTAAGCATTCTCATTCCATCACCTGTGTAGTTCCTTTCATGAACGTTTAAGGTCTGACTAGCAAAGGCAAATGGATGTTCTTCACCATCTTCACCAACTTGGGATAACACGGCCCCCACTGCTGTTTGGGATGCATCAGTTTGGACAATAAAGTTGCAATCAAAGTCCAGATATCAAAGAACAGGTGCATTTAATAGGGCCAATTGAAGTTGGTCAAACGCATCCTGGAAATCTGGAGTCCAGTTGAATGGGACCTTATCTTTAAGCAGATAGAAAAGCGGCTCTCCAAATTGTGCAAAGTAAGCAATAAATCAGCAATAGTACCTGATTATGCCTAGGAATACTTGAATATTGCGTTTGGATTTGGGTCATTTCATTTTGGAGATGGCATCCAACTTAGAGGGTTGGGGCCGAAGACCCACTTTATCAATCACAAATCCAAGGTACTTTAGTTAGTCTTTGAAAAACTGACATTTTCTGGGCTTAATTTTTAAGTTTGCAGCAGCTAGCCTTTTGAAAACCTCCTCTAAGTGTTCCAGGTGGGCATCAAAAGTGCGGCTGAAAATGTTGATTTTTTAAGGTACACTAGTACACATAACAATTTAAAATCTCCCAGGATTGTGTTCATTGCCCATTGGATTGTGGCCGGGGCATTGCAGAGTCCTTGAGGCATTCACATTGGCTGGAATAGGCCCTCTTGGGTTATGATTGCACATTTCTCACACTCCTCTTCTGGAAGATCTATTTTCCAGTATCCGCTGATAAGATCCATTGCCAAGAAGAACTTTGCACCTCCTAGTTTATCCAAGGCATCATCAATTTGTGGCAGTGGGTATGAGTCCTTCTTTGTGATTTTGTTTAACTTCTGATAGTTGATGACTACTTGGTTGCTTCCATCCTTCTTCTTCACTATTAAAATTTGTGCGGCCCATGTACTTTTTGAAGGGACAGGAATGTCACAATCGAGGAGTTTCTTAATTTCCTTGGATACTGCCTCTTCTGATAATTTTGAGCGTCTAATTGGGTGTAATAAAATAGGTTTATGATCTCCAGTATTGATTTTGAGGTTGACACCCTTAGCACAACCCAAGTAGAAATCATCTTGTGTGAATATTTCCCAATATTTAAAGAATAACTCCTGAGCTTGGCCTTTCTCAGAGTTGGTCAGGTTGCTTAAATTGGCCATAGGGACAACATTATTTATGCTAAGTTGGTCCTTATTGGGGAGCCCTAATTTGACAAAAGTTCTGATCTCATGGAATGAGTGAATTTCCGTGGTAGGGAAAAGATGCAGAAAAGCGATTGTTTATGTCATTTAATGAAGATGGGCCAATTTTGCAGGTTTGAACATAAGATGTGTATTTCTCCATGGCCTGTAATGATAATACCAGGGGCAATGTTTGGTTTAAATCGAGATTTAGACCATAATTGATTACTTCACCGTAAAGTCCTTCTGGGATATTAATTGTTAGTCCCATTGGGACAATTACTTGTTCTCTGGATGGTATAGTGATGGTCTGATTTGATTGAAGTGTAATGCCATGTGACTTATCAATCTGAGTGGGAAGTGGTTTTATCTTTGACTGAGCTTTGGAATACTCAATCAGGATGACCCCATCTTTGTAGGCCAAATTTATGAATAGGCTGAGTTTCTTTTTCTCAACTGCCTTATCACAGCTATAGTAAAACGGAATAGCCTGGCCCAGAATGGTGAGAGTATTGTCCTTATGATTGGTAACAACTCCATATATTCTTAGGAAATCAGTCCATATTAGGATATCATAGTTGGTATTTGGCAACACTATGGTAGGTGCTGTTACTACAATAGATCCAAATCTGAGTGGTAGAGTACTGTAGGCGCCCAGCGATTGGTTGTATGCGCTCCAGCAGTTCCATATTCCTGACAGTGGGCAACATCAAGCACAATTTTCAGTTTTTTAACCAACTTTGTGCTGACTATATTTATAGGAGCACCACTATCAACAATGGCCCGAACTTGCACCTTGTTTACCACTATGCCCATATAATTACATTCAGAGTAGTTTTCAGAGGTATTTATTGTGTGAATGCTTTGATTGCTGCCCGATTCCAGGTGTGATTTCAGGCTTGAGCAAATATCTGGGAAGTTATCTGCTAAGGTCTTCATGGGAATGGCTACTTGAACGTTGTTAAGTTTAGGCAGTTCAGTCAAACATCTGGGTTGGAGGCCTAAACCCTGGTCGATAATCTGCTTTGTGTAGGGTTTTTATACTTCAGTTTGGGATTATTTGGTAATTTTTTAAGGGTTTAGTTGCTTTTGCTGTGGCCTGAGTAGTGACCATCATGACATCATTAGCCACAATATGGTGGAGGTTACCTTTGGCAACATATTTGGCCCTAAAGAGCTCATCAGGGTCAGGTGGAACGGTTTTAAAAATGGGGGAGTTAGAGCATTCCGCCTCTACTCCACCTGCTCTTTTCCCATCTCATTGTCACTGTTGATTTCTAAAGCAAAGTTAGCCCCATGATTTTTGTTGGACCGTCTGAAGCATTGTCTAGCAAAGTGCCCTTGTTGACCGCAAATGTGGCAAGTATTTGGACCTGTTTGCTGTTTTTGCTCAAATTTCTGGTTTGTATTTTGGAAATATTCCCCTGGTAGGACATCATGTTGCTCTTTGGGCCTGAAAATCAAGATTTTTGCTGATCTTTGGCCCTATTAGGAGTATTGAAATTACGGGAACAGCTTCTCATGTAATTGGTAAGCTCTTGGATTTCCAAACTTCCTTTGAAGGCAGGCAGCATAACATTGTGCAGTTCACAGAAGGGCATAATCGCATGCTCCATTGCAATATTGGTGTCAAACTTGTCTATTGCTTTGCATCCACACAGAATTTGTGCCTCATGGAAGAATCTATCCACAAAGTCATTAATAGTCTCATTCTGTTTGAATTCAATATTAAGAAGCCCTCGTTTTGGTTTTCTAGTTTCTCAGGCCCTCCAAACTGTTTTGTTGTTGCAATTTTGGTATCCATGTATGATCAATCGTCGCCCAAATAGGGCATAACGAGGTCACAGCTATGTGCATTGAGTGAGCTAATCAGTGCCAATCCTTTTGCATGGTCTGATGCTCCTCTCATTTCTTTTTCAAATAGTTTGAGGAAAGAGTGAACGTTTCCATCCTTATCAAACTTTGGTAAATTAGTGGTTTGAAGCCATCTCGCCCTATTTCAGGCATAGGGGTTATACTTATTCTTGAGCGTCTTGGTGTATCATCGCTCATAATCAGCCCTCTTTCCCTTTGGGAAGTATCTGGAGTCAGGATTGATGCTAGGACTCTAGGCATAGAACAGATGTTCGAAATATCAGTTTCTGCATCAGTGTCAGCTTCCAATGATTTGATTTCATGAAATTGCTCTAAACTGCTGGATTCTGGCACCTTATTCGCCCTTAGTTACTTTCCCAGGCTGCATTTTGTCAGAATAGGCGAAGCTTTTTCCTATTTCTTTTTTGTCAAAGTTTGACGAGCTTTAACAGCCTTGCTGTTTGAGAGATTTGAGTTCTTTTCTAAGGTTTTTGTACTCCTCTTTAAATAAATCTTGATTGGTTGTTAAGCTTTTTATATCTTTATCCATACTGTCTCCTCGGGAATTTGCAGTTGATAGCTGCATTCTGAGTTCCCAATTTTCCTGAGTAATTTCAGTATTTCTGGCCTGCAATATCGACATCACAGTCCAAAGTTTAGGAAATTCCTCTTTAATCTGGGCATCTTCTTCATCCCTATTTGGGATGGCTGGCTTTGTTGCAAGGTCCTCAAAGTTTTTGCTGATAGTTTACAGCTTGGCCCAAATATACTCTTCCAAGTCATCAACTTTTACATTTAACTCCAGGTGATTTATTTGGCCTAAAGTGGCATGTACGGTAAGTTTCTCTGATTGAAACAATAGGTAATCCAAATGGCTTTCCAGTTTTTGACAGCGGTTATTCATAGTTTGTACCCATTCTTGTGATAGCCCATGATGGGCCAGAACTTCTGAGGCTATTTTTGGGACTCCTTCATTCAGAAGCTCCTTGAGGGTTTTTAATCTCCCATGAGCTTTATTGGCAAGTCCTGTATTAACAATTGCCTTTTGGACTTCAGAAAAACTGAAATTTAGCTTGTCCAGTAGGGCATTTTGGGAGGATTGTTCCTCCTCTTGCACATGGTAGATTTCTGTGATTTCCAGATTTTATTTTAGCAATTATTCGCTGGGTATGCTTAATTGAGGGTTGAACAAAGTTAAACAGGAATTCATTAGTTGCTTGACTGTCTGTGAGACGTTTGGCAAGAGATGCCATGGTAGCGTCATGGTACTTTGTATATATCTCTGTCTTGGATGCTGATCCTTAAGGTAGTAGAATAGGCTGAAGGAAGGATCGATTTGTGAAGTACCAATCCTAAAACCCTGATATAGGGTTTCCAGCATAGCTTTTATGCTTGAAGTTGTGAGATCATTGGTCTGGTTGCATCTGCATGAGCTCCCCCCACTGTGATAAGATCCAGGGAGTAGGAGGTACCCGCTTCAGAGCCATGGCAACTGGTATTAAAATAATCTGAGATTTCCTTATTGCTGGTTTCCATCTTGTTGTTGCTTACTCATCTTGCCGATTCAGCCAGGAATTGGTCATGATAAATCCATTTTGGAGAACGTAACCAGTTTTAAGTGAGCACCAGTTGTCAAAATCTAAGGATCACTCGCTTGTAAATTGTTATCCTGCACATCTATTTGGGCTGAAGTTCTGATGGTTGATCCTCAATAATGCCTGTAGTTTACAAAATTTGGACCATCTATTAACTCACTAGGCCTATTAAATTCACCTCAACTCTTCCAGTCAATCTTGGGCACAATTTTCCCTTTATAATTGGGAACTTCTTCTGAGGCAGGCTTTGATACAAACTGGGGATTCAGTCCTTTCAGTTTGTCAACACTTCTCCAAAGTTAGGATTTGGGATAAAAACCAGGAAAAGAATAAAATAAATACAACTTTTTTAAGCTATTTATGTAACGGATGAAAAACCCCAGTTCAGACCACCATATAATAGAACAATACTTTGGTGCACTGACAGTCAACTGAAGCATCCTAACTGAGTAGGGAGGGGTTTGGGGCACTAACAGCGCCAAACATTCACCTACTTTTGGTAGGTTATGCCAAATCCTTTAAAGAATTGTTCCAAACCCAACTGACTCAAAAACTCCTCAACAAGTGAAAAGACCAACAGGTAAGCGAGGTATGTGAACCCCAAATCAACCTTTATTTTATTATGGATAATAAAACAACCTAACTTTTTTTACCGCTTGAAGTCACATTTGAGCAATTTTAAATTTAAAATTTTATTATCCACAGCCATCTTCCCAAACCTATTCTTTTATGTCCTTGGCTCCGCCGCCTGCCACCCCAGTGTGGGGCAGCAATGCACCCCCACCTAGCGTTTTCCAACCTGTGGGCAAGCGCGTTCAGATGGGCTCAAACAGCCCGCCCACTGCTTCCAACTGTTTTGTCCCCCCACGGGACATAGCGCTCCCACCTGGCGCGCATCCACCCTTCTCGCCCCATCCTCTCGCCCTCCCTCGCTCTGCCATTCGCTATTGCCTCAGAGTGGACTATGGGCGTTTTTTCCCATATGCCAATAAGGCAATTATTGAGCTAGCCACTGCGGCCTTTGCGCCAGCTGGCTTTATAGACTTCCACCCCTTTAAGGGCTACTTTGACGTTGGGTTCCAATCTGAGGAGGATGCTGAAGCGGCAGCACAAACTCCTCTAATTTATAAAAAAACCCCATTCCCACAACCCATACTCGCCTCCCTTCAGACACCACGCTGGTGGAATCCTTTGCAAATCTCCCATCCCACCTTCCACCCCAGGTTTTGTATGACCAGTTTGTCGCGGGGCTCATGGCTTATGGCACTCAGCCCAACCTCATCTTTGCCATTCCATCTGGTGCGGAGCGCCTTGCTGCTCCTCGGGCAACAGCCACCATCATACCACACCACCCTACCATAGCCCAACAAATCCCACCCCGCGCTAGTGTGGCTGCAGCGCCTGATCATTTCTTTTGAACTCAGTCGATAATGGTAGGCAGATTTGTTCCCTCTGCTTTGGCCTCAACCATGCAAAAAGAGCATGCCCTCGGGCCAAGTCTGCTGCTGTGGCTTCTGAGCCTCCATCTGGAGGTTCAGTATGGGGCGCTTTGCTGCCCCCTCCCACCCTCCAATCTCGTTCAGTGGGCCCACATGGAAAATCAGCCCCCCCAAAACCTCCAGCCTCACTCTCCCAACTAAATTAACCCCAGCCAATCAGAGCAATGCTTGGACCACCATTGGCACCCAAGCAGCTGCCCATTCGCCCAATCCCACCCACCCAAATTCGAACGCCACTATTCCAGTGAACCAAAATTATGGGATCTATTGGCTGAAACTGACGAATCAGGTAATGTCCTCATTAGTAAGCATACAGGTCAACCTCTCTGCCAAGGCGATTATGGTCAGGCAGAATTTTTCCTTCCTGACTTTGATGAAACCCCTACCCCTCGCCATTTCGCTCCTCTTCCCAATACAGCCCCCTTCCAAAGTGATCACCAGCTCGCCTTAGCTGCGGTGGACTCTCCTCATTGCCCAAAACTACGCACCGCGGTGGCCCAGTCAGTGGCTCAGCTCCAGCATGGCCTGCCCACCCTCTTCTTCCCCCCGACTTCCCTGAATCTCCCTGCAGTGACATCTTGAAACTATTTGATGATGCTGAAGTTGCTGTTATGAATGTCGCAATGATTGCTTCATTCAACCCCTCAGCCAAAATCACCCGCCACAGCATTTCCCTTTTCACCCAACTTCCTGAAGCCCGCAAAGAAGCCTGAAGTTCTCCTTGCAGCTTTTGGTGAAACTTTACCCATCATTATCTTGTTGCGAAAGAGGAAAACTCATACTACACTGACCTCAACCCCCACTATGCGGATGCCCCAACGCCCTGGCTCTCTGCTCTGATCCAGTACTGTAACCAACATCCCTTGAATAAGGCGGGTCTTTTGAAAACCAACCCCCTGACCCCTCCTCACCCTCTGCCATGGTAGGTTAGCAGTTTCTGCCTCCCACCTGGTTAGTAGTTTTGTTTTGTCATTTTGAGTCTTGTGTTCAGTACTGTCCATCCCCTGGTCAGCGTACCTCGAATAAATTAATAAAACAACCTGCTAACCAAAAATCATCTGGGGAGCAACTGACAATGCTCTCCAGGGAAGGGACATGCTAGGGGGAAAATTCCGAAGTGAACTTTAGAATGGGCAGGCGCGCCTTATAAAGGCAGCGCTTTGGGGGCCTCACCCAAGCTATTGATTAGGCTCACACAAGCCTAATCTACAACTTAGGTGAGGCACAACCCAACGCCCAAAACGACTGAACCAAAAATCATTTTAAATTTAAAACAAATCAAAAAACATTTTAAAATCGCTCTGACTCAGATTTAGAAAATCCAAATCCAAGTTGGAATGTAACGAACAGGACAAACTCATCCATTACAATTTATTAAACAATTTTTTCATTAGGCTAGGTGCCGGTATTTATATCTCTAGGGCATCTCCTGACCACATTCCAGCACAAAATTTCAACAGCTATTTTGCCACTCAGTTTATCCTATTACTGAAACCTTTTCATAGGTTCATTGGTGACAAAATACTATCAAAATCAGGAAGATTTCAGGTACAAAATTGCGATAAAAGCATGCAAAATTGACCTAAGATCTTCTGGACTTCAGTTTCGTCATACTGCTGACAAAACACACCTTCTGTGAAATTTTGGCCTCAATTGAAGAAAATGACACAACCTAATCATGATGTCAGCAGGCCTCTTCCTCAATATCACTAGGTAACCCCTTTTGGGCAGTCCACGCAAGTGCTATTGTGCCAATTACATGGATTGACATATGAATTTCGCCCTAAGGTGTAAAATTAATTACGTTTTTCATTTGTCTGAAGTCCATCAATTTTATGATGTTAACTTCAGGTCATCCCCAAATGGTTTTGTATATGATTAAGTTGATTGTGTTCCCAATAATTGGGACCAATTGCTGAGATTTAATTTATAGGAAATTGGCCAAAATGCAAGTGTATTCAAGCTGAGCACCTGATAAAATACTTGATCAGATTGTCATTAAGATATTTAGCCTAAATTTTATAATTGCAATAGGCTTTGAGGTGAGGATATAGGTGTTGGCTCAAGCGTTGAAAGGATAATTGGCCCAATCTGATGGTTGTCAAAGGTTTATCTTTGAGTCAACCACCAGAACCTGACAGTCATATCAAACAGTTGGAAAAACGCTGGTGCGTTATCCTGATGGAACGCTGGCAATTTTGGCATTGCCTTAAATTCCTCCTAGTTATCTCTAGCTGATTCTCTAGGTTCAGCCACTTGGCTCACTTGAGTTGTGACTATGGGCATCATCTCTGAAATGGCAGCAAAAGCAGGCGGCATGTTCCTTGGGGTATTTGACTTCCCAATTATCATATGAGGACTTCTTTCTTTGGTATTGCTTGCCACAATTGGCTCACAATTGTATTTGTGAGATTTAAGTTCCTAAGCCTGTTTGATCAGTCACTCTATATCAGTGCTGAAATTTCTCAAATGAACATGATCTGCTTCTCTCTCTGTTTTCAGATATAAGACCTCTCAAACTAGGTCCCCTTATTTCTTCTTTAACGAAGTTACTTTCCCAAGTAACTCATTCCAGAAACTTGCAACATTATTGATTCCTTCCTCCATCATGGTGACTCAAACTTCCAAGGCTGCGAATTTTCAATGATCCTCTGAGTTTAGGGCATTCTGATTCATGGTGGCTAACTCCATCCACAGTTTTTGTAATTCCTCTTTGTATGACATCCTTATAAGTTTTTTAACTCAACTACACCCCTGTAGTGAGCATGAACTTGATAAATTTACTTGGATTGCTTATTATCAGCAAACAACCCCAGTAAACTTATTACTGCACAAATTCAGTTCATGTGCAATTCGTCCACATTGTATAGTATATGATATTATTGATTGATAATAGTATGACAACTATTATCCGTAGTTGAATGGAATTCTTATATCTTGTCCCAACTCTCAGCCAGTATTCCTGCTCAAAATACTTGAGATGTTTTGATATAGGGATTAGTTCCCTTATTCTTTCCAACCCAATCTTCTATGAGATTCCCTGGTGACAGTCTCTTTGGTCCAACATACAGTTGGCAGCAATCTCTGATTGTTTCTCCTTCTTCTCTCTAGATCCCCGCTCAGATCTTTACTCTTTTCCTTAAAGAGTCTCCCAATTATCTCACACAACAATAGTAACTTTGAGAAGGTTAGAAAAGTTGAAAGCTGATAATAGTTTACCCTTAAACTATATACCGGATGAAAAACTATAGAACTGTATATCAGTAGTATTATCTAACTAACTGCTTTTTTATTATGAGTGAATTCTAGGGAATTTGTTGTGGGGATCTAGTCTTATAACCATCAGTTGACACCTCTTCGATAGAACAGCAGCCATTTCCATTGAATCACCCATCTTCATCTCAGCAGCGATGGTCTTCCCCATCCTGGCTAGGATTCCATCATTGGACATCCTCAAGACCTAAACGGAAACGGTTGGAAAATGTGTCCCTAACATTTTCTTTTCAATCCAAGTGAACCAACCATATTTAGTTAGCAACCTGCTTGGGTAATAGAACTTTTTACCCATTAAGTCAGGTCATGAACTAACCTATTGATTCACTCGTTGCAGGTGGCATCACTCGCCTTGCAACTTACTGCTCATTCCCATTCAGTTGGTGATGAAAACCGACCAATACCAATTGGTACACCTGATAGTTGATTAACTATCAGATGCCCTTTTTGTCAGCAACTCCGCCCAATGTGATCTTAAGAATCCTTCCAGATTGATCCCTGATAGATATGACCAGGCGAATATCCCAAAAATCCCCCAAACATAGTTACTCTGAAATTAGGGTCCACTGATTTACAATTCACCTCACATTAGGGAATTATCCACTAGCAATCCTGGTAATCTAGCAGGCTGGGAATATGGGCAAAAATCCCAACATATGGTAAGAGTAATAATGAGTTGGATCATATGCAAAACTTGGCCATGCCTTTAGGGCTGTTTTTAGCTAAATTTGGGACAGTGGTAGAGTGCATTGGTGGCCAGGTTTGGAAGGTACCTGGTAGGACCAGCGGTGTACCTGAAGCTTTAATAATTTTAAATAAAATAAATCAGCTTACACAATACAAAACCTCCTTAAAGAGTTCTGCGCACAGGTGCACCCAAGTTAGCATGTTAAACGTAAAGTAAACAATGGGGTATTTGGGAAAAGATGACCGACGAGAAACGTTGGTCTTGAGCAAAGATACTTAAGTTAGCTTGGGGAAATTTTGGATTGGTGGAAATGGTCCCAAGCCTTGAAGCACCAATAGGCGCACGCTTTTGTCTGAAAGGGCCACATACTTCAAAATTGATTTTACTCTAGTAATTAACTGAAGTTTATTCTGACCCAAACTTGTAATTTTGTAAATGGAACGGGTTTTGAACCCCTGTTCCCCAATCAACCAAATTGACCCATTCTCGTTGGACTTGAAACTTGTTCATTATACCCTAAGGCCAGAACAGGGGCTGGGCTTTAAGTACATCACTTGTATCAATTTGGGTGTACCTCACATGTACCCAGCTGTAAACCAAATTGTGTTTGAGATCAGGAAGAGCATGAAGTTTCACCTTGTTGAATTTTTGCCCATATTCCAAGCCTGCTAGATTACCTGATGTCACTAGGGGAAAATTCCCTAAGGCAAAGTTAATCAGAGATTGGTTGGCCCAAGTTTTGGAGGAACTACATTTGGGAGATTTTGGGATATTCACCTGGTTGTATCCATCAGGGATCGATCTGGATGAATACCTAAGATCTCATCAGGTGGAGTGGCTGAAGAATAGGGGTATCTGATAGTGATTGACTATCAGGTGTACCAATTGGGATCGGTCAGGTTTCATCACCAACTTATTAGGAATGAATAGTGAATTGCAAGGCGAGTGATGCCACCTGCAACTAGCGAATTGATCAGTTGGTGAAGTGACCTGCCATAATGGGTAAAAAGTACCATTACCTAAGCAGGTCACTAGCCAAATATGGTTGGTTCACTTGGATCGAGAGGAAAACGTTAGGGACACGTTTTATGACTCTTTCCATTTGAGGTCTCAAGAATGTCCAATGACAGAATCCTAGCCAGGATGGGGAAGACCATCGCTGCTGAGATGAGGAAGGGTGATTCAATAGCAACAGCTGCCATTTCATCGAAGAGGTATCAACTGAGGGTTAGAAAGCTGAATCCCCTACTATATAATTCCCTAGGATTCACTATAATAAAAAAAGTTTTATTACCATAAGTACTATTACCAACAGTATTAGCTACAGTAATAATGTTGAATTGGTGTATAGTTAGACTATCAGCTTCCATTGTGACGTTCCATCTCAAGGATTTTATTTCATAAGCCAATAATTGGAAGCCTCTCAGAGAAGAGTAGAGATCCAAGCGGGAGCTAGAGATGAAGGGAACCACAATCAGGGATAGCTGCCAACTGTGTGTTGGGCCAAAAGAGACTGTCACCAGGGCTCTGGATGAAGATCAGGTGGAAAGGAATATAGGGAACAAATCCCTATGATTATGACTCATAGAGTATCTAAGTGGAAGTACTGGCAGAAGCATTGGGACTAATAATAGTCTAAACTCAACTATGGATAATAGTCTCCATACTATTATCAATTAATACATTCTATACAATGCGAAGTGCATGAGGAAATCGAACCTGTGCAGTAAAAAGGTTACTGGGTTGATGACCAATAATCAACCACTAAAGTAAATTTTTACAAGTTGGTGCTCACTACAGGGGTAGTTGAGTAAAGAATCTATTATAATGTCATATAAAGAAGAAATGCGCAAGTTGTGGACTGAGATTGCCACTGTGAATCAGAATGCCTTAAACTCAGCGGACTATCGGGAGTTTGCAGCCTTGGAAGAATGAGTCACCAAGGTGGAGGAAGGAGAGGTTGGAAGCCCCTGGAAGAAGTCCAGAGTGGAGCCATGGGTGGCTCCAAGGATAATAATGCTGGGCCATGGAGAAATACGATTTCTCCTGGCAAATTTGAGCAAAAAACTGATGAAGATCAAGAGAAATCAGATCATCGCATTTATTCATTTGATCCCAATGGCAGAATTGAGATGATTCCACAATTTTGGGTCTCTCGATGAAATGGGATTACTGGCTGGGGTGGCCAAAAGCATCAACCTATTTTTTGATTGGGAGCAGCTCGCTGATCTGCTGGAATGGCAGAAGGAGGAGGTGCTCAAATTATTTGAGAAATATTGGGAAGTGTTCACTCAAAATGACCATAATTTTGGATGTGCACGAGACGTAATTCACAAGGTTAACACTGGGGAAAATCTACTGATAAGGATGAGACTGATCCAAAGATCGAAAGCCACCAATGCGTTAGTGGAGGACGAGATCAGCAAACTAGTGAAGCATGGGCTTCTAGTTCCATTGTCAAGTCCCTGGGAAATTCTAATTCTAGTTTGTGAAGAAGAAGGATGGATCAAATCGGGTAGTGATTGACTATCAGAGGCTGAACAAAATTACAAAGAAGGATTTGTATCCCCTACTGAGGATTGATGATGCTCTGGATCAATTAAGAGAAGCAAAGTATTTCTCCGCGATGGTTCTGATCTCAGGATACTGGCAGATTGACTTGCCAGAAGAAGACCAAGAAAAATGCGCGATTACTACCATGCAGGGGCTATACCAGCTGATGAGGATGCCCCAGGGTCTTTGCAATGCGCCTGCGACGTTCCAGAGGGCCATGGACGCGATATAAGCGACCTGAAGTTGTTGTGCATCCTGGTATATCTGGATGATATTAATGTGTTCAGTAGAACGTTTACTGATCACCTGCACCACTTGGAGGAAGGTTTTAAGAGACTGTCCATGGCTAACCTGAAGATCAAGCCAAGGAAGTGCCACTTCTTCAAGAAAGAGTTTGAATACCTGGGATTTGTGATCAACGCAAATGGATTGCAGCTGCAAACCCAGAAGATAGCAGCTATAGAGCGTATGGCTGTACCAAAGATTGTCTGAGACATCCAAGTATTCCTTGGGATGGTCAGATACTACAGAAGATTTATTTGGGACTTCGCCCAAATAGCCAAGCCTTTATTTCATCTATTAAAGGATACAAAAAAAGGATTCATATGGAGTGAAGAGGCCCAGGACTCCTTCAATGAGTTACACTGGTATTTGATAGATTCACAATTCTGAAATATCTGAATTTTGATCAGGAGTTTATTATTTAAACTGATGCTCTGTTGACAGCGATTGGCGCCATACTAAGCCAAGTAGACAAACTTGGGGATGAGCATCCGATGGCATATGAGAGCCAGACATTCTCAGCCACTGAGGGAACTAAACTGTGACTGAGCGTGAATGCCTTGCAGTCATTTAAGCAGTTTCAGGTGTACATCCATGGAATGCAATTTAAGGTGGTGATGGACCACTCTTCGCTGCGTTGGCTGCACAATCTAAGAGAACTGGAAGGACAACTGGCCCAATGGGCACTTAAGCTTCAGGCTTACAATTATGAGATAGTCCACCAAGCAGGGGCTTCTCATCAGAACGCAGATGGCTTATTGCGGTTGCCAATGGTCCAGTTGGTATACCCGCAGGTGGATGAGCTATTCCAGAGAATGGTCAAAGGAAGAATCGAGGATGAGCCTCAAGAAATCCAAGGTGCGCTTTGAAGAGCGATGGAATTACCAAGACTATGGATGGACAGGTATTCAAGATGATCAATGGGAAGCGGCTATTATTCCTAAAACCGTTGGAAATAGCAGCAATAGTACAAGCAGCTCACAAGGTTGTCAGGCACAGAGGCATGAGAAAAACAACTGACCATATTCACCAGTATTATTACTGGGAATCGATTAACTATGATGTCACAGATCATCTGGCTTGTTGCATGGAGTGCCAGCTGCACAAACCACACAAGAATACAACTGGATACTGACTGGTCTGACCTGGATTTTCCTGGCACACGGTGTCCATTGACGTGATGGGACCATTGGTGATGAGCACAGGGGAGTCAAGTACATCATAGTAGCCATCAACCATCTGACGAGATGAGTCAAAACAAAGGCCCTAACCAGAGTAGATGCTACCAGTACTGCGAGATTCATCCTGGATCAAGTAGTATACTGACATTGATATCCACAAGTCCTACTGAGTGACAATGGGACCAACTTCACATCTCATGTTACCAAGGATAAACAAAAATAATGGAGATCCAAGAAGTTGTGTCAGTACCATACCAGCCAGAGACAAACGGACTGGTAGAATAGGTCAATGGGACGCTGGCCACGACGCTGAGGAAGCTAGTCACAGTGAGAACTTCCACGTGGGGAATGTACCTGAGTTCAGTGAGGTTCGCAAACAACATTAGTCATCACATGGCAATGGGAAAGATTCCATTTAAATTACTATATGGGAGGAAGGCTGCGTTGCCACAAATTTTATATTTGGTAGTAGAGCCTATGTTGGGGATGAGTACTGAGCAATACTTGAACTGAATGATGAGTATCCTGATCAATATGCAATTGCAAGCAAACAATACCACCTTGAAGAAAAGGATATGAGCGAAATCAATGGATGACAAGAACTGACTGGCATTAGAAGAATATCAAATAGGAGAAAGAGTCGCCTATTGTGATATGCATGGTTTTGGATGAAGAAACAAATTGGATGCCTTGTGGTCAGGTCCGTTCAAAGTAATCGCCAAGATGGCAACTAATGCTTACTCCATCAAGAATCTCTTGGATGGAAGAGTTGTGAATCAAGTCCACGCTAAGTATCTAAAGCATTGGTTTGAGGAAAAAATAAAAAAGTTCCTGAAGGACTGATGAACCATTAAGTTGGTCATGTCCTGATGATTAGGTCAATTCTGAAAAAAGGACCTCTGAACCAATCTAGATGGATAAGTTCAAAAAAAGGACCTCTGAACCAAGGAAAACTGGTAGGACTAAGTACTCAGGACCCAGTTTGGGGGAAAAGATGGACCTCTAAACTGAAACAAGGTCAAGTCCCATAATAAAAAAGAAGAATAAAGATAGAAAAATCGAAAAAATATTGGGAAAAAATTACAAAACTGCATAGATAAAAAAGCTGATATATTTTTAGAATTTTTATTTTTATTGATCATCCTCAGTATGGGGATGATTCCGCCTATGTCACCTCTTGGGGGAGGGAGGATGGATCATGGTAGGAATAAACAGCCCATCGAAATTAATATGTTATCAACACTTGTGAGGGCAAGACCTACATGAAACCATGTCCGTTGAGTGGATGCCAAGCCCTCAGAAAATGTGACTAGGGTAAGGGAAATTGAAATGTCAGAAGATGCCAATCATGAAACCCTGGAGTGGGGAGGAAAACAGCAATAGAGAAAGAGGCAATCAGAGAATAACCCCAAGTAATCCTGAAATGGCACCAGAGCCAGAAGATTTGTCTTGAGCACCTGCTGACGGGTTTCATCCAGGACACTGGATATGTGGGCTGGCATCGAAGAAGGAATACTTGATGGGGGTTGTTGAATCATGCCCCTGAATAACACCATCAATGGAAGATACCAATGGGAAGTTCCAGAGAAGAGATAATTGTGCAGAGAGTGGATTGAATTTTGAAAACGGTGACTATGGGCTTCATGGAAGCTAAAGCTGAATGACTGGTGGAAGCCAGGTGAGGCTGGAAGCTCTGTTGACCAACTTCAAAGAACTTGACCAGCAAAGCAAAGAGCATAAGCGGCAATATCCCAGTCCAGAAGGTTATCTAGATCAGAGGGATTCAGTGCTAATGTCAAAGCCTCGGTGACTTGGGATCAGAGTTCAGTGTAGGGGAGCTCAAAGTGTATGCTGTTCCCAATTGAGAGCTCAGAAACCAGTACAGCGGGTTTGTATAATTGACCACGTCAGAAGAGGAACTCAGAGAGAAAGTCTGACCTGGCCAAGAACTAATGATCCAGAGTGACTGGCATGATCTCTGGAGCATTGATGATGATGTTTAAAGCATCAGCAAAAGGAGCCAAATCCAGGAGGGTTTTGAAGTTCAACTTTGGAATTGACTGCAAAGGGAGAGTCAGCTGAGAGTTGTTCCAAATGATGGCCAGCCTGGTTTCAGAGGGATTAGTTACCATTTCTGGTAATTTGATGGAAGGACTAGCTGCTTACACCAGACTAGGCATATGAGTCCTGGAAGGACCATAGAAAAGGTTCCATTGATCATCCTGACTCATCTGCTGGAAGAGACGGAGGTTTGGATCAGACAGACTGTTGAGGAGCTGCTGGTAGCAAGATTCTAAATTTGACATATGAGCTGGACTAGAGGGGGGATGTCATACTTATATGGAAGCTGACATCATGCACTCTATAATCCATTAAGCTCAATTTTGAGGAAATTAATCTAAAATTAATGAGATAAGCTTTCTGAGGGAAGAATTAAAGATGACTTACAGCCAAGAGGTTATGAGCGAATTAATGAGGGTGATTAGAAATAAGTATTCTTAATAAAGCCACAAAACGAACATTGATGGCAATAGTCTCCTGTCTAGGATGAGGAGAAAATCAGGAAATCAAGGATGCCAGACCAAGAATCCTGAATATGACAGAGGGTCATATACCCTGATGGGGGGAAAACCAGATCCTGGGACTAATATCGTCATGAGTAAATTGATAAGCCTGGCACAACAGAAGGTCATGGGGACTGTGCTCTGAGAAGGTGGTAGCGAGGAGGAAGAGGAAGAATGCCATATGCTGAAGGTCATCCTGAGCAGCATTGAGTATTGACAAGTGTACTCCGCTTGAAACCAATGAAGTATTTGACCAGGTGTCTGAAGCGGTGCTCTCATGCCCCAGTCCTTTTCTCGCTGGAAATCTAGGCAAGAGGGGGGATGTGTTGGGATTTTTGCCCATATTCCCAGCCTGCTAGATTACCTGGTGTCGCTAGGGGAAAATTCCTTAAGGCAAAGTAAATCAGAAATGGCTGGCCCAAGTTTTGGAGGAACTATGTTTGAGGAATTTTGGGTTTTTTACCTGGTTGTATCCATTGGGGATCGATCTGGATGAATACCTAAGATCTCATTGGGCAGAGTGGCTGATGAAGTAGGGGCATCTGATAGTGATTAACTATCAGGTGTACCAATTGGGATCGGTCAGGTTTCATCACCAACTTATTAGGAATGAATAGTGAGTTGCAAGGCGAGTGATGCTGCCTGCAACTAGCGAATCAACCAGTTGGTGAAGTGACCTGCCATAATGGGTAAAAAGTCCCATTACCTAAGCAGGTCACTAGCCAATTATGGTTGGTTCACTTGGATCGAGAGGAAAACGTTAGGGACACGTTTTCTGACTCTTTCCATTTGAGGTTTTAAGGATGTCCAATGACAGAATCCTAGCCAGGATGGGGAAGACCATCACTGCCAAGACAAGGAAGGGTGATTCAATGGCAACTGCTGCCATTTCATTTATGAGGTGTCAACTGAGGGTTAGACAGCCGAATCCCCTACTATATAATTCCCTAGGATTCACTATAATAAAAAAGTATTATTACCAAAAGTATTATTGCCAAAAGTATTATTACCAACAGTATTAGCTATAGTAATATTGTTGATTTGGTGTATAGTTAGACTATCAGCTTCCATTGTGACGTTCCATCTCAAGGATTTTATTGCAGAAGGCAATAATTGGAAGACTCTCAGAGAGAAGAGTGGAGATCCAAGTGGGGATCTAAAGATGAAGGGAACCACAATCAGGGATAGCAGCCAACTGTGTTTTAGGCCAAAAGAGACTATCACCAGGGTATCTGAATGAAGATCAGGTGGAAAGGAATATAGGGAACAAATCCCTATGATTATGACTTATAGAGTATTTCATCAGAAGTACTGGCTGAAGCGTTGGGCCTAATAATAGTTCAAACTTAATTACAGATAATAGTCTCCATACTATTATCAATTAATACATTCTATACAACGTGAAGTGCATGAGGAAATCAAACCTGTGCAGTAAAAAGGTTACTGGGTTGATGACCAATAATCAACCACTAAAGTAAATCTTTACACATCTTGTGTACCTCCTGCCACCCATCCTTGTCCCTGCTGTTGGTCCCCTCTATAAGGTCATGTAAACATGACAGTAAAAGCATGAGGTCAAGAAGAGTGAATGTTTGTAAGGTGGAGTGATAAGTCCTGTGGAAGGACAAAACAGCTGGTAGAGGTTAGCAGGCTATTTGAACCCATGCAAGCACATTTGCCCACATGGCAAAAAATGTTATGTGGTGGAGCACTGCTACCCCACACTGAAGCAGCAGGCAGTGGATCTGAGGACATCAACAAGAAAATGGACATGGTCAAATGGTGGTGATAAAACTAAACTTTTGTATAAAATTTGCTAAAAGTGAGATTGAGCGGAAAGAAAAGATTTATAATATACATAGATATATAATTACATATTAATATATTTAGTATCTTATAAATATTACATATATATTTATATATTATATATAATATAATTTTATAAGTATTATATATAGATATAATATATATTCACATACTTTGTATGATTATACATATAACTGTATATAAATGTGCATGCCTTGCTTTTCTTGCAGTTGTACATGTATTTTTTTATTATTTGCCAAAGAAATTATTTTTTACTTTTTAGCGCAACATTTTTGGTTAATTTGTGTTTTTTTACTTTATATTTTTAATTTTATATTATTTTCTTTCTTTAAGAAAAGCAAGTTTTTTATAAAACTATTTTTCTTATTTAATTTCCTACTTTTTAATCATACTTTAAAAATTATTATTATACATTGCATAATTTAAATTAGTAGGTTGATTTGGATTTTCAAAGAAAATATTATAGATTTAAGTTCTCATAATTTTATAAAATAAAATAAAAATTAATAAATTTTTACCGTAAAAAATAAACAAATAGTGAAGATTTTTGATTATTGAAAACAATTTTTGACAGGATAACTGGAGTTCAGAAGGTCGCTGAGGGAAAATACCCAGGTTAAAGATGTGACAACAAGGCCATGTGACCCAACAAAATGAAGAGATGTCCTAAATGGTCAGTATTATGTTTCCATATGAATCTGTGGAGCACTACACACACCAGATTGGCCACAACTATCAGGTACAAGAGGCCCTAGGAGCTGGTATGGTGGCAAAAATATAGGAAAGAGGGCGTTAAAATAGGAAGTGGCAGCGCTTATGGAATAGGTGGCAGAGTGGGTGGAGGGCTCACATACAGCAGTAGGCACAAACCAGAGCGGAAAATGGACTCCAGCCATCACAGAACTTCGGAGAGGATTATTTCTTTGTTAAAAACCCAAATATACAGGAAACTTGCCCAAAAATCCTAATTTTTATTATAATGATCAGATTATCTGAGAAAAGCAATTCCTTTCTCAGCTTAGGACTTAATATAAAGGAGAGTGATTCACAAAGGTTCCAAATGGTTATTGAAATCTGACCTGAGCCACAAATTCTTTGTTCTTCAACAAAATCAAGATTTTTCTTATTTGGCTAGAATCTGTAAACTCATAATATGTAATTTTCTGGGTTTTAGGTTCAACTTCCGCCTGGTTTTTCTTTTCAGATGGTCCATTTTCCTCATCCCTGGCTGGCAAAACCAAAACTCATTTTTTGTCAATGACCTTAGAGAGGTCATTAGTGACCCTTAGGAGTTCTGGTCTTTGCCCCAAAGGGCTTGTTGGACTTGGCTTTAGATGGGAAGTTAATTCTAGGAATTATGTTACTAGCCGTGACAATTGTAAATTACAAAACCTTTTCTTGTTGCTTATATACATTCTTTAGGTTTTGGTTGTTGATAAAGTAAGTTGATTTTGGCCAATTAAGTGGTAAATTTTTGGTTGATTTGATAAGCTCATTTGGAGTCTGGCCAAATATTTGGTGGTATATTATTTGATTTGATAAGTTTACTTTTTTGATTTAGGATAGATTAAATAAATTCAATTACTTCTTAAACTTATGGGTGGCCATCTACCATTATAAAAGTTGACAAGATAAACCTAAGCAAAGCTGGGAAAAACATTTTTTACTATAAATAAACCAACAACCACTAACAACTTACCAAAGTAAATAACTATTTAAATTAACTAATCATTAATTGCTTACTAAAACTATAAAGCATATTAATCAACCTAAGCTCACTAACTGCTCGGCAAAACCATTTTTATTTTTCATTTTTAGCTTAGTAAAACCATTGAAACTATTAAATCAACCAAATTACGACCTGCTCAGATGTAATAATATACCAGTTACCATGAAATATATAGGATTTTCACTTAATACAATTAAAAACTTTTATTTTTAACATGAAAATTAGAATTTCAATGGATTATTTTATTGTCATTGTAGATACATAAGTGTGTCAAATTTAAAAACCTCTAGCTAGCCCAGAAGATAGTTAAAAACCAATTGCAAGATTTGAACATTCCCCATCATGAGTTAAAGAAAAGCAATTAAAAAATGATCAAGTTAAGCTTCAAGGGATAAAGGGTAACTCGTTAGGTGAGTGTAAAAATTAAACACATCAGTTGAACCAAATTAATATTCTAAATAAAGTTTAAACTAAACCTAAACACAATATAGTTTTTTAAACTTTTACCTTATGTTAATTAAACTAAGGCCACAATATATGCCTTATAGCTGGGTAGCATTCAAAACTTTTTGGTACTGTTTCATCTACCATCATGCTGTGGTATCATCATAGGATCCAGCCAAATAAACTTAAAAAGCATGGATTGAAAAGCAATAAGATTGTGAAGAATTTTCCAAAGATAAATGGTGACGTTCTAACTTTAATTACTTTATCAGTGAGTCATCAGATAGTGCCAATAAGAACTTGCCAAATCTAACTATAGCTTGATTCATTTAAAATTCTGCCTCCCAATTGTTCAATAGTATTAGAAAATCAGATTTCCTAAAATCTAGAAAAAATCTATTTAATTTGAACTGACATGGTCCATACACCATGAGGTAGTCAAACCTTGCAAACGCACAAGTACTTTTATCCCCTTGCCCTATGATTTAAGTTCCAAAATTGTGGGCCCAAACTGTTAAAAAAACCCTCCCTTTGAGCCATCCCACAGTCTTACACGTGATAATCAGTTTGGGCCTGAATAACTGACCACATATGAGACTTGTGGTTGTAGGTCAAAAGTTAAGTTGAAACTTATGCTTTCAAGTGTAAAGTTCCCAGCTAATCAGAGCATAGGAATCATGGCAAAACTGAGTGTCAATATGACATCAATAATAAAATTATGATAATGTCCTTCCTAGACAATCAGAATGTGTGGGACCACCCAGAAGCATGTGACCCTGTTATTAGCCTATTCAAATGGGTTTGCAAGACCTGGAGAGCATCCCCTGCATCTTAACAAGGGAGTAACATTCCTTAAGAAGTAAGAAAGGGGCCAAAAAGATTGCTCACCCCCTCACCAATCAGGGTTCCCTAGTTCATATGGTTGATTAGAGGTGTGTGATACCCTACCCCTGAAGGTTAGCCCATTGTCCCTTCTTGTCACCACCAAGGGGTTGGTAGAGAAGACCAAGGGGTGTGTCAAGAGGTGGTGGTAGCCAAAAGCTATTGCCAACAGGTTGATTGCAGCTCCACCTTGCCAGAAGGCTTTCCCTATTTCAAATCCCATTATTTAGAGAATACTGATATTGAACAAGATTGTATCGTCTAAATCAACCCTGGACTTAAAATTGGCCCTCTGACTTTCCTCCTAATCATCAGTGAAAGTGAGCCCATCAAAACAGGTTTAGTCATGCCAAACCCATTCAAATTAAAAGAGGACCACCCATACCTGCCCAGGTCTGGGCGTGCCCTGTCTGCCATTGGAAAAATGCTGCCAACTCGCTAGGAAGAATTGCAACACCAAAATTTAATAAAATGTCTGATACCAATCTGGCCAGTAAGGTCAGGTCTGATCAACATAGGTAGAAATTTAGTGTGTCAATCTACACTTACTCAAATCTAAAGATATTCCCAGACGTTTATGCACCATTTCCTTATTCCCCATATATTGAGCTTATAAGGAAGCAGTCCCAACAGGTTCTGTTGTCACTCCATTTTTTTCTACTTTCCCTTAGTTTTTCCAAATAAAATATTTCGATTTTTATTTAAAATAAATTAAGAGATTTGCATTACTAATTCCCAGCTATGTGTTCCAATTCTAGGAATACTTGACCGGTGTTGGTATTCTTTTAACTCACGTTGTATCAAACATTGTGATTAGCTGTACCAGCAGTATTCTGGCTGTTTCAGTGGGTGGTAACCCATTTGGGTGGCAGTACAGTTTTATCTATACCAGCAAGCTTCATGATATAATGGAACAAACCCTGATCCATGTTCTTCTCCACCCTCCCTTATAAAGTGGGGTGATGTGTTAGTTTATTTTCTATGATCAAAAAGTTCAACCCTTAGTGAGCATGGTATTTTTATGGAAGGTTACCTCAAGCCTTGAATCAAAGAACCTTGTCTCACAGTTAAAGATTACCTTCTGACCTAGATAACCTTGGCCTATACCCCCACTTTGAGCGTAAAAATGTTCATCTCATCTGTATACCCACAACATGTCCAGCTTAGATAGGTCATAAGTGTGGGTGTGTTGTTTGTTCCAGTTTCCATTCCACTATCCCCTAGAGCCACAGTTATGTTCTGGTAGGTTTAACTCCTCCTTTTGAGTTGGACGCCTCTGGAGCCTAATGGTTCTAAATTCATTGGTGCATGTGCTGTCTGCATCACAACAGGCAGAGGTTGAGGTAAACAATATATCAGTAGCAATGGTCTCTCCCCTTGAAACAAGTCCAGTGGATATCTTAGTGGTATCCCCTCCTCATTAATCTATTATGTCCCATGAAGGTTTTAAACATACAAGATCATGCTTACTTTTTGTTGCCTGCTAAAATAAGTTGGGATCCCATATGGTATCTGTCAAGGATCTCTTGGATACAGGAACAGGTAAGAATTTTATGAGCTTTGAAAGTAGGCTAGGATCTGGATCTAGACCTTGAGGTAGAGTCATCAGTATTGTGCGCTACTTCAGCCCTTATGACTTGTTATATGGTGAGAAATCCTGTCCAATTATCCATGCATGAGTTTGACTTCTGTGCGGTTTACCATGGTGCCAGATTTGTTTTCCATCATTCTTGGGATAGGTTGGTGGCATCAGCAACAGGTAAATATCAACTTGAAACCCACCCTCTTTTCCTTTGAGAATCCCAGATCACATAGAAAGTCCCGCCTATTAATAATTCTCCACTACCAGAATGGTGGCTTCTATCTCTGAAACTTCCTACCCCATCGATTTACCACCAAATATTCCTTTGGGGTTATTGCATTATAAAGAATCCTTAAACATAAATAAAGCTAATCACCTTCCACCTCACTCTGAGTATAATCTGGCCTTCCAACTGATGGTAGATTTAGTTAATATCAAATTCCCTCTGTACTCCTATATGGATCAAGGGAAAAAGACCTGGAGGTATGGTTAGATGAAATACTTCAGAAGGGGTGGGTATTATGGATATCCTCTCCCATCGTTTCTGCCTGTAAGTCTGATGGAGCACCCCTGCACCTCAACTGCAAGAAATATCTGTTCTGCATGAAAAAAGTGGGTTTAGAAGGCAGCTTTCCCTCTTGTGCCCTAGGGCGACTTAGCCCATGTGTTGGATGAGAGGTGGTTGATGGCTTACACTCTCAAAGTTGCTCCCTTTCCCCCTACCTCATCACCTAAGAATTGGTGCATCAGATTTGGGGGGTGTTGGAGGTAGCAATTGTAAGAGACCACCGTCATCAGAAAAATGGTGGTCATCCCTCTCCCTCAGTAATCGCGGGTCCCAATGAGGGGTCTTTTAATATAGCTAAATTGATGTCCAGCGGTATTGAGTCATCCATGGTACATTCAGATTTAGACCCACCATTGTATTTCCCATCTACCAGAAAAGGCAGGCCAAACCTTAGCAGGTTTTGTCATATTATATCTGTTTAGCACCCAATGGGACCTCCCTATATGAACTGGACATGGACGCATCCCGTTGCCCACTGAATGCAGATTTACTGATCCACCAAAAGGAATTACATTGGGAGTGGAAATTTAGTGGCAAGATCCAAGCAAAAGTGGCTGACCAGGAGGAGATCAATCCGTCATCACGAAATTTTGGAATGTCAATCTTCCAGAATTCTTTGGGATCATGCTACCCTCATTCATGCAATATATATTTATTTCTAAGCCCCCAGAAATTAAGGCAACTGTCCACACAGGTATAGTTGTCAGTAAAATTCTTATCATTTGTTTTAATAAACAAATTTCCGCGAAAATTTTTTTCTTGTTTAAAATACATTCTCTTTCTACCAGCCGCTGCCAATAGGTGCCATGTTCCCTGGTTACAAATAAATTGGCCATAGTGGTCATAATCACAACGTTGCTTCCCTCTCTTATCAAATCAGGGCACTGGTATAGTCGCCTACTGGGGTTGTCCCCAAGCTGGATGCTGTATGGAATTAGGATGTGACCTTGATTCTTGGAAAATTTCCCCTTGATGGACAAATTTTTGTGACCTTTAAACACACTTGGTAACCTGTGTCATCATATTAGACTTTATTCTCCCTGCAAGCTCACAATAAACAACAGAGGCAGAATATGCAGCCAACACTACTGCCATAGTGTGGTTATTAGTAGATATGGTGTAATGGTGATTGTTAGTCACCATCCCTCAATCATTTCCCTTTCCATCAGATATTAGGTCATATGGACAGCTATGTCTCCAGTATTCTGGTTTGCATTCTAGTTTATTACTCACCCCAACTGTCAGGCTAGTCTCAACTTTATTATCTAGCTCTGTAAATAATAGACTGACCATTAGTTTCCACCATCTCCACCCTTTTGTTAGAAGTAGGTGACGCAATGGTATTATTATATCACATTAACCTACAATTGGTGCTTAATCTGGATCTGTTTTTATGGTCAGGTTGGGCATTTGTTGGGCGCTTCCACGCAGTGGTGGATTTCTGACTCAGTATTTCTCCTGCAGGATATAGTTCCATCCTCATCCTGCCTCAGGGATTTTGTTTGTTCATCCCCTTTGTAGAGATTGCAAACCAGGTTTTAGACACTCTAACTGAGTTGCAGGCGCATTCTTTGGTCAATATGATGGCTTCCTCATCCCTTATGGATGCGCAATGGAATGCAGCTCTTTTGGATGCAGTGGAGGGGGATGCTTATCACAGGATGCATGTGATTTTGTGCTTGGCCAACCAAATGGGATTCTCTACTCCTTTGATTACGTTGGTATCATCAGTGGTTCAAGCGCGGATGTCATGATCATCTCATCTGCTATAATTCTTCACACTGGGTGCAGAGGCGTCCAATTTGGCCTCACATATCATAGCTTTCTCGGTCAGGCTCCTGGGCTCAGAATTCCATTGGAAGTTTTAATTACGGTATCTTGGGCCACATTGGATCCAATTTCTGCCAATCACTCTGCCTGTGACACTCAGTTGGGTTTATTAGACCAAAGTTGTGTATTGGCCATCTCCAGCAGTGCCACACTCCAGCATGTGTCAGATGGGGTAGTAGGTGTAGTAAAAGGGTTCCCCACCAAAGCAGTTTTGAGTGGCGTTGAATGACAAGTTGGTATGTTCTTTTTCTATCGCCCAAAGGTTGGTTTGGGCCAGGCTCACATGGGTGTGTGTCTTGGTGCTGGTGGATGATCTAATCTCCCCTCCCATTGTTTCTCCTTCCCTTTCCCTGGTTCCAGTTTGGTGAGGTCGTTCCCATGGATAACCTGGTGCCCCTGAATCCTCTGGTGCCCATGTTGTCAGCGTACCAGCACAAAGAATATGAGAAGTTTATTCCTAAGGAAAAATACAACTTTTCCCACGATCCCAGTTCCCCAGATGACTCAGTGAGTATTACCACTCAGTCAGTAGTGTCCCATGCGATGGCAAATAACCAGAATTTTACCTATTTTTTTGTTCCCTCTAGAAATTTGTTTGAGTATGCACAGGGTGTCAATTGAGGCATTTGTTGATATGGGAGCACAGGGAACTTTATAAGTCTAAAACTGGCACAGAGTTTCGACTGGAGATGGAAATGAGGGCGTCAGTGTTGAACATGTCTTACGCTCTATTAAATTCATAAAAAATCAGCGTCCAACACCTTTTTCAGTACACAAGTTCTGTTTTGTGAACAGTTTGCCGCAGTGCCAGACCTGCTTTCCCAGTTATCCTGAGGGTGGGGTGGTGGCGTCAGCAGCAGGCTAACATCACCCTGGACTTGAATGTACTTTTTTTGCAAATACTCAGTTGTGGGGAAATTTCCCCTTATTTATATGCTTGCGATGGAATCTGGGATGGTTCCATCATGTCACTTCTTTCCCGAGTGGGTCTTCCACTGGATTTACCCCTGGCTGGTAGCATATAAGTATATATTTAACCTGAAGAAAGCTAATCACCTTCCACTGCATTTCAAGTATAACTTGGCTTCCCATTTGATGGTGGCCATGATATACATCAATTTCCCATTGTATCCCTACATGGTGCAAAAGGATAAGGCGTTTGAGTTATGGTTAGACTATATGCTTAAAAAGGGTGGGCATTAATGCAAACTTTTCCTACCACGTCTCCCATAATTTTTGCTCAGACGGCTACTGGTACATTGTGACCTGCTTCGACTATGGGAATTTGAACTATATCATCACTCATGACCCCTATACTCCCCTCTCAAGCAGACAATTAGCTATGCGATCCTAAAGTCCCAGGCTTTAAAGCTCAAACTCATGAATGTGTTAATCTGATCCAGGTGGCAGAAGGCCAAGAGTGGCTTATGGAAACTAGACTAGAAGGTGCATATTCAGTTCTGCATGATGCCCTTCACCTGAGGAATGCCCCAGCTATGTTCTACCATATGAATAATAATGTTCTCAGCTATCTCAGGTTCACCTGTGTGGTGGCATATATTGATGATATCCTTATGTATTCCCTTACCCCCAAGTATCATGAGAAGGACCTGGAGGCGATTTTGGATGTGTTGCACAAGGCAGAACTTAATATAAAGCCCTCCAAGTGCAAGTTTTTCTAGGGGAGGTTATCTTACTAGGTAACCTGGTCCTGAAGGATGGTTACAACATTCCCCCGCAAGCTTGAGGCAATTCTCAAGTAGCCCACTCCTACAATAAAGAAGCAGTTGCAGAGATTCTTGAGCATGATCCTCTTTTTATTGAAATTTTCCTTACACTCTCCAGATGGCTGCGACACTATATCACTTAACAGGGAGAAAGTTCCATCTGATAGATGGAGGATTTCTAATGGGCATTTGATACCATCAAAAGAGGTGTTTTTGGCGCCTCCTACTCTCAAACACGTTCCCATCAACCCATTTATTGTAGCATGCAATGGCTCATCTGTCTCCATGGGTCCATACGGTTGCAAGCACATGATGGTTTAGAACACCTAGTCATTTTATTTTCTCACAAGTTCTCTTTGTCTTAACAATCCTGAGAATTTATAGTAAAAGAGTTGGTCACCATGGCAAGGTCTCTTACCCACTGATGGTTCCTTCTTCAGGACTTTTGACATGAGGTGACTGTGCGGATGGATCATCTGGCCCTTATGTATTTTAGAAACTTCAGAAGCTGAGGCACTTCCAGGCCCAGATGTATCTCAACCTCTGCACTTTTACCTTTAAATACAAATTAGAGAAAGGAGATTTAAATGTCCTTCCCAATTTGTCAAATTAAAGTTCTAATTTGAGCCTTGTTGAGGCAGATGAGTAGGGCTAATTATGGTGATTCTGCCATCTAAGATCTTAGCTATTGCTCCACTTACAATATCAGTGGCATATTGGGCCCTAGATCTGACTACGTTTTTAGGTATCAGCAGGTCAAATGGCTTGCTTGGAGGGTCTGGAGCTGTTTGGACCAGCTGATACTTCTGATGAATAAGTAGACCCATTAATCATTGGTGGAGAGGAAATTAAGTTTAGATTAAGATTGTGAGTTATGCCCCAACTCCAAAATGAAGTCATCTGGGCTCACCATGACTCCCCTGGAGGTTGGCCGCCCAGGGGATAAGAAATGCTTTGATTTGATAAAATGGACATACAACTGGCCAGTTATCTACAAGGATATCCCGTCGTGGATCACTAACTGCATGACAAGTGTGTGGGATAAATTAAAAAATCAGGTAAAGATGGTCTTCTCCATCCCCTGCAGCAGGCAGAGGGTCTGCGGAGATCAGTATCAATGGATTTAATTGTTGAACTCCCCAGCTCCAATGATTTACCATGATTATGGTGGTTTTGGACCACTTTACTAAGTTTTCGCTCTTTATCCCTTGCTTTTCAGCTATGACACTAAGAAAAAGACCTGCTTTTTGTGAGACACGTTTTTTTAATGTTCATTTTGCCTCAGGAGATTGTGAGCGACTGAGGGCTGCAGTTTATAGCACGTTTTTGTACTAACTCCTGGCTATCTTAAAGATTAAGCTGTGCCGCTCAACTGCATCTAATCCCCAGTCTGACGGTCATCTTGAGTGGGTTAACCAGATTCTTAAACAGTATCTTTACTTTTACGCCGCTGCCACACAGGATGTTTGGGTGGATGATCTTCCATTGGCCCAATTTGCATATAAAAATGGCACTCATGTGTCTACCAGTTTTTCACATACAAAGCCATGCTAAAGAATAACACCTCATTTTCTATCAGCCCATGCCTTTACTTGAAAGTTACGGCTGTGACATACCATGTGCAGCAAATTTGGAACAACCAAGCACTAGTCCAGGAGCACTCAACCATGGCCACCAACGATAACAAACCCTTCACATACTAGAAGCATCTCCCTGCCCATAAAATTATAGTGGGGTCCTCCATCATGTTGGATACATGACCCCTGCATATGAAGCCCTCCCAGAAGTTTGTTAGAAAGTGCTTCAGGCCCTATGTGGTGGATGCGAAATTGGCAATGGCGCGTTTAGGTTGACTCTTATGGCCCACTGGAAATTAGCATCCCGTTTTTTGTGTTTCTCAGTTGTCCCCATTTAAGTATAAACCCAGCGTTTTAAGAGCCAATTGTAGTAAAAAATCAGAGGAGGCTGAGGTCAAGGCAATTTTGGCCACCTGGAAATTCCACTGTTTGATTTTGTATCTTGTGGCCTGGAAGGGGTTCCCATCATATGAGAACAGTTGGGTAAGCACCCATGACTGCGCCCATTGTTGAGATCTTGTAGAGACCTTTCACGCCCTGCACCCTGGCGCTCCTTGTCCTCCCTTGAAGATCTCCATGCTCTTGGCTATTAAGTCGTCAAAGTCTATAATACTGTCACTTTCACCCACGTCCCAGGTGGTTGTTCTACCCCCGTTCAAATAAGGAAGGGTAATGTAATTCTGGGTGAGAACCCACTGTGCCTCAAATATAAAAAATTTGTTTCACATGAAAAAAGAGGTGAAGAAGGAAGCTGTCCCTCTTGTGTCCCAGGGAAACTTAGTCTATATGGTGGATGAGAGGTGGGTGATGGCGTACCCCAAAGAAAGTTCTCCCTTTACTCCCTACCTCACCACCCAGGAGTTGGTGAAGAAGAATGGGAGTGTGTGTTTGAAGGAAGCGATAGTAAGAGGCCATCATCAGCAGGTAAATGGCTGGCATCCCTCTCCCTCAGTAATTGTGGGTCCCAATGAAGGGTCTGTTAATATAAATAAATTGAGTTCCAGCGGTATTGAGTCATCCATGGTACGTTCAGGGCTAAGACCCTACCAATGTGTTTCCCAGCCACCAGAAAAAGCAGTCCCAACCCCAGCAGGTTTATTCATATTAAATCTGTTCAGTACCCAAATGGACCTCCCCTATGTGGCCTGTCCATGGGCGCATCCAGTCACCAGCTGAACGAAGCATCACTGATCTATCAAGTGGAATCATGTCAGGAGGGGAAGTTTGGTGGCAAAATTGAGCAAAGGTTATCTGGTCAGGGGTGGGATCAATCCATCATATTAGAAATTTTAGAATGTGATCCGCCAGAATGATTGGGATCACACTAACCTTAGTTCACTTAAAAATTTATCTATTTCCCAAACCCTCAGCACTTGAGACAATTAGCTCCCACAGGTACAGTTGTCAGTTAATTTTCTATTTTTTGTGAGGAGAGTGCTTATAACATTCCAGAAAAAAAAACCATTACAAAGACTAAGGTGCACGTTCCCTAAGGAGGTGCTTAAAACTACAGAACTTAGGGGAAAACCCTGGGATACCACCATAAAAAGGTATACCCTGAGGTCAACAAAAGGTAGTATAGGATATATATATAACAAGGTCCTTTATTGTAAAGAGATGACCAACAGAGAGATTGTTCAAAGAAAAAACTAATTTTAAGGGAAAATTGTGAATTTAGGCCTCAAATTAAATCATTAAGCTTGGAAATGACTCTAACTATTATATTGATGCCCCCACTCCTAGTAGCATGATATCTTAAGTAAGCAATAACTAAAGACTTTGATACCAACTGATAATCCCCATCCTTAGTAACAATAAATCTTGTAAACAAATGCAATCCACGCTTTTAAATTAAATATAAGTAACCATATTTGTTCAAAATATAAGGGTAATCATTAACACCATTAATGTAACACCTGGGAACCATCACGCAATTCTTAGGGATTCACTAAGGCCTGCTTGGCTTTAAACCAACGTTTATCTGCAGTGAATCTAATGTCAAGGAGGGCGGTCAACTAGACTCATTTGGTCTAACCCATCTCTTCCTTGGCCTTGTAATCGCTCCAAAAATTATGTCATTTGGCCATGACATTACCCTATCAGTTTTAAGGCACCAACTCCACCAGGGGCGTCAGCCAGCGAGAAGTTTTTGTGGGCGGTGAGTAGCTTCATTGATGAAGTTTTGTGAAAGATTTGGGACCCGTGGCATTAGGGAAACGCCTTTGGAACATGGTGATCAAGTCTTGAGCATGAGCGCAATTATGAGCTGGAACTCAGCTATTCTCTGTGGCATCAACCATTTCCAATATACTAGGTATTTGAGCCTTTGATTGCCTGACGAGAGGCCACAATCCCTTCTACCTCTCACTCTGGTTCTTCATCCACAATGTATGACCCTGGTTTCTCTGGAGGAGACCCCTCAAATGGGTCAACTTACTCTAATGGAAAGTTGAAAAAGTTTGGAATTTCTCTGGATGGTCAACTGGTATGAGGCAGGGCTACCTTCCTGACAATACAGTATGGGTCCTATCCTCTTTGGTCCCAGCTTCTTGCACGGCTGCTTGATGGGAATATTTCTGGCATCCAACATCATTAGATCCCCCTCCTTATATTCTGAGCCTACCCTTCTCTTCCCATCTGCATTCTCCTTGTAGATCATCATAGCTGCGTCCAAATTGGTGTTTACCTCCTTTTGTACCTTCTTGATGAACTTAGTAAAGTCACCACCTCTTCCACCTTGGATTAAAAGCCAGGATCCATGATAAAGGAAGAATTGTGGACATAATTGTTGAAAAATGGAGAAAACTAATCAGAGAGTGAAGAGAGTTGTTATAGCTAAGCTGTATTAGAGGGAGATTGAGGCCCAATCTGAGTGGTCAGCTGCCGTGTAGCACCACAGAATTATCCCAAACATTGGTTTACTCGTTCTGTCTGCCCATCAGATTGAGGTTGGAATGCAGTATAATGGCACGTGTGAATCTGAAGGGTCTTGCACAACTCTTCCCGGACTACAGATGTGAACTGTGGCCCACAGTCACTAATGATCTCTTGGGGCAACCCATGGGCGTTAAAAATGTGGGTAACAAACAACTTGGCCATCTGAGCCTCTGTTACTGTGGTTTGAAATGAAATCAAATGGGATAACTAGTTATCTAGTCCACAACTACCATGATAGCATCATACCAATCAGAGGGGTAGTTCCGCAATAAAATCTTCAGAAATGGAGGTCCAAGGGCTCTCTGATTTTTGGATTAGTACCAACAAACCAGCAAGGAGCTAACGGTTTGGCTTCATCCTAATGCAGACCAAGCACTCCTTGGTATAATTTGAAACATGAGCAGAAATTCCTTTCAAGTTACATGTACATTTAATAAGCTCCAGGAATTTTGTGATCCCAGGATGCGCAAATGTTATACCATCATGATTTTCTTTTATTATATCCAGGCGAAGTGGTCCTGCGGAACCTATAGGCATCCTTGGACCATAGTATCTCATTAATTTTATGAGCCCCTTGCCGATATCATCCTGATTGTTTTGCATTTGGCGAGAACCTTAGTATATACCGCTGATAGAGACTGAGAAAGGACCTTTTTAAACGTACCATACTGTAAAAATTTATAGGATATCTGATTATTTTCGGCCAATAACCCCCATAAGTTTAATACTTGTACAGGTTGGGTTTTGTGCAATTCTCCACGTTGTATGGTATATAATATAATCTTTTGATAATAGTATGGCGACTACTATCTATAGTTGAATGGAAGTATTAGATTTTGGCCCAACGCTCGGCCAATATTTCCTCTTGAAATACTTATGATGACTTGAAATAGGGATTTGTTCTCTTGTACCACCTTACTCAATCTACTCTTAGATTTCTCTTTACGGTTTCTCTGATTTGACACACAGTCAGCAGCAATCCCCAATTTGATTCCACTTCTTCTCTAGATCCCAACTCAGATCCTTACTCTTTATCTTAAAGAGTTTCCCAGTTATTGTACACAGCAATAATATCCCTAAGAAAGAATAGAACAAATGGATGCTAAATTTTTTTGATATGGTAAATTATTATCTGGCAAATTTTTATCTGGTAAATTTTATATTTTTATTAGCAAATTCTAGGGAATTTATAGTGGGGATTTGGCGCCCAACCCTCAGTTGAAATCTCCTCAATGAAACAGCAGCCGTTGCCATTGAATCACCCATCCTCATATCAGCAGCGATGGTCTTCCCCATCCTGGTTAAGATTCCATCATTGGACATCCTCAAGACCTAAAACGGGAAGAGTTGGAAAACATGTCCCTAAGATTTCCTCTCAATCCAAGTGAATCTACCATATTTGGCAAGCGACCTGCTTAGATAATGGGATTTGTTACCCATTAAGGCAGATTGCAAACCAAAAGATTGATTTGCTAGTTGCAGGTTGCATCACTCGCCTCACAACTTACTCCTTAAATTCCCAATTGGTTGGTGATGAAACCTGACTGATTCTAATTGGTACACCTGATAGTTAATCAACTATCAGATGCCCCTATTTCATTGTCAACTCTGCCTTACAAGATCTTAAGCATTTGTCCAGATCAATCCCCAACAGATCCAACCAGGTGAATAACTTAAAATCCCCTGAACATAGTTACCCTGAAATCAGGGTCAACAAATTTCCAATTCACCTCGCATTAGGGAATTATCCCCTAGCGATACCTGGTAATCTAGCTGGCTGGGAATATGGACAAAAATTCAACATATACTCTTTTAGGATTCTTCAGTGAAGCAAGAACCAACAGGCATTAGTGCTGGAGGGTTTCTTGGATACAACCTTACTTGGAGAAATCACTATGTGGGTGTTGTGCAACTCCATCTCTTTAGGATTAGGTGCTAACGCAGGGTTATGGTTCAAAGAATCTGCTAAACCATTCTCCCTGCCTTTTGTGAACTTATAAGAGAATACAAATTGGGCAAGGGTCTCATGCCAGCAAGATTGTCAGAGTCATGACATGAGGATCCCAGTAATTTAACAGAGACCAATGGTCAGTATGAATGTGGAAGGGCTGGGAAGAACTACGCAGATGATGGAGCTATAAGTCAGCGCTTCCACTACTGCCAATAGTTCCTTTTCATAAACAGCTGCAACTAATATAAGGACATTTTCCGCAAAAGGTATCCCACAGGATGCTTGACTCCATCTTAAGCTACTTTTAAGAGGGCTGCAGCTATTGCAACTTTTAGGCGTCACTGGTTAATATAAACTATCAATCAGGGTCTAGGTAGTGAAGTACTGTTGTGGAAAGCAGAGTGCACTTCACCTCTTGGAAGGCATCCTCCAGAGTCAGGAGAGTGTCTATAACTCTCAAGTTCCCAGAGAGGTGGTGCAAGATGCACAGTCACACTTCCAAGGAACAAGTCATCAGTATGAAGGTGAACATAGCCTCGCAGAGGGTGCTGGAGCTAAAGTAACACAGGGCAAGTGTGTACAACGCGGTATATATCAATTGATATCAAACAACCAATAAGACTTAAAGTGACCCAAAGGTGATTCCATATACAAGCGGAGATCTGGGCTGGAGTGCATGGGTTTTGGTCTGGAGGGACCAGGGCAGCCCAGCGGCGCACAAGATGCAGTAGTTAATTCTGTGCAAATAAAATGGCTGACGTTTTTGAGACCTCCCCAAAGAGGTCCGCACACATGTTCGCCCAAGTCAACATATTGAAAACGTAAACTAACGGGATTTTATTAATAAGGAAGACGACCAACAAAGAAATTTGGTCTCAAGAACCATAATATAAACAAGGGAGGCGTGTTGCCAATTGGGGAAATTATTTCAAGCCTAAACAAACCAATCGGTGCACTCTACCATTGGCCAGGGTACTGTAGCTCGAGATCAAATGAACTCAAATTATTTGTTGCAAGATGAGCTAACCAGATTTGGAAACATTGAAAATTAAATGGGTTATAACCCCATTCTCTGAGCAACCAAACTGAACCATCATTATTAAGAAAATAACTAGTGTGTTTTAATACCCTTGATGTAATGCAGAGCAAGCATCAAGCACTTCCCCTGGACCAACCTGGGCATATTTGGCCTGCACCCAGCGTTGGTTCAAGGTATGCTTTAAGTCAGGGAGGTCCTTCAGCTTGACTAATTTGGACTCATGATATCCAGCCTTATCTTGGCAGTTGGTTCCCTCAATGAAGTCATGTAAACATGAAATTACCATCTCCTACTTTTTGGGCTCCACTACCCACCAGGGGCATTTGCTAAGGAAAAGTCTTTATGAGCAGGGGCCAACTTCATGGCAGCAACGGCTTGCTTACCTTGGATCATGAAGCCCCAGGAAACGCTTATGGAATTCTTTATTTAGATCTTGGGCATGGGCGCAGTCACATGCTGGTACCCGTACTGTTCTCTGCTGCGTCAAATTCCTTCCATGATATAAGATATTCAAATCTTCTTCTTACACAACAGGAGGCTACTATACCCTCACTTCCTACACTGGCGCTCCATCCACGAGATAAGCCTAAGGAGTCTCTGGTAGGAGCCCTCAAACAACGTAAGCTTACTTTTATGGAAGACTGAAAAGATTTAGATGGAGGGGGGAGATCAAACTGGTATGAGGCGTGGCCCACCTTTCTGACAACGTGGTAAGGCTCAATCCTTTTGGTCCTAATTTTGCATGGTTGCTTGATTGGGAAGTTTTAGCATCCAGCATCATGAGATCTCCTTTCTTGTACGCTGGACCAACTCGTCTCTTACCATCAGCGTTCTACTTGTAAGCTTGCATGGCTGCATTCAAACGTGTGTTCACCCCTTAGTGTACCAACTTGATTGTCTTCACAAAGTCCACAACTGCTTCCACCTTGAATACACAACTGGGCTCCACGTTGAAGGCGGGGTTGAAGCCGTAGTTGGCGAAAAAAGGGAACAACCAATTGATGCATGCTGGGCGTTGTTATAGATTAATTGGGCCATGAGGAGATGAGAAACCCAATCTGATTGATCTGCGGCAGTGTAACACCGCATGAACTGTTCTAGGCATTGGTTCACTTGTTCAGTCTTACCATCTAATTGAGGGTCTTATGCAGTTGAACAGCAGGGGCGAATCTGAAGAGACTTACACAACTCTTTCCCAAAGACTAAGGTAAACTGGAGCCCCTGATCACTAATTATCTCTTGGAGGACCTCATGAAGAGTAAACATGTGTGACACGAAGAGCCTAGCCATATCTGTCGCGGTTACTGTGATTCTACAAGGGATAAAATGGCCGAACTTTGTAAAACGGTCCACCAAAACAATGATGGTGTCATAGCCTTCAGAAGCAGGTAACTCTACAATAAATTCATCGATAAGGAAGTTCAAGGCACTTCTGCCTTTTGAACTGGCACCAAAAACCCTGCTAGGGCTGGCGATTTGGCTTCATTTGGTTGCAGACCAGGCACTCTTTAAAATACTTGGCAACCTGCGCGACTAATCCCTTCCAATTTTAAGCGCAGCTGACAAGACCAAAAGTCTTTGCTTTTATAGGGTGGCCAACAGTGATCCCATCATATGATCTTGTATGATTTTAGGGTGAGGGTCCTACAGGAACTTAGGCGTCCCTGAAACCACACTATTTCGTCCATATCGTGGTATCACCTGGCAATTTCTTCTTGATTTAACTTGCTCTTGTTGAGGACCATAGTATACTCATCTGACAATGACTGTGAAAGGACTACCTTTCTGAACATACCATATTCCTGCGCATTTTCCAGAAGAACAAGCGCTTGATTGTGGGCCAAGAGAGAGGGATGTTGAGACAAATATTACCTGGCGGAATCAATAAGTGGGTGTTGTGTACTTCTACCTCCTTAGGATGAGGAGCTAGTTTAGGGTTTCGGCTCAATGCATCTGGCA
The DNA here is from genome assembly GCA_022478985.1 of Massospora cicadina. NCBI lineage: Eukaryota > Fungi > Entomophthoromycota > Entomophthoromycetes > Entomophthorales > Entomophthoraceae > Massospora > Massospora cicadina. Next base: position 242,085 of record JAKSZP010011866.1, read on the forward strand.
AACCATTCTCCTTGCTTTTTGTAAACTCATAAGAAAATGCACATTAGGACAGGGTCTCATGCCAGCGGGTCTTCCGTGAGGTCAAGACATGAGGTGCACAGTAGTACAACAAGGCATGGTGATCATAACATATGCAGAAGGGTGGGATGAGCCATGGATTTGATGACGCCAATAATTCAGCGCCTCTACCACTGCTAATAACTGTTTGTCATATATGGCATAGTTTAACTAAAGAAAAGACATCTTTTTGGAAATTATCCCACCGGATGCTCTATTCCAACTTTGCCTACTTGTAATAGGGCCACCACTATTGCGAAGTTGAAGGCATCAGAAGCCACAATAAACTCCTTTTTGGGGTCAACATGGCGAAGGATGGACGTGGACAGCAGGGTGCACTTTAGCGCTTGCAAGGCATCCTGTAAAGTTGGGGGCCACTGGAGCACTTTTGCCCCATTTGCCCTATACAAGGGCGCGGCCACTTCAGAAAGATTTGGTGTAAATTATTAAGTAATGTACACGGCCCCAAAAGCTCCTCAATTCTTTAGCTAAAGTCGGGGTGGGCCACTTGCAAATTACCTTCTCCTTGTCTGAAGTTATCATGTGACCTTAATCAAATACAAAGTTGCCCAGAAAGTTGTCCTGGGACTAGAAGATCTCACACTACTAATTTATAAAGTAAGGTTGGCTGGCCTAAAACTCTCCACCACTTGCTGCAAGTGTATAGCGTGAGACTTTTGTTGGGGGAAAACACCATAATATCATCCAAGTAGGCCACCGCATAAACACCCAACATGTCCCACATGTCATGGTTGGAAAATGATATCATACTTGGGACTAATGTTAGAGACAAAGATGCTTGCAGGGAGGCCAATAAGGTGAAGTTAGCAAGCCTCCCTGACCTCAAGCATACCATAGATGAATGCTGGGTAAAGGCAAAATTTGCTCAAGTTGGTCCTATGGAAGTAAGCAAAGTTCAGCCCTATATAAGAGTAGGCGCATTAAAATGAACTTGCTTTGTTACAATGGAAAACGGTAGAATTTGGTTTTTGGGTGAACGGGATTTCAAAGCCCATTTGGTTTTTGCACTTTCCAGCTCGGGTAGGCTGTTTTTATCAATCAATCACATGAGTTTGGTTGATTACCCAATATAGCATTTTACCCGATGAAAGCATGTGCTTATTGGTGCATCTCAGTTAAGACCTCTTCTCATGATTGATTGTTTGCCAAAATTCCCTTAAATTTCTAATGTCGAGACCAAAGTCCCCTGTTGGTCAACTTCTTCTCATAAATAAAATCCCTTGCTAAGTACACCATTTTCCCTATTATGATATCTTGGACGATCCTGTGAGCAGACCTCTTTGCAAAGGTCTTGCGCTACATTAGCCTTTCAATTTTAAATAAGATAAAGTTATCCCCTTGTGCACCGTTGGTCTTCCTACGTTCCCTCCAACCTGGGACGCCTACACCTTTTTACTCCGTCACCACGTTAGTTTTGGTTGGTTATTCACAAAAATGATCGCACTCCTCTGCTTGAGCTATTATTGCTCCAGCACCCTCTGCTAGGGCTCTAGTAACATTTATTCTAGCGACTAGTTCCCTGGCGTTGGCCCTGTGCACTATGCACTACCACGCTGGGAACAGGAGAGTTATAGACACTCCCTAAATTAGTCGATCAATCACTTTATCTTATGTGCACAAACATTTTCCATGTGGGAATTTCACAAAGCATAAATGGTGTGCACCGGCTGTGGGCTTTGGCTGTGGTCAGCCACTCTGCTGTTTCCTCTTTTTCCAGAAGGTTGGAGCATCTCAGCATTATTTTGGCTGGCTCCAACTGGATAGTACCCACCCTTTATGCTTGTACATGGTGGATATGGATGCCTCGTGGTCCAGAAGTCGTGATTCCCTGACTTTCTGCCAAATTTAACAATTTCAATTTTAACAAATGGGTTTTACTTCGTCAGTATGTTCAGATGGTGCTGGCTGAATCTTCGCAGATGGCCTGGGGGTGATGGCCTGGATAACGTTGGGCAATTCATTGTTGTTATGAGAATGGTTCATTCACGTCTAAAAACGCATTTTATAATGAGAACACCATATATACCTCAGAACCATATTTGCTTTCTTATGGCCAGAGATGGATCCTACTCATGTGTATCAAATCACCCCAGAAAGCCCTCGTTTGACCTCTTCTATGATTCGCAGCACTCAGGAGGTTGAAATGGTGCTGCATTTACAATATAAAGATGTTTATGCCTCTTCTGAAGATATGGTGGGATATGTGGCCTCAGTAGTAAGAGTGGCCAAATATCCTTCTTCATTCTTTGATTCAAAAACATACCAGGGTGACATGTTAATGCCAGATAAAGAGTTTTTTGGTGAAGTAATGGCGTTTTCTGCTTTAAATAAAGACCATTCAGGGTATTTTCTACTGACTGCTACCCTTTCCTCCTCTTTAGGGAAATTCAGCACCACTATTATGGTGGATACTAGAGCTTCTGAAAACTTTATGGACCAAAGCCTAGCCGACTACCTTAGGTTGAGTTACATACCAGGTGTTATGGTTAGAAGAGGGGCTTCCAAGGCATTCCCTCGCTGTTATTTGGGGTTTAGTGGACTACCAATTTGGCAACTATCATTTGTCCGACCACTTTCAAGCTATCAAAAACCTCTTGTACCCCATCATTTTGGGTGTAGAGTGGTGGTGAAAGTTTGATGTCAGGACTAACATGAAAGAAAATACTCTATCACTCACATTAAAAAATGGTCTCAAATTAGTTGTTCCCTTGTCTGAAAAAAACTTCCAGGGCGATTTGCCCCACTGGCCCCACCTTCACACACTCAGCCTTGCCCCTATGCTGAAGCCCACCGTGGGGGTTCCCCTTCCTTCCTGTTTGAAGGGGTTGTAATATTGGTTTGATGTAGCTTCAGCTAACGCGCTACCTGATCATTCTGAATTTAATTGTGAGTTCAAGCTCACTTTGGATCTGGTGCATATATCCTCCCCCATTTACCCATTGACTGTCCGGGAGAAAGAGGATTTAAATGTGTGGGTTAAGGAGCAGTTAGACAAAGGCGCGATTTTTCAGCGTACCTCCCCTGTATGCTCCACTCTTATCTTTGTTGAGAAGGCTGATGGTACTCTAAGCCCGTGCATAGACTATGGGAACCTCAACAATGTCACTGTACCATAAATACATCCCATCCCTTTGGATTATCAGATTGAACGCTATGTGGAGAAGGCTAAGGTCTTTTCCAAGCTTGACTTCCTCAATGCGTTCAATCAGATTTGGATTTATAAGGGACAAGCATGGTTCTCCGCATTCTGTACCAGAAAAGGGATTTCTTAGTTTTGGGTCATGCCTTTGGGCTTAAGAATGCCCCTGCTATCTTTCAACGCCACATTGATGCAGCGTTGGGGACTTGTTAGGGGTATGTGAGGTTACCTACATGGATGATATACTGGTGTTTTCCCCTTATCAGGAGTCCCATGCAGTACACCTTTGGCAAGTGGTGGAGCAGTTAAAGGCAGCCAGCCTTACGCTGAAGATTAGCAAGTGCAAATTCTTCAAGTCTCAGGTCGTTTTTCTGGGCAACGTCGTGTTTGACAAAGGACACTGATAACTCCATACAAGGAGAAGGCGATTCATGAGTGGCCAACCCCTACTTCAGTAAAAGAATTGAGGAGCTTTCTGGGGACGTGTACGTTCCTCAAGAAGTTCACGCCAAACCTTTCTGAGGTGGCAGCGCCCTTGTATAGGGCTAGTGGTGCAAAAGTGCTTCAGTGGTACCCCGTTTTGGAGGATGCTTTCCAAGCTGTGAAGTACACCCTGTTATACACGACCATCCTTCACCATGTCAACTCTTCCGAAGAATTCATTGTGTCTACTGATGCCTCCAACTTCGCCATAGTGGCTGTCTTGTTAAAAGTAGGCGAAGATGTGATAGAGCATCTGGTGGGATATATTTCCAGGAAAATGTTTCTGCCTGAGTTGAATTACGCCGTTTAGACAAGGAGTTACTAGCAGTGGTGGAGGCGCTGACATAATGGCGTCACCACTTACATGGCTCTACCCAACCTTTCCGTGTACATATAGATCACCATGCCTTGCTGTACTATCGCGCCCCTCATGTCCTAACCCCATGACAGACCCGTTGTAATGAGACACTTTCCCAAATTGCCTTTTGTAAAAATTCACCAAGGGCAAGGATAATGGTTTGGCAGATTCTTTAAGCTGCAAATCTACTTTAGCTCCTGATCCAAAGGAGGTAGAAGTCCACAGCACACAGGTGATGATTCCTCCAAATAAAATTCTGTTGCAACTTCCCTCTCCCCTGGCCAACGGGCCAGCTCTTGCACCTCTGGAAAACGCGGAAGAATATAGTATGTTCAGAAAGGTTATCCTTTCTCAGCCGCTGTTGGTTGAATATACTATGGTACTTGCTAAGAGCACTGTAAATCAAGAGGATCTATCCAGGGGTTATTATGTAAATGATGAGATGGTTTGGTTTCAGGGGCGCCTTTGGGTACCTACTGGACCACTGCGTCTGGAAATCATCTGGGACCATCATGATGGAATCACCATTGGTCATCTGGGGAAAGCAAAGACCTTGGAGTTGATACGTCACACCTACAATTGAAAGGACTTTCCTGCTCAGGTGGGGCGGTATTGTAAGGAGTGCCTGGTATGCAACCAGATGAAACCCAATCGTCAACCTTTAGTGGGTTTGTTGGTACCAGTCCAAAAGGCTGATGGGCCCTGGACTTCCCTCTCGGTTGATTTCATTGTGGAATTAACTGTCTCTGATGGTTATAATGCCATCATGGTGGTGGTGGACCGTTTTACGAATTTCGCCCACTTCATTCCTTGCAGAACTACAATAACCACGGATGAGATGGCTAGGTTCTTCGTCACGCATGTGTTTGCGCTCCATGGTGTTCCCTAAGAGATTATTGTTGACTGGGGACCCCAATTTACCTCCATCTTTTGGGAAGAGTTGTGTAAGACTCTTCAGATTCGCCCCTGCCATTTGACTGCCTATCACCCTCAATCAGATGGGCAGACTGAATGAGTAAACCAGTGCTTGGAACTGTTCCTGTGGTGTTACACCGCCACAGATCATTCAGATTGGGCTTCTCACCTTCCTATGGCCCAATCTAGTTACAACAACACGATGCATTCCTTAATCAGTTGTTCCCCTTTTTTCGCCAGCCATGGCTTTAACCCCTCCTTTAACACGGAGCCCAGCTGTGGGTCTAATGTTGAAGCGGTGGTGGACTTTGCCAAGACAATCAAGAAGGTTCACCAGGGGGTTTCCACAAGCTTGGAGGCGGCAATGCAAGTGTATAAGGAGAACTCTGATGGGAAGTACCAAGTGGGTCCTGCGTACAAGGAAGGGGATCTCGTGATGCTTGATGCTCATAACATCCCTATCAATCAGCCATGCAAAAAACTGAGATCAAAGAGGATTGGACCTTATCGCGTTGTTAATAAAGGTGGGCCATGCCTCCTACCAGCTTGATCTTCCCTCTTCATTTTAGATCTTCTCTATCTTCCATGAAAGCAAATTGATGTTTTTTGAGGGCCCCCCACCAGAGACTTCTGAGGCCTATCTCATGGATGGTGCGCCAGAGTGGGAAGTGGAATACATAGTTGCCTCCCGCTGCGTTAAAAGAAGGCTTGAGTATCTGGTATCCTGGAAGGGTTTTGACGCTGCAGAGAACAGAAGGGTTCCAGCACGTGACTGTGTGAATGCCAAAATCTGATTGAAGCCTTCCACGGTCAATTCCCCCAGGCTGCTGGATCTCAACCCAAACCAACCTTTGTTGCCATGAAGTTGGCCCCAGCTCACAAGAACTTTTCCCTTGCACAAGCCCCTGGAGGGGGGTCGAGTCCCGTTGGAGGAGAGGGTAATGTCATGATCAAATAACATCATAGTGGGGACCAACCCCAAGGATAAGGCTTGGCGGCAGGAGGTCCAGAAGGTGAAGCTGCAGGCCATCCCTGACATCAGGCATACACTAGACCAACGCTGGGTACAGGCTAAATATGCCCAGGTTGGTACTAGTGAGGTGCCAAATGCCGAGCCCCTTACATCAGCCCATGTGTTGAAACGGAAGATTTACTAAATTTAACGCTGATGGTTCCATTCAGTTATTCGAGGAATGAGGTTTCAAAACCCACTCCATTTAAGAAAAAATGCGTTCAGGTCAGATTCAACTTCAATTGATTACTTGAGTGAAGTTGGTTTTGGCATACTTGAACAAATTGGATGGAAGTGTCTGCCTATTGGTGGGTCAGTGCTTGGGCCCACTTCAGCATACCCTGTATTCCCCCGCCATAGTTTAATTATGTTTCCCATGACCAACACTCCTTGTTGGTTTACTTCCTAAATAAACATTTCCCCAATTTTTATCATTTTTATTCATGATATCTCGAACAAACCTATGTGTGGACCTCTTTGAGGAGGTCTCACGATACCTTAACACCCACATTGTATATGAATGGCTTTCACCTAGTGCACCATTGGTTCTCCCAGGTTCCCTCCAACCTGGGACGTTTACCATTTCTTCCTTAGTGCACCACATCAATTTTGGTTGAGTTTTTACATTAATAATCGCTCGCTTTTGCTTGAGTTATTATTGCTCCAGCACCCTCTGCTGGGCAATAGTGACTTTTATTCTAACGGCTAGTTACCTGGCGTTGGCCCTGTGCACCGAGCACTACCACACTGGGAACAGAAGAGTTGTAGACACTCTCCTTACATTTCACTTAAGAGGGCAGTAGTATGGGTGTACCACACCTTACCTTTATAAAAAGAGTGGCCCTTGAATCAACCCCATCATCGCACCCTAGTCTACAATAATAAAATTATTATCTCCCACCTTCACCCTTTGACAGACCCCCAATGCAGCTTCGCCTAATTGAACTCCTACCCCCCACCGTGGAATGTATCTCAAGTTGCTCTGGATGTAAGTTTTCATCCTGTTCTCTAAGCAAAAATGTCAAATACGCTATGGCATGTTCTACACTGATCATACAGGACAGGGGATTAAACTAGTCCCACCTTCCAGCACAAATGTTGCCCGCAATGTGCAGATATGACAGACACCCACCTCCACCGCTTCTTTACTTGCCCCTTCATATCCCCTTTTCTGGAGTAAGGTCCACAAACCCCTACGAGCAGAACCCTGGGTAGGGCACCCTGATCAGTACTTCATGTTCAACTTCTCACTCCCCAATTGCTCCCAATCATTAAGGGTCCTGGCATTTGGCATAGTGATATTAATATAATACATATCTTCGCGCCTAGTTTTGACTCCACTCTTTGGACGCTGTCCCATATGATCACCCACTTACAAGTTCATTTTAAATTTGCTCTGAGAGTATATGTCCATGTCGCCATGGGCCAATAGGTCAGTTCAAGTAGACACTGGCTCTGGCAAAGCTTTCACATCCCTTTATCAACACCTCCGCATATCCCTTCCTTCTCCTTAAGCTCTTAGGAGCTCAGGCGTGATTAAATAAGGATTGGTGGATCCCCTTTTAGGTTGGGACCACCTATTGCTAAAAAAATTGATGTAGAACAGCACGGGTGAATTTAAAAAGTTTGTGTACCTCCTCCCAGAATATAGATGTGAATTATGGCCTGTGGTCACTAATGATAACCTGGTGCACCCCATTGCTGATAAATTTGGGAAATAAACAGCTTGGCCAGCTGAGCCGCCGTTATTGCGGTGTGACATGAATATAAAAAAACTTCCAATTTGGTAAGCCAGTCCGCCACTACCATGATATTAATACCCACTAAAGAGGGATAGCTTTACAATAAAAATAACTGAAAGAGAAGTCCTAGGTCCCACTTCTTTTTGTACTGGTATAAACAACCCCGCGAGATGCTGAAGATTTGGTTTCACCCCATTGCAGATAAGGCCCTCCTTCATATAGAAGGAAACCTGAGCAAGAATTTACTTTCAGTTATACAGATGGTGGATAAGCTCCAGGGGTTTTACTTTCCCAGAAAGCCCTACATTTATCCCATTGTAAAGTTCCTTGATTATTTCTAGGCGAAGTGGACCTTCAGAACCCTCAGGCATCTCTGGAACCATACCATATTGTCCTTTACATAGTACTCCTCCAATATATCCTCCTGATTCAAAGTGCTTTGGCAAGAATTAAATTATATCCTGCTAATAAGTATTGAAAAAGGACGCCTATTCTGAACATATAAAACTCCTTTAGAGTTCTATAGAGAAGAAAGAACTGGAATGCATGAAGGGAAGGAGGGTTTCTTAGATACACTTTTTCTTTGGTGAATCACCAGTCGAGTGTTATGCAACTCCACTTCCTTGAAATCAGGGGGCTAACAGGTATATGGCTTAAAGTATCAGACAAACTATTTTCCCTGCCTTTTTGTGGAATCATAATAGAACACCAATTTGGAAAGGGTTCATGCCACCGAGTTTGTTAGGGGTCAGGACATGAGGAGCCCAGTTGTATAACAGAGCCCAATGGTCAGTACAAACGTGGAATGGCCAGAAAGAACCATGTATATGATGAGCCAGTAGGTCAGTGCCTCCATTTCCGCCAATAATTCCTTGTCATAAACAGCGTAGTTCAGCTCAAGTAAGGATATTATATAGGAAAAATAACCTGAAGGATGATTGATTTTACCTTCACCCACTTGTAAGAAAGCAGCAGCTATTGCAAATTTAGAAAGAATCACAAGTCACTATTAATTCTCTATTAGGGTCCACATGGTGAAGATCTGATGTAGAAATCAGGATGCACTTTACTGCTTGGAAGGTGTCAGACATTTTCCCTCCAGGCTACAGGATAGAAATATTTTGGGGAAAAATCAGCCAACAAGGGGAAATGTTGGATATTTGAAAGTCGCCAATACTAATGAGATTGATTCCAAGTTAGATGAAGATTTGGTCAGCTAAAATAACCCTGGCTGATTCTTGGTAAAGCCCTGCAAATCAGGATATACCATTTTTAAAATCCAGAATTGGCACTAAATATAAAATCGAGCAGTCAGATTACTCTGACCATACAACAGATTCTGGGGCTACCATCAGAAGGTACTTCCCCATCCACAACCAGGTCCTTCAAAGCACCTATGCGGGGACTCCCCCTTTTATAGGCTTGGCAGGAGTCTACCAAGGTGCAATAAATTTCTTGAATGGGGATTGGAAGAAGTCTATAAAAGCGTTACCTCACAGGTACATTTTGCCAATAATGATGCCCCATCCATTGTTCAGTACTAGAGATGCAAGTTTGTCAAGCCTCAATAGAGTAAAATCATATATTACTAAATTCGGAATTCTTAAGCATTATAACGTTGAGCTTCGATGCTTGAATACCTTTATCAATTTTTAAAGATATACTCTCTTTTACCTCTGTGTGATGCCTAATGAACTTTAAAAACCTATATTTTGTTATAGTTTTTAAGTATAAGTATTTTATCATTCTTGTGGTATCAAACCCCCATCATTGGATTTTGGTGAAATAAGCTCCAAGCGAGCATCTTTTACACCCAAAGCTAACAAGTGATGCTCACTAAAGGATCATCTGCATAACACCAAAATTGACTAATCTGGAACCCAGGCTAGCTGCAATAGAAAACCAACTAGCTAGTGCTTTGTCTCGCCTCAAAAAGGCTTGAGGAGCACTCTTCCCAAAGCCCTATTATTTTTAAACCTCCATTTAGAGACAAGTTTACTCCTGGTGAGGCCAGTATTGTCTCCTTCCTTTATGTTAATGAATCTGCGATGGAAGGAGTGACTGACCACCAAAAACTCAGGTATATCATTCCCTGCTTGAATCAGATGGCTCAGGAGATCACGGTTCCTCAAATGGCCACACTTACCATCTTGGCGGAGGTCAAACAAGCGCTGATGGACGATTTTGGTTCAAAACAGAGCTTACAACGGCAAAAACAGGAATTTATATGCCTTAGCTGGCAATAGGCTGAATTGATCCCCTCATTCGTTGAGCGTTTTTATAGCAAAGCTCAACCTCTGTTGTTGGCCAAACTTCTCCCTCTAGATGATGCTATTGCAGCTATTGTGGGTAGCTGGCATCTTACCCCTCTTTAGTACTTCATCTCTCCGCAGTCAAGCATACCTTCCAAGCTGTACGGGATATTAAAGAGGCACTTCTAGCAGTAGCTGACGTTTATAAACCTGAACTTCTTCAAGGCGTATCAAAGTGGGAAGCAACTACGACCTTTTAGCCTCTTCTATGGATGTATCCCACTGGAACCTAGCTGCTGCAGAGCTGCAACGACCTAATACTCTTCCACCATGTGAGGATAACCAGAAACTATTGGCAGTTAGGGGGCAGCGCTCCCCCCCAGCTTCAGGTTAAAAAGTACAGGCTGTGAAGGCAGTTATCACTTTGCCTGGTCCCTCTCTTGCCAAGCGGTCTACTACGATGAATAACGCATCACAACCTCCTAAGCCGCTGCCTAAATCCCCCGCAGCCTCAACTCAGGCTGCCTCTAGTTCAAACCTGCCGTTATGGGGCAGCCCAAGTCAATTATTCCTAAGGCAACCGTTAAAGCCATTAAACTTCCACCATCTCCCCCAAAAGTTGGTACAGCCACGATGCCCCCTTCAAAAGTCAAAAGGGTAGATGAGAGTGACAAAGCCCACCTTTGTGAGGAGAGTAAGTTGGTTTCTCCGATCCCTCTTAGTAACTCGTTGAGGTTTATTGACAATCCCTCTGATGACAAGTCTGAGGGAGGTGGTGAAGATGCGGGCTATTATGTTTTGGGAGCCCTAATGGATGTGTAGGTTCCAGATAATTTGAGGCCAGAAAGAATTGATATTGCCATAATACCACGAGAACCTATCTTCAACCGTTGTTGAGATTTTCAGAGGTGACTGATAACACTAGTGATGCAGACCAGCTTATTGGGACAGTGATATGATCCACTCAGAAGGTTCATACCCTCCAAAATATTAAAGACAACTACCCTGCGATGGCTCAACGCCTTGCTTCCACTATCCGTTTAAAGGAGGCCCTTGCCCTCCCCCCTACTTTTTGTAACAATATAACCAAGGTGGAGGTTGTTATCAATAAAGTGCGCGTTCTAGCCATCCTTGATATGGGTGCTCTAGTGAAGGTGGTCTCTTCTAAGCTTATCAAGAAAATTAAGTTGGCGCATGATCTGGACTATTCACAAAAGTTTGGAACTGCAGGGCCTAAAAATACTCGAGCTATTGATGCCTACTCTTCTCTACCCATGCTATTGGTAAACTCTTACTTGCCACCCTGCGGCGGCTTTGGAAAACAATGCATACGACCTGCTCATTGGTAATAAATTCATGATTGAGTATGAGGGAATCACTAATATGAAGCAGGTATTTCTCTTCTTTGATTTATGAGGTTCCCCTAGTATTTACAAATGATGAGCCTAAGAAGAAGGAATATAAATGCGTAGTTGAGTACCCTTCTTCCACCCTCACCCTTACTTATACCACATTGGGCAGAAATAAAGAAGCTGCCTGACTCTGTGGATGGTTCCGAGGGCATCCCATTGTATGCATCAGAGGAGGTAATCGTCAAAATGGGTGAACAAAAGGCGGTAGACACCAAAGTTAATATGCAAATACACCATAACTGCCTTCTGTACTTAACAACTGTTGATGGAATATGCCCTTTGGAACCTTGAGTGTTGTCAGGTATCTAGATCCTGCCTACCAACGACCTATCAATCTTCTGCTGGGAAATCTTACTAACAAGGAAATGGTTGTAAAGTAGCATAAGGAGATTTTAAATGCCCTGTTGCTCCCCATTGAAGACATTCACCAAGTCCATTATAGGGTCTATGCTAGATATGGGACTACCCATTGATTAAATAATATGCGCTTTGCCCAACGTGCAGTTTTCTGATGAGCTAACTCCCGCTGAACTTAATAAAGTTCATTCCTTACTGGAGTCCTATAGTGACATTTTCCCCAAAATATGATACTGACTATGGGCATATGAAGGGCTGGTGCCACACCATTGATGTTGGTGATGCCAAGCCTATTCAATACAAGACTTATCAGAAATTAAAAGTTGAGGAGCTCCAGATGAGGATGGAGATAAAACATTTACTGGGCGCGGGGCTACTGGTACCTTTCCAAAGTCCCTGGTCATCACCACTTTTGCTCATAAAAAAGAAGAATGGTGGACATCGAGTAGTTATGGACTACTGCAAGCTGAATAACCTCACCAAGAAGGACAGCTACCCCATCCCACAAATTGATGATGCTCTGGCCCAACTTTTTGGATCTAAATTCTTTACGCCATGGACTTGGCTAGTGGATACTGGCAAAATGGACCTTTCTCTGCAAGACCAGAAAAAGTGTGCGCTCATCTGCTGTGAGGGTCTTTTACAACCTACCCAATTACCACAAGGGTTGTGCAATGTACCCACATCTTTCCAGCGAGCCATGGACCAATTTTTCAGGACCTGAAGCTTAGTTGCATGATTGTATATCAAGACGATATCACCTTTTTTTCCTGAACCTTTAATGAGCACCTTTCTCATATAAAGGAAGTTTTCCAACGTTTGTGGGCCTCTAATATTAAGCTGAAGCTCTCCAAATGCACCTTTTTCAAGAGGAAATTAGATTTCCTTGGACACGCTATCTCTCAGGAAGGAATCCAGCCTCTCCAAGATAAGGTCGAGGCAATATCCAAGATACCTACCCCCAAAACCCTCCGTGATATTTAAGTGTTCTTGGGTATGATGGGGTACTACCATCAATTCATCCCCAAATTTTCTCAGCTCAGTGACCCCCTCGTATGCCTTCTAACTAAAAACACCCCTTTCCATTGGGAAGTGGAACAACAAGCTGCTTTTGAAATGCTATAAAAGCTACTTCAGCAAAGGTTAATTCTGCGCCACCATGATTATAGTAAATCCTTTATGCTTTTTACTGATGCCTCCATTTACGCAGTTGGAGCTATATTGGCACAACTGGATAAGCATGGGTTGATCACCCCGTCTCATATTTCAGCAAGATGTTTTCAAAGGAAGAACGCAATTATAGCGTCACTGAGAAGGTATTCTTAGCTGTCTTGCTTGCTGTTAAACACTATCCCCCTTTCTTTTATGAGACCTCATCTAAAGTGATTAATGACAACGCCTCCTTAAAGTGGTTACAAAATATGAAGGATCCCACTGGGCAATTGGCACGCTGGACTTTAAAGCTCCAGTACTATGATATGGCCATTTTACACCAATTGAAGATGAGCCACATGAATGTAGATGGGTTGACTCAGCTGCCCATCCTTCATTTAGATAATAATGAAGTGGAGCAGCTACATGATCCTCTAATGACCCTCTGATGCTTGGGAGGATGAGGACAAACCAGTTCAGAAGATGCTAGCTTGCCATTCCCATAACACAAAGGTGGATAAGGGCCACCTATACAAGAAAGTGGGGTGAACTGGTTACCCTACCTCTGACCTTCAGAGAGAGCACCTGTCATTATGGAGTCTCATGCCCTCCTAGGGCATAGTGGAGTGCAGAAAACCTATGATTGGGTAAAAGAACGCTACTATTGGGAGGCAATCATGGAGACCATCATTGAAGTCTTGGATGCATGTTTAATTTGTAAAAAGCAATACAACTTCAAAAAAAGTACAATATCAGCCTATCAACCCTCAACAACTTTTTACACAATAAGTCTCGATGTGGTTGGCCCTCCTTCCAAACTATAGGTGAAAATCAATTTATATTGGTTGGGATTGATCACCTTACCAAATGGGTTGAGGTAGTGGCTATCCCAGCTCAGATGGCAAAGGCCACGGCCACTTTCCTTCACCAGTATATCTTTACCCAACCTGGTTGCCCCCAAGTTTTGCTCTGTAATAATGGTAAAAACTTCACCTCCCAAGTGGTGAAGATTCTCACAACTTCCATGGCACCCAAAAGCTCTTTTCCGCCCCCTATAACCCTTCAACCAATGGTACCGTTGAAAGAGCAAATGGGACCTTGGTTTCTATATTACATAAAATGGCTACATCAGATCCCCTCCACTGGGATCAGTACTTATCAAGTGCCCTCATGGCGTACCGCATCAACTATCATCAGATCCTTAAATGTCGCCTTTCCAAGTGTTGTATGGGTGAGAACCTGGGGCTCTAGATTTACTTGCAAAAGATATCTTCACTGGAAAGACTGATCCTGAGCAAGCTATGAAGAAGTTAGCACAGCATATCATACAGTTGCAATCAGAGGCAATGACCAACTTAGTGAAGACAGTCACAAAAGAGGGTCAAGCTACTAATGGGCCCCAGGCCCCTCTTCCTTCCTTCCTTCCTTCCAAGTTTCTGACTTGGTGCTCTACTATAATAATTGTATCACCCCTAGAAGGGAGAAACTCAGGTCCATCTGGGAAGGGCCATTTTCAATTACATAAAAGCGAGGGTATGAGTAATCAATCAAATCCCTCATATCTGGAGTCACCAATAATCGGGTATATGTCCACTTCCTATGGCCTTATTCTCCCCCCAACATTCTTGAGGGGGGCGATGTTGAACATTTGCCCTCCAGGCTACATAATAGAAATATTTTGAGGCAAAATTAGCCAACAAGGGGAAATGTTGGACATTTGAAAGTCGCCAATACTAATGAGATTGATTTCAAGTTAGATGAAGATTTGGTCAGCCAAAAGACCCTGGCCAATCCTTGGTAGAACCCAACAAATTGGGGTAATTCCATTTTTAATCCTGCAAGGGCACTAAATATAAAATCAAGCAGTCAGATTACTCTGATCACACAAAGGATTCTGGGGCTACCATCAGAAGGTACTTCCCCATCCACAACCAGGTCCTTCAAAGCACCTATGCGGGGACTCCCCCTTTTATAGGCTTGGCGGGGGTCCTCTAAAGTGCAATAAATTTCTTGAATGGAGATTGGCTTAAGTTCATTAAAGCGTTACCTCACGGGTATGCTTCAGCCAATAATGATGCCCCGTCCATTGTTCAGTACTAGAGATGCAAGTTTGTCAAGCTTCAATAGAGTAAAATCATATATTACTAAATTCGGAATTCTTAAGCATTATAACGTTGGGCTTCGATGCTTGAATACCTTTATCAATTTTTAAGAATATACTCTCCTTTACCCCCGTGTGATGCCTAATAAACTTTAAAAACCTATGTTTCTATAGTTTTTAAGTTTAATTATTTTATTAATCTTGTGGTATCAAACAACCATTGTTGGATTTTAGGAGAATAAGCACCAAGCAAGCATCTATTACACCCAAATTTCCAACAGAAGGCATTCTCCAGTGCAGAGGACCACTGAAGATTATTGGCCCAATTAGCCTTATACAAAGGCGCCGCCACCTCATCAAGAGTTGGCGTGAATTTTTTGAGAAAGGTGCATGTCCCCAAAAAGCTTCACAAATTTTTTAACTGAGGTTTGTGTAGGCCAGATGTAAATTGCTTTCTCTTTGCTTGAGTGATCATGTGACCTTTTTCAAAAACGTGTTGCCCAAGAAGGTGATCTGGGACTTGAAAAATTAACACTTATCGATTTTCAGAGTCAAATTTTCCTCTCTCAGATGTCCAGCCACTTATCCCAAATGGATCTTACAAGATTCTTGATCTGGGTAAAAATGAATGCCATTCATGTAGGCTACATAGCAATCGCCCAACAACTCCCCAAGGCCACATTAATATGGCGTTGGAAAATTTCAAACACATTCTTGAGCTCATAAAATATGACTGAGTATTAAAAACTCTCTTCCTCATATGGAGTGCAGTGGGCCATTCCTGCCATTTTTTCAAAACTGATTACAGGCGCTCAAGAAATCCCGCTTGGAGAAGACTTTGGCCTTCTCCTCATAGCGGGCAATTTGTACCTCCAGTGAAATGGAACCCATATTGTGTTTGGTCACAATAGGTCCCCATAATCTATGCAAGGGCATAGTGCACTGTCAGCTTTTTCCATAAAGGATAGTGAGAATACTGGAGAGGTATGTTAAAAAATGGCTCTCTTGGAGAGTTGATTTGTACCCAAACATATAATGCTGACTCTTCCCACATAGTTAAAGGGTAAATGGGAGAGGAAATGTGAACCAGGTCCACTTTGAGCTAAAAATCACAATAAAACTGTGTGATAAAACAAAATTCTTTGCTGAAGCCGCATTAAGGAAGACTCCAACCCCTTATTAACAGGGTTGTTGGAATACTGGCGCTGTTAGGTGCTTGCAGGTGCTGTTGTACATAATTTTAACAATAGAGCAGTCTCAGGAGTAATAATACCTTTGACAGCTATTTAAAATTTAATAGGGGGAATGATAAAAAACAACTAGATTTATAATTTTAAATATTTTTTATTAATGTATAAAAACTAAGGGTCATAAAGAGAACCCTTATAAAGTTATCACCTCTTAGTATTTATGCAGCTCTGAGGCTAACAGGGAGTTTTAAGGGAATTCATATTAAGCATAGAGTCTCTTAAAATGGCCCAATAATTTATCCTATCAAAGCTCTTAAGAACCTTTTAATTTTGGTAAAAATTGAGTTTAGATGTTGAGTCAACCTCCAGGATGATGTAATCATGAGGTAGCATATTAATATAATCCTGCCAATGCCATCTTGAACATATTATCAGCTCGTCTGATTACCTGAGTTTTTAAGTGGCTATTAGTATAAAAAATTATTTCTTCCCCTTGAAACATACTTCAGGGCTATAAAGGGGTGTTTTTCCCTTAGGAAAGTTGTAGTAAATCCAAGCTGGCATGAGGAAGACTTCAAGGTCAGCTTTCCTATTTTTTCTGGAATTTAAATCAACCCTTTTCATCTCAAAGTGACCTATTTGTCAGAACATGGGGAGTAAAAAATTACTCCAATCAACACGATTTCACTGAGAACTGGATGTGAAATTTATAGTAATATTTGAAGTTTTTGACACTGGATCATTTTACTAACTAGTCAAATCTCTAATTATCCAACAATGGTAGGGGTGCTCCTATAGTGGGCTTTTCAGAGGCGCAAAACTAACCTTGTGTACATTGGGCTTATGAGGCAAGTCGTTCAGGGTGTTACCATCTGGCATGGGGATTACTGATAAATGACTACTCCCCAAGGACAAGGTTGAGGTATTAGCCTTCAAGTTGACATTGACAAAAAATGTCCCCACCACCCACTCCCAAAATAATTGAGTATAGCAAGTTTTTGATTTCTAAGAAGTGGTTAGCAAGTGGAAAATACAAAATTGATAATTAACCAGGCTTTGAACCTTCAAGGTGGTAATAAACTGGGAGGCTCTTACCTAACAATTCCACCAATTAATTAGTGCAACCCAAGGCGTCAGTTAGGTCCAGATCAATAAAATTTATTGAGGCCTCAGTATTCACTAAATTTGTTATCCTAAACTTACCTTAGGGGAAAAAATAGCAGCCAAAAGCGAAAAATATCAAGAACATTAAAAAAATCTCTTAACGCTTCCAAACCTGGGGTAAGATCATCCTTGGGAAAAATAATGATACCTAAATGTGTTTTCATATTAAAAAAAGGGGTGTGGGATATTTCGCCACTCTTATGACTTATTGGACATACCTAGCAATATCTTCTGCACCAGCATACCTATTGCCATATTCTTTTAGTAAAAGGTTTTTTACCTCCTGAGTTCAGCCAATAATAGTGGGGAACATTTGAGGATTCTCAAGTGACATTGTATACTGATATGGTCTCATGAAGGACTACTTAAGAGTTTACAACCAGATCAATTTTATATAATATTTTCTCATTATAAATGGCGTTTTCAGGTTGTAGAGGCACCATACCCAAAGCACTTTTGTCTGCGCCTTGTAATCCATTATAAAAAAATGGTGATATTAACTTCTGCTGAGGGTTTGCATCGTTCTAAGGAATGTATTTTTGGAATGGGATGTTAAATAAATGTGATGTCATAAAAACGTCAGGGCTAGACCCTTGCCAACACTTAGGTTTCCCCAAGAGAAAGTGTGTCACTGGAAGGTGTCTCCATTTTTAACAAAAAACTAGGTCTTCTGAGAGCTGTATAAAGTGATTGTCACTGGTGGAACCTTTGTGACAATGTATCTAAAACATTTAAAAAATATATACCTTGAGTCCCTGATGACCCTCTTGTTCTACCATAAAGGAAGGTACAAAAGTAACATAAACTTCCATTTCAAATGAGATAAGGCTTTCAATGCGTATGTATAGAGGGTGGCCTTCAGTGAAACCTTCGCAGACAAATATTAAAAACATTTATTTGAACTTCTAACTCAGGCCCCTGATGACCCTCATGCTCTCCCAAAAAGGAAGGTAATGAATCTATAAACACAACCTGTTGCAGAAATGAATCAGTGCTTCCAAGGTCCATATTTATAGACCCGTTATTGGTGAAACATACATGAACGAATCAAAAAATCCTTCAGCTGAGGTGGCAATTCATAAATAAATGAACCAATTACAGTATGGGAGGAGGCAAGTAAAGCGTCACTCCAGTGCTAATGACCAGCTGATTATTGTTTTTTAAACAATGATGCTTTGATGATGTCAGGACTCAGTAAGCCCAAGACCCATCCAGATTATATAAATAGGCCCCTAAAGGCACCCAAAGCATCTGAGTGTAAATGACCCCCAGAAGATTTAGATGACGAAGAACTCAGGTTGTCTTGCTTCCAGGAGGCGCTCCAAACCTCCCATAGTCTCATCCACCATAAACATAATTTTGAAACTATAGATACCTAGGCAGGAGCCTGTGATAAAAGTTATCACAGCTACATAAAACAGGAGAAGGTGAGCAAGGTGTTCTTTTATTAAAAATTATAGAAGCTTTTTAAAAAAACCCCAAGAAACGGAACCTTGAATGGTCCAAGGCCAACATGAACTTGTAGAAAGGGCGGGAGTAGCACTTTGGGAAGTAAAAAGATAAACGCTATGCTGGCTTACCACCATAAAGAACATCAGTGTCATAACTAGAGACATCAGAACTACAGTGCACAACCAATTCACTCCATCACAACTATGAGATAATCATACAGAAATAAATTTCACCAAGAAAAATAGAAGTGTTGGTCATCTAATGTGAAAATAGTTTCTCTAACTCTCCAGGAAAAGACCACTAATAAAAGCAATACGCATGCACACAATATAATGCACACAACTTCAATGCTTGTTAAATCAACCCAGGATACCGCCATAAGTAGGTATACCGCACGGTTACAAAAAGCACATAGGGTAGATCAATAAATAGGTTTATAAACAATTTCTATATTGTGAAGGTGATAAACAACAGAGAGATTGGTTGGAGCAAAAGTAATTTGAGGGAAATTAAAGATTTGACCTAAATTGATCTGTTGGGCTTGGAAATGACTCTAGTCAATAGAACAAGGCCTTTACTCATAGTAGGTTTATATCTTGAATAAGAACAAACACAAGACTTTTGCATTTAACAAAACGCCTCCATTATTTTATAATAACAAATATAGTAACTGAATCTAATCCACGTTAAAAAATTATACATAACGAACTGTCTTCATTTAAACTGTAATGGGTAAACAATAACCCCATCAATGTAACTTTGTGCTCCCATCACACGATTCTGGGGATGAACTTGGGTCTGTTTGGCCTTAACACAACGCTTATTTATAGTAAATCTAAAGTCAAGGAGGGCGGCCAACTTCGCTCCTCTGGCCTGACCTATCTCCTCTTTATCCTTGTGATCCACTTCTAAATTATGTCCTTTAACCATGACAGATATTGATTAGAAACCCTGCCATAAATTTAAGCATAGATGAGCTCCATGACCTTACTAATTTTGTCCCTGCCTCCCAAATCTAAAAGCAAGCCTCTCTTTTTGTTTCCTTTGCCTGTTTGTCTTCATATGCACCCATCCTTGACCGTTTCTTCGCCACCCATCTGACCTCCCCTGAGGGGTTACCTTTGTATGAGGATTTAGAAAGCAAAGCTCATAATCATACTTACTATGCATAATAATAGGGAAAAAATTCTTAAAAGACAGGATTGGGTTCAACATGCTCTCCATGACCAGGTAATTCAAGAGCATTATGTTCCCCCAACTGTGGGTGATCTTGGACCAAAATTTGTGGGGAATTAGTTAAGAGATCTTAACTGTGCAGGATCTTCCAAGGAGGTACCCTCATGGATTTTATGTCATGCAGTATGTGAGCACTACAAATTATACTGATCAGGAAAAAGCCTCTTGCATCTATTGCAACAGTATGAGGCTCCCTGGACCTCTTATTTGTCAAAATCATTGTAGAGCTGCCTCCCTGCAAGGGATATGAAGCAATAATGGAAATTGTATATCGCTCCACTAAAATGTACTCTTTAATCCTTGTGACACAACAGTCTCTTCTGAGGAAGATATAGCGTTGTTTATTACACATATATTCCCATGTTCAGTCTTCTCATGGAGATAGTAAGTGACTGTGAAACGCATTTTACTTTCAAATTCTGGAGTGCCCTTATTGACCTCCTCTAGATCAAGCACTGCAGTCAACTGCTTATCACCCTTACTCAGATGTTAAACCAAAGGCTGATCAAACCTTAAATCATTACTTCTACTTTTATACCTCTGCCAGCTAAGACACATAAGCGTCGGACCTTCCTCTGGCACAATATGCATATAATAATGCTACATGCCTCGTCCAGTTTCTCTCCATTTAAAGCTAGTTTAGGATACATCCCCTCATTCCATATTAGCACCAACCTCACCTCCATCATACCTGCTGTAGAAAAACGCTTGCATCATATCCCCACATGTGCTCAAGCACGCCGATGTATACAAACCCATAATCATTTATATGAGTCCCTGTCAAAGGCTTTAGAAGATTTTATGATATTTTTGGACTGGAAATGACACCTGGGCCATGAGCTCAAGGAAGACTCACTTGTATTGTTGGACACGCGTCATTTGGACATGAAAGTCCCTTCCTGGAAAATAGCATACAGACTCATTTGTTACTATGAGGTGTTGAAGGACTTAAATTAAAGGCACGTTTCATATTAAACTTTCTTCTCATTTTAAAAAGCACAATGTGTTTCATGTGTCCCTATTTTCTCCATTTGAGGGCCTTATGCCTGAATCACCTGAACCTGCCATGGTAGATGACTCCCAGGAGGGATAAATAGAAGCAGTTTTGGCCTTATGGAAATAACGCCGCTTAATTCTGTATCTTTTAGTCTAAAGGGGTACCTTTCCTATAAAAATAGCTGGGTGAGTGCAAAAGATCATGTCAATTAAAAAACTGGTGGAGGCCTTCCACGCGTCCCATCCCAATACTCTCCAATATTCTTAAAATTAGTAAATCTCCTTGCAATCAATCTCCCTCAGTGGCACAAAAACTATGCCCTCGCTCATGTCCCATGAGATGGAATGTATCCTGTTCTAAAAAGGAAAGGATGTTTAAGTCCTAGTGTGCAGCCTCTTTTTTTAGTACTAGATGGTCCCCTAGTGTGCAGCCTCTTCAGATGGATAGGGATCAGTTCCATCACTGAAGCGAGAAGGTACTTAAGCCCCCAGTAGAGCCCCTTTCCCAGATCAGTTACCTAGCTCACTTGGTGTATTCATGTTAGGTTACTCCCTGGTTTCAAATTGCCCCCTCTCTGCCCTCATATCTTCTATTGATCTGGTAAATTTGATTGAAGGGGTGTGCAGTGAGGTTGTTCAAGCTAAGGGCTCTGGAAGAAGCCCAGGATCACCCTAAGGGTGGCCAGGTCACTGACAAAACTTAAGAAATCACCCACCCCGCCCAATCTCCTATATAAGCCTTACATCGCTTGATAATTCAGATTGGGTAGTTTTGATAATTTAGATTTTGATCAAAATTACAGATCTTCCAGATCAATACTAATGTTTACTTGAACAATTAATTGATAGTACAGGCTATAGTGTAACTGGTGATAGTAGTATACCAATCTGGAATAATCTGATCTAAATCATCAGTATCACCTTAGTATATATCTGATCCAGAGTTCACACTACAAAAAATATAATATGATCTGAGCTCTCTAAGGACTCTCCCCAACACATCATGCTAATCTCAACCTGCCCAATTAGGGTTCCTCACATAGACTTAGTCACTCACCAATTTCAAAGATCCTTCCTGATTATCCTAACCCCACTCAATAGGCACCACCCTCCTTAGGTTAGTTTGTCAGATTTTTCTTTAGTACTCTGCTTTACTTTATAACCACAGGTTCTGAGTTGTTTACCGCAGAGTCTGCTCCCACCTTTTTACTTACCTTATACTAATTGTATTCATAGGTATATGCCAAAATCTGCAACTTAGTTCAATTCTATGGAGTGGATAACGTGATCCACCAACCAACTGTTCTTTGCGTTATAGCAGAATTCAGATAACTTAGCTTTCCTAAGCCTGTCTGTTGATCAACCATGCACACCAAGTATACGATTAACTTAAAATAAACTACAAATTACATTGTAGATTTAGAGTGATCCACCCAATTAATTGTTCCTATACTAACCATATCTTTCTTTCATAATACTAAACAGCTTAGAAACTCTGAGGTTTATCGCGCTCTTTGCCTCTCCCACCCATGGGGTTGCCCCAGTAATACCCATGGTTGCCCCCATCATAACCTCCTGAATTGTTATGGAGGCCATTAGTATATTATATAGCCAATTTTCTACTAATGTTAACCTTCTAGAAAACCAAAAAAAAGTCATTAGTACAGGCGAGCCATTGGCATGCTGGGCATACATCTTTATCTAATGCACCCAGTTTACATGGCCATTCTTCTTTCAATCAGCTGTGACCTTGACAACAAAGACCTATTGGATAATAAAACAACATATCCAAACGAGTGCCTCAAGGAGGTTGATTATATAAACAATCTGGACATTAATTGATTCACTTGTGAAACTTTTACTAAAATGCTTGTTGTTTGATCATCAAAGATCTAAGGTAGTAGTATAAAGAAGAATAAGCAAATGAGAAATTATAATCATTTGATCAATCAAACAAAACAAATAAATATTTTGATGCCATCTTTGGTCCTGAATGAAGTTCTACCATACATTCATAGAACGTTTGTACCATCAAAAGTAACACACCAACGGTCAACAGTGACCAACCTTAAGGACAACAAGAAGTTTTTACAGACGCTTTAGTTGATAAAAAAATGACACTCAGTTTAATATACAAAACGGCTGTCACAGGATATACGTGTGAAGATCAACTTATTTTCCCAATAAAATTTCTATTCATTCTCTACCTACTGGCTAAATGTATACCAATTATTATTTACAACTTCCAAATTCTATTTCTTGAATAATATAGATCTTAAAATTTTTAAAATAAAATAGATGTTCTTATCATGAAATTTAACTTGTACTTATATCTTATCTCTAAATATTAGAAGAAAGGTGAATTCAAGATAGAGTTGGTCTCAGGAGTAATTAATTAGTTTTAAGAGACTTAACTATCACTACTTGGTTCATTTTGAGCGCACCAACACTAAAATTATTTACAAAAAAAGGAGAAAATTAAGCGTTCCATTGTTGTGAGGACTAGCGCAATCCTTGCTGAGACTCAGAAAATTTGTGCTTTAACTTCAGACTCCACACCTAGCTTCACATTTGAGTTTTTTGTCACTATGAAACAAAAACAAAGAAACCAAAAAAACTACAATGATTGTACATTCAATCATTATTTATTATCAGAAACTTTAGATTTTATTGAGGATATCAGTGGAACATGATCCACTTAGATATAAATTGAGAAAATCTACTATAAGTATAATGACTAAGTGTGGTACTTAGTAGGCAATAAACCAGTTTATTGTTAATATAATGTTTAATTATCAATTAAGTTTTCTGGCCAAAAACCCAAGTAAACTAGTTTCTTAAAAGAGTATCATTATTTAAGTGCTTGTTTATAACCAATATTATGATTTTTTTAACTAACATCTGATTATGCTATTGTATTTCACCATAGTTTTGGTTTTAGGAAATATTTATTTAAAAGCTAAATGGGATGTTACTTTCTTTTTTTAAAAGTCCATTGAGCAGCTTTAAATGAATTAAAAAATTATGTCCTTTTGAGAACAAATGAAGTGGAAGAAAGTCCAGGGTCTCTTAAAGTTAAAAACTCCCCATAAGGTTTTCTTGATGAATGCAAGTGGCATCAACCTCCAGTTATCCAACCAACACTAGCAAACCCTGTTTTCCTTTAGATTTGGAGGCCAAAAACCAGAACATAAAACATAATAAAAAACTATGCTAAATATGTCATAATGTTATGTATAAAAAGCAGGTTGTGGAATTTTTACTAAAAATAGGGTATCATTAGTTACTAAAATTTTCATCATTATGATATATTTATAAAAAGCGTCTAAAGATTTTTGAGATTTTAATAAGCATTAATATACTGGTCATTTATTTTTAAGATAAAACTCGTCCAGTCCAGATCATTAATTTAAGGTGAAATAATTGAGAGTCACTTAGTAATCTCGATACCAGTAGGGATATTAAGGATTGCCACCTTACCCTAGTTATAATATGAATGGGTCTGACAATTGGGGTGAAAATAACTAAACTCTAGCATCTTGTCACTAAATGAACACTCACATAAGCATAAATAAGTTTTCTCAGTTAGTATATGGCGCCATGCTTGGCTTGCACCTTTTGGAATATTAGTATTTAGGACTTTTACCAAAAAAAATCTTAAAGATTAAAATAAAGATTTTTGCTGGCAAGCGTATATTTTTGATCATACCTTAGTATTTTACATGAAGATCATGTGGATACCTTGACCCATTTTAGTGAACTTATGATGTGAGTTATTAAAGTTATGATTCATTACAATAGAACATTGAACAGGTCTAGATACCGATTTGTTGCTGGTAATATGTAAAGACTAAATAATCAAATTTGAGAAAATTCAAGTTTGAGATTAACTCCATCAAAGCAGAACGTTCAAATTTGCATGACTGTTTGAAACCAAGTTGGCAACTATCAAAAAATCTCACTTTTATTGAATTTTATTGATTTAATTAACTAGTAATTTTTTGTAACATTAGATATAATGTGACATAAAATAGCTCATTATATCTTCAATGTTTTTATAATTTTTAAATAATTCAAACAATGCTAACTTTACTATTTTTAGATTGTTACTTAGTACATCTAGAGGCTTAAAAAATTTCATTATAAATGCTTAACTTTCCTAATTAAACTAACTTTGCAAGGGTTGGGACCATCTAGTACTAAAAAAAACTAACTTTGCAGTATAAGATGTTTAAAGTTGTTATTTTAATAGCTTAATTCATTTTACTATCAATATAAAACTTTATGGATACTGTTCAATTTTAAATTTTGAATTTTAAATTTATTGCAGGGAAGGCCGACCATGGGACGGACACTTCCAAATATGACTCAGATGAGACAAAACTTAGTACCAGGGGAGGCTCCCCAGAGAAGCGATGCTATCTCTTGTTGCCAGCGGGAACGCCACTTATGGGGAGGGGGAGGGAACGTGTGAAGGGGCTGTAGCCACTATTGAGCACGTGTGGAGGAAGGGGTCTGATTTGATGAACCAGACTGAGAACCAGGAGGAGACCAGCTGTCAGTGACACGGTGGGAGATATTCAAACATCCACGCTTGAAAGTGGTCCACCAAATGAGACTGGAATCTGTGGACAGCTTCTGGGAGGGTGGGGATGGAGCCAGCGATGGCATCCAAGACAATCGTGTGGATATCCACATGGCGTTGCAACCACCAGAGCATGGAGGGAGGTGGCGGGGAGGCCATTGATGAAGCAAACATATCTCTTGACAGACTGAAGAGGATGCGTTTGATCTAGCCTAGCAGACGGGACTGCGCATATCGCACTTAGAGGTGGAGCACTTCTCAGGCGGTGGAGACAGCGTTCCCCAATTTGGGCCCCACACGGGCAAGGGTGAGTGTAAAACGTTAGAGCGCTCAGGGCCCAAGCCTGCCCCAGGCAGCGCCCATGGGGGTACTTTAGGGCCGAAAGAGGGGTGGTGGCAAATTTTCCCGATGGGTTTTTTGGGCCCAGTGGGAAAAGGGGGTGGGCCATCATGTCCCGGTAGTCCCCCCTGGGTAGGACTTTAGTTTGGGGGTCACGCCATCATGGGGTGGGTCCCCCACCCGTGAGGGGGAGGGGGGGCCTCTTGGGGTTTTATTCCTGTGGGTTCCCCCCTCGGGGCCTTGCATGGAGAAAGGGGTTCTTTAAGGGGGGCTTAGACCATGAGGACCTTTCAAAGGGGAAGCCAGATACCACCAAAAATTTAGGAGGGCAAGATTGGAAGGCCCAGGGCCGGGGGGGGGTGGAGCAGGGTGGGGGGAAAATGTTTGGAGGTGGGTAGGGGGGGTGATGGGGGCAATCCAGGTGCCCAGGATCTTGGGGAGCATGGAAAGAAAACAGGCCCATGCTAAAAACAACACTGGGGGCCAAACATGACTTGCTGTTCATGGGGGGCCTGACCAAAGCCACCCCGGGGGGCAAAAGGGTTTGAAAAAACCCGGGGAGAAAAGGGGATGGCATGGGTTTTTAAAACCCGACTTTGGAAGGCAAGAGGGTTAAAAAAACAACCCCAGCCCGTGGGGGTAAGGGGGGGCTCCCAAAGGGGGGTTTTTGGGGCCCTTTTTTTGGGCTAGGAATATAACTTTCCCCCAATTTCTGAGGCATTCCCCCCCTGCCTCCACCCACACCCCCGATGGCGGGCAGGCCCAATGGGGGCAGCTTCCCCCGAAGGGGGGACAAAATGGGGGGGGGGGTGGGAGGAAGGCAAACAAGGTGGGGAATTGGGCAGGCTGGACACAGATTTTTTGGGGCCCAGCAGGTTTGTTAAAACCAAAGGGGGAAAGATTTGGAGGGGGGGTTGGGGCATTTATTTCTTTTCCCCAAAAAATTTAAAACCCGGGTGGGCCTGGTGGCAAATGACCGGTTATTAGACTTTGACCAAAACCCCAGCAAACGCCATCATCTTGACTGGGGTTTTGGGCCCGGGATTGGGCCCCCAAAAAAGGGGGCATTCCCTTTTGCAGTAGTGGGGCCCAAAGGGTGAAGTTGGGGAAAATGGGCTGAGGGGTCCCCTTTGGGGAAGGCCTTTTGGGGGGACTACTTGTAGGGGAAACCAGGGCCACGCACTGCCATTTGTGGAAATTCCTTTGGGGGGAAAAAACCCAGGAGGGAAACCAGGGGGTAACGGGGGGGGGGCAGGCCCCGGGTTTTTAGTTTTTCATTAAAGGGCCTTCCCCTTTGGGAAGAATATTTCTGCCACAGAGGCCTGGACTGGGCATGGTTAGCCAAAGAGTGCACATTTCCCAAAATGACCCTTCTGGGGATGGAAACTGGTTTGTTCTGGGTAGATGGGGCAGAGGTTCAATCCCTGAAAGGAAAACCATGATTTTAGCAGCAATTTTGGTAGTCCATGTTAGTTAGAGAAATGGGGCGCCAGTTGGCTGGAGTCTAGCTTATCCTCTCTTGAGAGTGTAATGGAAGGCCTCTTGCCCTCCTGGTATAAGGCGCGTATCCAGAAGGCTCTGGTTAAGGGATGCAAGCAGTAGTGGGGATAGATATTTGAAGCACTTCTTATAAGAACTCATATGGAATGCCATCAGGGCTGGGGCATTTCTGATTTGGTGCATCATGGACAGCAGACCAAAGTTCATCTAGAGTAATCAATTTCATTAACTCCAGGTATTGGGAAATGGTGTGGATGTGAGTGCTATCAAGAAATTTCGCCATTTTAGCCGGCAGAATTGGATCAGATCAGTACAACTTATAGTAATACTTTTGTATTTTGATTGCCACTTCAGCTGGCATATCCATGATGGAATCGTCTGACCTCCGCACCTGTGTGCAGGCCATGCTCTGGCGCGGTGTGAAGAATTTTTTAAAAAAATAAGCAGAGCATGTGCCGCCCTCTGTAATGAGTTTGGCCCTGTACTGAACAGAAACCTGATGTTTGTGTTGCCTTTCAGAGCGCGTTGAGGTGGGTGGCTGCTTCTGCCCACTTCTGGCCCCAAGCAGGGCTGTAGCCCGTGGCTGGGATGTTGGACTCTAGGTGTGCCAACTCTGCCAGAGCGCGTGAGATGATGGCTGATGTAGCTCTTGAGTGTCGGGAGGAAGGTGGCAAGCGTGGTGGATGTTATCCGCTTTGAAGGCTGACCATGTGGATATTGAGTCCACACAAAACGTTGTAATAAACTCTTTTGCCAAAGTCTCAGATTCCACCCATGTGAAAAATCCTGGCGACGCGAGTTTGGGTGGGTGGAGTTTGCACCAATGCGGAGCCCTAGCCACTGTGACAGGTAGGTGGTAGGTTATTGAGACCAGCAGGTGATTGGAGAAATTGATTTTTGATG
>JAKSZP010011867.1:0-268182 GCA_022478985.1 Massospora cicadina
GCAGAAGGCATCTCCTGCCTGCTGGAGTGTACTCATTAGGTGATACTCATTAATCTCTCAGTAGAGGGGCTTTATTCGCTATACATATTCATCATCGTGAAAGTATGTTTTCACCTGGTAGACTCAGAAGCAGACATGGCAGGGAGCACAAGTATTAAAATTTCCATGGATATTTCGATATTAAGGCGCTACAAAGGCTACAAAATTATTAGTCTCGTGGCTCTAGAAAAGATAGAAAAAGAGTAACAAAGCTATTAGTTCCGTTGCAATAATAGATTCTAATCAGAAATACAGAATTATTTTATGAATAGACCAAAATTGAGCTACATGAGACAAAAACAGTGGTACTTTATTAGTTTGAAATGAGTGAAATTTAAAGGGTTTATTTTTGGTAGTTTTTCATGTGGATTTTTGTGCTTCAGCTGAGGTAAGATCTTTCCTAATAGATGTCTGATATTGCTGATTATTATTACTTTACTTGTGATGGTCAGATCTGATAAGTACTTATTAGATGAGATCAAACTCCTTGTGGAATGTTTTTCCCCTTCAGATTGCTTAACCTTATCCTTCAGAGGAGGCCAATAACTCCAAAGGGTTGATTGTTTGTCTATCTGAGAATCAGATATCTTCAACGTGTTTTTTGATATTATTAGACTAAGACACCAAATCTCAATCTTGATTATTTTTAGTCATCTCAGTTAAATCCCCAACAACCTCACGCATCTGAAATAAGTGTTCAACTCTTGAGGGCACCCAAAATCAAGCTGAAGCCCTCAAAATGTACTTTCTTCTAAAAGAAGTTGGATGCTCTTGGGCTAGCTATAGCTTAAGATAAGAAACAACCCCTTCAAGATAAGGTGGAAGCGATATTTAAGAATCCTGAGCCCAAAACCCTTCACAAAATACAGTTATTCTTGGGTATGATGGGGTTTTACCATCAATTCATCCCCAAGATCACCCAGCTTAGCAAACCTTATACGTCTCTTTGCTAGAACACTTTATTCCATTGGTGTGCTGAACAAAAGGCCGCATTTGAGACCCTGAAGGCGCCATTGAAAAAAAGCCTATTCTTCATTACACTGAAAATGGTAAGCTGTTCATGTTGTTTACAGACGCCTCTGATTACGCTGTTGGAGCTATCTTGTCTCATTTGGATGAAAGTGGGGTCAATCACACCATGTTATACCCCAGTAAGATTCTCTAAAAAGCTGATCGCAACTATAGATTCAATGAAAAGGAGTACCTTGCCATCTTACTCGCTGTAAAATACTATCACTCTTTTTTATGTGTGACTTCATTTGAAATTATTACTAATCATGCATCCATGAAGTAGTTACAAAATATGAAGGACCCCAATGGGCGGTTGGCTCTCTGGGCTCTTAAGCTCCAGCATTATGATATGATCATTGAGCATTGAGCTGGGATGAGTTCTATGAACGTTGATGGGTTGATGTGGCTTCCTATCTTACACCTTGACAATAGCAAAGCAGTAAGGTTGCATGACCCACTCATGACTCCTGATGCATGGGCTGATAAAAATGAACCAGTACAAAAGATGCTAGCTCAGCACTCCCGCAACACCAAGGTGGAGGGTGGAAGTTATATATAAGAAAGCTGGAGTAAACTGGTTGCCTTATCTATTGCCATTAGAGCGAGAACCTATGATCTTCGAATTCTTACACTATCATGGGCCATGGCAGAGTCCAAAAAACCTATGAGTGGATTAAATTAGCAGTAATACTGGGAAGACATCATGGAGACCATAGCTGAAGCCTTGGATGCCTTTCTTATATGTAAAAAGCAATCCAGCTATAAAACTCGGTTTCAATATCAACTGATACGCCCCAACAACTCTTCCACACCATAAGTCTGGACATAGTAGGTCCTCTCCCTCAGACTACAGGGTGCAATCGCTATATCCTGGTTGGAATTGATCATTTAACCAAATGGGTTGAAGCTGTTGCTCTCCCCGCTAAGACTGCTAAAGCCATGGCCACCTTCCTACACCAGTAAATCTTCACCTGGCATGGGTGCCCCAAGTCCTTCTATGTGACAATGGGAAAAATTTTACCTCCTGAGTTATAAAGCTCCTTTCCACCTCCTTGGGCATACAAAACTCTTCTTGGCTCCCTATAACTCATATACAAATGGTGCCATATAAAGAGTTAATGGGAATCTGGTCTTTGTACTCCGAAAAATGACTAACTCTGATCCTCTACACTGGTATCTCTATTTTACCCAGTGCCCTCATGGCTTACCAGATTAGCTACTATTGCATCCTCAAGATGTCCCCTTTCCGCGTGTTATATGGACGAGAACCTGAGGTACCAGCCCTACTAGCCAAAGACATTTTTACTGACAGAACTGACCCAGAGCAAGCCATGAAAAATTAGCCCAGCACAAATCCAATTACGAGCAGAGGCTATGACTAACTTGGCCAAGACAGACTCTAAAGAAGTACAATCAGTTAATAAGCTCTGGGCTCCTCCCCCTTCCTTCCATTTATCTTACTTGGTGTTGTATTACCACAAATGCAGCATTTCTAGAAGTGAGAATCTTGGCTCTATCTGGAAAGGCCCATTCGTAGTCACATATAAGCAAGGGGATGAGTATCCCATCAAGTCCTTTGCTTCTGTCCTTACCATTAACTGAGTTTATGTATAATTCTTTCAATCTTATTCACCCTTTATAACACTTAAAGGTGGTAATGTCAGACAATTACAAGTCTGATATATAGAAAAGTATGGTTTGGAGGTAAATGCTGAAAAATCGGCTAAAGAACCTGGTCAATTCCCAGTGGAACCGCTCAAATTGGGGTAAAACTTTTTTAATAATCTTTGGGCAAATAACACACGTTTGGGCAGTCAGATTGCTCCATATCATTTGCGTGGATATGGAGATCCCTTCTGAGGTCCCTCCTCATTATACTGCACAGCTAGTACAACCAACATCACAAAGACCATCCCCTCTTATAGGGTTTGAAGGGGCCTCGTCAAGTGCAAAAATTTTCCTGTGTTGTGATTGGGTAATTACAACAAAACCTTACTTCATGTGTCAAAACTATCTACAAACAATCAACCTTTCTCTAAATGTGAGGCAAGTCTCAACTGATCCAACGGGTCAAAACTCACTGTTTCCTATTTGGACTTACTAAGCAATCCAAATTTTGAGCCTCAACATCTTAGATACAGGTTATTGACTTATTAAGTGGGTTCGTTTCATACCTCCCACGGGTGCTAATAAACATATAAAACACTTCAACTTTCTAATTTTTCTGTTTATCTAATTTTACTAATATCAGTGGTTTCATTCCCCTATTTGTTGTATTTTTAGCTAAAAAAGCACCCGCTAGCATCCCTCCAGCTAAAAATCCAACAGCAATTTCATGATGACTATAATGATATTAAACACTTACTGTAAAATAGAACCAGTACAGCACCTGACGCTTAACAATATGGACTAACAGTTATAGAAATGTTTTATTCATGAACTAGAAGAACTACAACTTAAAGCTGTTCTTGTTGCCTACCTTTCATATGCTGACCATGCCATTGAAGTCTGCAGCCAATATACTCGCCTAACCAGCCTCTGGCCAAAGAAACCAACTACCAGAAGTCCTGGGATAGAGGAGGAAGAACATGAGGGTGAGGCTACCCCCAAGTTTGAGAAGATTAGTCCTCCCTCTGAGTTCACCACTCAGAATTCCCTCTCAGAGCAATTGCAACAGTCCACTATGAAATTGCAAGGACAACCCTCATGAAACAACATTCGCTGCATTAATTGCAATGAGCCTGGATATCATTTCAGGCAGTGCCAGAACCCCTGCTAGTGGTGTAAAGCAGTCCATCTATATGGGGATCACCTGCTAAAGTTAGTTGAAGAAACCATGACACACCTCCAGCTCCTGGGCAGGCAAATTTTGCCCAGTCTGTATCCTACCAATACCCTTAATCTGCCACCAATGCTCTATGTGGGAGCTCCATTAGATCCTTATTCTCTGTATCCCATATCTATAATCTCTACTACCAAACGACTGCTATGGAATGAGGACAGCGTATAACAGCACTCCTATGTTGGGCCACCACCAGGACAGTCTCAGCCTCTCCTCTGGCAGATTGAGTACCCATCAGCACAGCTTGAAACAGAATAAGCCTGACAACTCCTCCCGGCAGAAATAACCGCTTCTAGAAACAGAAACACGAAGAATTACCCAGCCACAGTTAATTATGACCTAACCAAAATGAATTAAAATTGATGACCTTTGAGCCAAGAGCATAAGGAACCTGATGAACCACATGGAATACCTATGGAGGAGTGTGATGAGCCAAGAGAAAGTATGATAGCCCTCTCCACTTGGCTGAATTTGCAATGAAGTCTATGGAAAACCTGAAGTTTCAACATTAACCAATTATTACAGCAGTTGACCCTACAAAACTCATCTGTAGAGAATAAAACAACTGCCACAAGTTTTTGAGTCAACACAGCAATCTATAGTACCAGTTCCTAATACAGTATCATACCAATTTAAGGGGTCCCAACTACAAAGATTTTAGAAGAAACCATCATCCCAGTACCCCTAGGGGACTTGTGCAAGTCCAGCCCTGCACTACGTCAAGACCTTCATCAAGCTATTGGTCTAACACAGCTTCAAAATGGAGGCCCAAAACAGGAATCCCTACTCACCAACACAGGAGCACCTCGCAATATGAGGTCCCTTTTTTAGATATTTAGTACCCATTCTCCTTAGCACAGGCTCTTCAGCAAATATAGTTTAAGAAATGTCTTTTGGACATCAGATATGAGGACATCCTTCAGAGCGACATGGTTTTCCTGATGGCTGGTGGAACTTAATAAGCTCGTTGTGGTCAAGTATTTGACCTCCCTATAGAGATAGCAGGCAGAATCCGCCATATTGATGCAGTAGTTTTCATCCACAACAACTTCCATTTATTGCTTTCCCGTCAGGCTGTTAAAAATCTTAATGGCTTTGCTGCTCGTTCACAAATATAAAAACTAAAATTTATTAATGCACAGGTTTGATGTTGTGCAATCCTTGCGTTGACTGATGATATACATAATTGATGATAGTATGAGACTATTATCAGTAGTTGAATAGATCACTAGTGTTTGGGACCATCAAGTACTAAAAAATAGATCACTAGTGTTTGGGACCATCTAGTACTAAAAAATAGATCACTAGTGTTAGGTCCAACGCTTGACTAGTAATCCTCTTTAAAATACTCTAGATGACCTCTCTTCAGAATTTATTTCCTTATCCTCCTAACTTGATCCACGCTCTAATCCTACTTTGCGGCCTTTCCTCTGGTGACACACAGTTGGCAGCAATTCCCATCTTAGCTCAGCTTCTCTTCTTTGAGCCCTTGATACTAACTCTTTATCCTACTAAAGGGTCTCCAATTAAAGCACACAGCAATAATTTTCTTGAAGATGAATAGAACTAATAATAAATTCAGCTAAATTATGTTTTGTGAATTCTCAGAGGAATTTAAAGGGGGAATTTGGCGCCCAAGCCTCAGTTGGCACCTCAGCGATGAAATGGTAGTCGTTGCCATTAAGTTACCCTTCATCATCTCATCAACAAAGTTCTTCCACATCCTAATTAGGATTCCATCATTGGATATCCTCAAGATCTAAAATGGAAAGGGTCAGAAAACGTGTCCCTAACGTTTTCTACACAATCCCAGCGAACCAACCATATTTAGCAAAAGACCTGCTTAAGTAATGGGACTTGTTACACATTAAAGCAGGTCATAAACCAAATGATCAATTTGCTAGTCGCATGGGATCACTCGCCTTGCAACTTGCTCCATAAATTACCAATTGGTCGGTGATAAATCCTGATCAATCCCAATTGGTATACTTGATAGTTAATCAATGCTCAACTATCAGGTGCCCCCATTTCATTGGCAACTCTGCCCAACGAGATCATAAGCATTCACCTGGATCATTCCTTGACAGTATTAACCAGGCAAGTTACCCAAAATTCCCTAAACATTGTTAACCCAAAATTAGGGTCAACAGATATCCAATTTACTCTCTATAGGGAATTGTCCCCTAGCGACCCCTAGTTATCTAGACGGCTGTAAATGTGGGCAAAAATCCCAACACAGGCACTAAAAGAGTTTGAAAATATGTCAACTTTAAATCAGACCAGTGATTTATGCAGATGAAAAAAAATTAAAAAAACCTGACTGTTACATATTCCAACCCAGAGAGACTAATTGGCATCCCTGCGCAATTGTCTAGTTATTGGTGTGATGAGTTAACGGAAAAATTGATGCCCTACCCCATTTAGAGGATCAGCAAAAAAATAAATTACACAACTCCTCAGCTAATTCAAGGTGCTTTTCTGCCATGATGTAGATGAAGTTCCACTCCCAACATTGGGTTCACACCAGGTTGATGTTGGAGATGCAAAACCTATTGCTAGATGACCCTACCGCCTGCCTCAATCTTGAGAAAACTTTGATGAAGCAGAAATGATGAAGGGGCTGGCCAGCGGCCTCATCTGCCCCTCTCAATTACCATAAGTGTTCTCCTTGGTAGTTGTCCCCAAAAAAAATGGAAACATCCGCCTATGTGTTGACTATATTCCTCATAAATGATTAACAAAGAAAAGCGCGTATTAAATGCCATTAATTTTCAGAACCTTAATACCATGGGAGGCGCTCAGTAATTCACCAATATTAATTCAGTTTCTGAATACTATCAACTGACAATGGATAAAAATCTATTCCAAAAACGGCGTTCATTACTAAATTTGGACAGCTCAAATATACTGAATGACCTTTGGACTTACAGGAGCTTCTAGAGCCTTCTAAAATGTCATGAATAAATTATTCCATGGTTTGTCAAATCATTGTGTCACTGTATACCTTGATGATATATATGTATATTCCACTGATTTAATTAACACCTGCAGGACCTAAGAGCGGTACTTTGTCATATTAAAGAGGCAGATCTTGGCATTAATGAGTCTAAACCGATACTCTGCACAAGAGAGCTGAAGCTACTAGGGCACATTATCTCCCAAGAAGGATTATGCACTGACCCCTCTAAGGTGGAAGCCATTTCTACATGTCCTATCCCAAACATTACAGCTGAACTTTGGAGTTTCCTAGGACCTTTCGATTACTGCTGGTCCTTTATTACAAACTTCAGTAAGGTAGCTGCCTTATTGTACTGACTTTAGAAGAAGGGACCCCTTTGTACTTCACTAAAGCTGCCACAAGTATTTTGTCGCCTAAGGATTGCATTAATATATGCTCCCATCCTGATCTTCCCCAACTTCAAAGAAGAATTCTAGTTGTTTACAGACGCCAGTGATACAGCTATTGGAGCCGTGCTCACAGAGCTATTAGAAAAAGTACCTACTTGTCAAATTCATTTCCAAGTTTTTTGCCTCAGCAAAGTACATCTACTCAACGTATGAGAAAAAGGTCCTGGAGGTGGTGTTTGCTCTTTAAAAATTTCAGTATATTCTGTTAGACAGGAGGGTCACATTATTCCCTGACAACTCAGCGGTGATTTTTCTCCTAAACACCTTAATTCCAAATGAACGCCAAGTATATTGGAGATATGAAATATTGGAAGTTTATTGAAAAATTCATGCTCCTTCCTGGATGGCTCAATGTGGTAGCAGATAGGTTATCACGAATTCACAACAGCTTAGTGGTACCAATGATCTTACATATGGGGTAGGTTGATCTTAAAAAGTAGCCCCTAAAGATATGTAAATTAATAAGATGTTGAAGTGCCAATTGATGTCCAGGATATACTTCATTCTACAAACGTTGCTCAAAATTTATACCCTTTGAGGGTCACCTGTATATATGCATCAATGGATTAGTGGCTAATGTGGTTCCAAGAAATCAATGCATGCTGCGGATAAAAGAGGCCCATGATGACGCTGGATATTTTGGAGCACAAGCCAACTGGTTGAGACTCTTCGCTTATACTGGTGGCCAGGTGCCTATACTGAAGTCAGTAACTATGTCACCATATGCCATTCCTGCCTAGTCTTTGCTATGTTACTAGGTACCCAGAAAATTCTGAACACTATAGCAACACCTGGACTATTTGAGATGTGGGTCTCGACTTTATGATATTCTAAAGAGTTTCTAATACATGGATCAAAGTATATTTTAGTAGCACTGAATATTTCAGCTGTTGGCCTGTTGCCAAAGCAGTTTATTGAGCCAACGCAACCATGAACCCATTAATATGTGAAGAGATATTTTCTGTTTATGGGCCACCTTGCCTTATCCTGACTGACCAGGGATCACATTTCAATAATAAATTAATTGAGGGAATAATGGCCCAGATATGCACATGGCACTCTACGATTATATCATACATCCCTCAGTGTAATGGTTTAATTAACGGATAGTTCAAATACTGATGCATGCTTTGAAATGGAGTAGACAGACAACTCTGAAAAATGTCCTGAACAATTACATGCCATCCTCCGTGTGTATGTCAGGAGAGTGTATATAACTCTTCTTTTGCCAGCGAGGTGGTGAACGGTGCACAGCCCCAACGCCAGGAAACTAGTAGTCATTAATAAGGTGAGAATAGCCTCACAGAGGGTGCTGAATTTAAAGTAACGCAAGGAGAGCGTGTTTAATGCAGTATAAGTTATTAGATATTGAACAAACAACAAGGTTTGGTTGGACCTCAAAGTGGAGTCCATATTCAAGCGGTGATCTGTGCTGGAGTGCAAGGGTACCTTGGTCTGGAGGGGACAAGGGCGGCCCAGCAGTGCAACAGATACAAGAATTAAATTTGTGCAAATCCAAATAGCTAATGTTGAAGGAGACCTCCTTGAAGAGGTCCACGCACAGGTTCGCCTAAGTTAATATAAAAAATGTGAGCTAATGAGTGGTTTTTATTAAGGAGGACGATGACCAACGAGGAATGTTGGTCATAAAGAATCATATTTGAACAATATCGGGTGAATTAGCAATTGGTGGAAGCGGTGCTAAGCGCAGGTGCACCAATAAGCGTACACTTTCATTGGTCAAGGTATTATAGCTATAAATGGACCAAACTTGAGTTATTTACTGGAGGCAAGGCCATTTAAGTTGTAAATCTCGAAATTGAATTGTTCTAAAGCCCCATTTTACTACCAACTAAACTAAACTCTCTTGGTTAAGAAGATAACTAGTCCATTTAACTCCAAAGCTATAACATAGGGCTGGGCGTTATGCGCTTCACCTGGACCAAACTGGTCATATATGGCTTGCACCCAGCGTTTATCCAAGGTTGCTTTAGGTCAGGTAGGTCCTTCATCTTGACCTTTTTGGACTCCTGACGTCCGTCCTTGTCCTGGCAGGTGGTACCCTCAATTAGTTCATGTAAACATGACTACCCTCTCCTCATTTTTTGGCTCCACCCCCTCCAAGGGCATTCACCAAGGAAAAGTTTTTGTGTGCAAGTCCAACTTCATGAGAGCAATGGCTTGCTTGAACTTAAATCCTTCAGCCTCTGGGAAACGCTTGTGGAATGCTTCAAATGTGATCTTGTGCATGGGCGCAGTCACGTGCTGGTATTCACCTGTTCCCCACACATCAAATTCCTTCCAGGATGCAAGATACATAAGCCTTTTTATTACCAGACGGGAGACTACTATCTCCTCCACTTCCCACTCTGGCGCCCCATCCACGAGATAAGCCTCAGGAATCTCTGGTGGGGGCCCTCAAACAACGTAAGCTTACTTACTTGGAATACTGAAAAGATTTGGAACGAGAGGGGAGATCCAACTGGTATGAGGCGTGGCCCACCTTTCTGACAATGCGTTAAGGCCTAATCCTCTTTGGTACTAGTTTTTTGCATAATTGCTTGATTGGGATGTTTTTAGCGTCCAGCATCATGAGATCTTTTCCTTGTACGCTGGACCAACTCATTTCTTACCATCAGCAGTATCTTTGCAAGCTTGCATGGACGCATCCAAATTGGCGTCCACCCCTTGGTGTACTTTCTCAATTGTCTTTGCAAAGTCCACCACAACTTCCAACTTGGATCCACAACTGAGCTCCATGTTGAAGGCGGAGTTGTAGTCATAGTCGGCAAAAAAGTTGGAACAACCAATAGATGCATGTTGGGCGTTGTTAAAGATGAACTGAACCATGAGGAAATGGGAAACCCAATCTGAATGATCTGAAGCAGTGTAACACAGCAGTAACTGTTCCAAGTACTGGTTCACTCGTTCAGTCTGCCCATCTGATTGAGGGGATAGGCAGTTTAACGGCATGGATGGATTTGCAGAGGCTTACACAACTCTTCCCAAAAGACAGAGATATACTGGGGCCCACAATTGTTAATTATTTCTTGGGGTACCCCGTGAATTAGAAAACACATGAGAGACAAAGAGCATAGCCATCTCATCCATGGTTGCCATGATTCTGCAGAAAATTAAGTGAACGAAATTTGTGTTTTGGTCCACCACTACCATGATGGTAATGTGGCCATCAGATTCAGGCAATTCACAATAAAATTCACTGATAAAGAAGTCCAAGGCCCTTCAGCCTTTTGAACTGGTACCAACACCCCACTAGTGGCTGAGAATTTGGTTTCATTTGGTTGCAGACCAAGCACTCTTTACAATACCGGCCTAACTGCATGGCTAACCCCTTCCAATTGTAAGTGCAGCAAACAAATTATAGAGTCTTCCCCTTTCCAGGATGACCAACGGTGATTCCATCATGATGGTGCCATATGATTTCCAGGCGAAGTGGTCCAGCAGGAACCCATTGCCGCCCTTAAAACCACACCATCTCATCCTTCACGTGGTAACTCCTGGTAATATCTTCCTGATTCAGCTTACTCTTGGCGAAGTCCATAGTATACTTGGCTATCAAAGGCTGTAGAAAGAGTACCTTTCTGAACATACCATACTCCTCCTCATTTCCAGAGGAGCAATCACTGGACCGTGGGCCAAGGGAGATGTGAGTTGATACACAATCTTACCCGGCAGAATCACTTAGAAGATATTATGCATATCTACTTCCTTAGGATTGGGAGCCAGTGCAGGGTTTTGGCTCAGTTCATTTGCCAAACCATTCTCCTTTCCTTTTGTAAACTCATAAAAAATGCAAATTGGGCCAGGGTCTCATGCCAGTGGGTCAGCCGTG
This sequence comes from Massospora cicadina, assembly GCA_022478985.1. Taxonomy (NCBI): domain Eukaryota; kingdom Fungi; phylum Entomophthoromycota; class Entomophthoromycetes; order Entomophthorales; family Entomophthoraceae; genus Massospora; species Massospora cicadina. The sequence continues at coordinate 11,154 of JAKSZP010011867.1, forward strand.
GGATCAAGACATGAGGTGCTCGTTAGTGTAACAAGGCGTGGTGATCCGTACATATGCAGAAGGATTGGGATAAGCTGTGAAATTGATGACGCCAATAAGTCAGCGCTTCACCCAATGCTAAATACTCTTTGTCATATACGGCGCAGTTTAACTCAAGAATAGATTTTTTTTCTGGAAAAATATCCCACCAGATTCTCTATTCCATCTTTGCCTAGTTGTAATAGGGATACCGCTATAGAGAAGTTGGAGGCATCAGTAGCCACAATGAACTCTTTTTTCAAGATCTACATGTCAAAAGATGGATGTGGACAACTGGGTGCACTTTACAGCTTGGAAGGCATCCTGCAAAATGGGACTACTGGAGCACTTTAGATCCACTCACCTTATACAGGGGCGCCACCACTCAGAAAGAATGGCGTGAATTTCCTAAAGAACGTACATGACCCCAAAAAAATCTCCTCAATTTATTGACTGAAAATGGGGTAAGCCACTCACAAATCGCCTTCTCCTTGTCTGGAGTTATCATGTGGCCTTGCTTAAACATGACCTTTCCCAAAAAGGTGACTTAAGACTTGAAGAATTCACATTTACCAATTTTTAGCGTAAGGTCAGCTGCCCTCAAACACTCCACCACCTGTGAAGGTGTACTGCATGATACTGATGATCTAGATAAAACCAAAATATCATCCATGTAAGCTACCGCGTATAACCCAGTAGATCCCCCAAAGCCACATCAATACGGCGTTGAAAGATAGCAGGGGCATTTTTAAGCCTAAAGGGCATAACCTAAAACTGGAAAATTCCTTTTCTGGTAAAGAATGCGATTAGCCACTCCTGGCTCTTCTTGATCCAGATCTGATTGAACGCATTTAGGCAATCCAGTTTAGAATAGATTTTTGCCTTTTTCACATAGCGAGCAATCTGTGAGTCCCATGGGATGGGATGCAAGTCTGGCACTGTAACATTGTTGAAATTCACATAATCCAGCATGAACGTAAGTTACCACTGGCCTTCCCCACAAAGATAATTGAGGAACATACTGTGGAGGTTTATTGAAATATTGCGCTTTAGCTAACTGCTCCTTAACCTACACATCTAGGGCCGCTTCCTCCCATAAAGTCAAAAGGTAAATGGGAAAAGATATATGAACCAGATCAATGGTGAGCTTGAACTTGCAATCAAACTCTGAACGAGCTGGTAGTACATTGGTTGAAGCCGCATCAAACAAAGATTCCAACCCCTCCAAAAAGGAAAATAAGGGTACCTCCAGAGAGGGCTTCAGCAACGGAGCAACACTAAGAGTGTGGATATTGGGCCAGTGGTGCGGATCGCCCTGAGAATTAGCCTCAGACAAGAAGACAACTAATATATGACCATTCTCTAACGTCAAAGATAAAGTTTTTCTTTCAATTTGGTTCTGAAGTCAAACTTTAGCCACCACTCTACTCCCAAAATAATGGGGTACAAGAGGTTTTTGATAGCTTAGACGCGGTAATCCAAATGATATTTGCCAACTTGATAATCCAATAACCCTAGAATTTTCAGCATGGGATTACCTTGGGAAGCCCCTCCCCTAACCATACTACCTGGAATGTAATTCAACGAAAAATAGTCAGCCAGGTCTTGGTTCATAAAATTATCAGAGGCTCCTGTATCTACCAAAATATCTGTGCTGATTTTACAGAAAGTAGTGAAAAGATAGCAGTCAACAAAGAATATCCCAAATGGTTTTTATCTTAAATAAAAAACGCTAACACCTCACCAGAAAACTCTTTTATCAGTAATAAGCATGCCTCCAGAATATGTTTTTGTATCATAGAATGGAGATGATTAATAAGACTCTTACTACTAAGGCCACATATCCCATCATAACTTCAGCAGTTGCATAAACATTTATATATTGCAAAAGTAACACCTTTTCCACCGCCTGTGTTCTGTGGATCATGGTAGGGGTCAAGCACGGGTTCTCTGGGGTGATCTGGTATACTAAAATGGGTTCCATACTAGAGCCATAAGAGATAATATTAGGCTCGTTTTTTATATAAGAAACTATCATTGTAAAACGCATTTTGGGCATAATGACCCCATACTCAGTTTGGCGGCGGATTGTGCATCGTTATCCAAGGCCATTACCATTAGGCCCTTTGCTGATGATCCCACCTACACTGTCCATACGTGGTGCTAAGAAAAAACCATTTTAATAATAGCATTTTCATCAATTTCTGGGGGAGAGTTGGTAAATCAAGACACTTAGATTAAGAACATCCAAATCCAACAGGTACAAGCAAGAAGAGTGGGTACTTCGCAGTTGGCAGTAGCAAGATTAACGCTGAGATGCACCAACCATCAGCAAAGTGAGAAAAAGGTGGTGAGCCCCACCGCGGCCATGACCAACAGCTGGTGCACCCAATTCTCACTTTGCAAAAGTCCCACATGGGTAATTCTAGTGCACTTAAAATAAGTAGGTTGGTCGTCTAATATTAGTAGCTGTCTGTAACTTTCCATTTCCCATAGAGGTGGTATGAGATGCATAGCCACACCACAAGGGAACCAATCATTAGTGTTATGGTAAACAGGGAACCGCGGAGGGCGCTGGAGCCAAAGTAACCCAGTGCAAGGGTGCATAACGCAATCTATAGTAGCTGGTAACAAACAAAAATAACACTTGTGTGGACCCCAATGGGGAGTCCATAACCAAGTGTAGAACTGTTCTGGAGTGTTTGGGTGACTCAATCTGGAGGAGACAAGTAGGCCCAACGGTGCACTAGATCCAGGAGATTGTTTTGTGAAAATAGAACGGAAATTTTGTTAGAGACCTCTCTTGAGGAGGTCTGCACACAGGTTTAACTAAGGAACCATAAAAAGCGTAAAGTAACGGAGATTTTTATTAAGGAAGATGACCAACAAGGAAAGTTGGTCTTGAGAACCATACTATTTCAACGGGCGGTTTCATCAATTGGGGAAAATTGTGCCAAGCCTGTGAACTAATCGGCACACCCTACCATTGGCCAGGGTACTTTAGCTTGAGATTGACTGAAATCAAGTTATTGATTGCAGTCTGAGCTGTCCCAATTCTGACAATGTTGAAAATAAATGGGGTTTGAACCCCCATTCTCCATGCAAGTGAGCTGAACCATTTTCATTAAGAAGATAGCTGATGAATTTAACGCCTTTGCTGTAATGCAGGGCTTTGCATCAAGCACTTCCCCTGGACCAACCTGAGAATATATAGCCTGCAATTAAAGTTGGTCCAAGGTATGCTTTAAGTCAGGGAGGTACTGCAGCTTGACCTTTTTAGACTCCTGAAATAAAGCCTTATCTTATCAGTTGGTTCCCTCAATCATGTCATGGAACCATGAAAGAACCCAAGAGGTCAGGAACTGGTTTGGGACACCCAACCCACCCACGCTCGGTCACTTTAGTATCCATTTGACCAAGCGGGATTCATTAGATGAGGATTTGATACTTTTGGGAAGGGTTTCAATCTGTTAGCAACTGTTGACAATGGCCAAAGCCATCAGTGAGTTCCATCAAAGGTTCAAATTTGCGTGCTTTCTTTATTGTAGGTACACGCCCATAAGGCATGTTCCAATATTTTAGGGAGAATTCAAACTGGTGACAACTTTAGATAATGGCCGATGCTATAAGCATGTGTTACCAAATCTTTGATATTAACCACTTTTCCACTGAGGGGACATGGCCATTGGGCTTAGTTCTCAATAGGTTGAAACTGTCAACTATTTTGGCCAAAGATTCATTGCTGTTAATCATACTTTGGCCTCTTTGCCTCATGCAGATGCTGATGCTTTGTTAACTCACTACAGGTTCCCTCAATACGCCATATTAATTCTCCAGATTTAAGAACTGGGGTTGGGAGCGGGACCCTCAAAGGATAAGCAGTGACCCACCACTCCTCCACACATGGTGAGGCTGCACTGAGATGAGGGGGCTGCCGGCCTTCTTGGCCTCTTCTTTGATGGGAAAGAGAACACCCTTGATCCAAAAGGAGGGGCGCTCCCCTGGACTTACACATGCTATTAAATGAAGGCTAACTGAAAATTCCCCAAAACCATCCAGGTTTTTACAGTAGGAGACCTACTCCTCTATAAAATTAGACTTATAAAAACCTGCTTTAAGAAACCCCGCCCACACTTTAAAGTGCCGTTTAGGGTTTATAAGTACCCTTCTATGGAAAACTACAACCTAAAATACTTAAAGTTGTGCCATATCAGACAACTGTCTATGGCAACCGTCTCAAACTAAACCAATATAAAAATGATTAGGGTAGTGTTGGATGGGGCAACAATTCTCAATATTTTGTGAAACAGTAATTTCGCCACTCTATAAGTATTTGTTTTTATCTTGAGTTCTGATAATTCTCCTAGGTATTCTAGGATCCAAAATATCCCTAAAATCGGGCATAAAATCCTTTTTTTACTATCACATTAAAACATCAGATTATAGAGTTTAAAATTTGGATGATATTATTTACTTCAATTTTAAGAGATATTTTTTTCCCTGGGCGTTCTATTCACAAACACCCAGGATGACTGAAGATGACCACTGGATTGATGATTCAGAGAATCTGATATTACACTATACCACCAGCCACCCATTGAGGAATCCAGCAGAATCCACTAGTTCCTCAACAAAATGGTGATTCTACCAGGGGAACCTGTGAGTGCCTTCCAGAGCCAGGCTGTAACTTTAACATTAATGAGACTCTACATCATTCAAACACTAGAAAAATTTTAAAATGGTTATTCAGATGAATGGTTAGAAGCTTATAAACTCCTGGGGAGATGACTATGATGTGAGTGACTGCCAGCAACTCCATGAGGTGACCAGCCTTCTAACAGGTGTGGCAAGGAGGTGGCACAGTGACAACCTCTTATTTGACACCTGGGATAAATGAGAGGAGCGCGTTCATGCCAAGTTTTGGGTATCAACCACCCAAATATGAGAGAAGATTTGTTGTATGTGCCTGATGAACTACAATGATATTAACTACTTCCTGTACAATGGCACCAATCCAGCACCTGATGTGTGCTGATATTGACCAACAGTTATTGGAATGGTTTATTAATGCATCAGAAGAACTATACCTAAACGCTTTTCTTGTTGCCCAACCTTTTTTTAGTACTAGATGGTCTTGTTGCCCAACCTTCATGTGCTGACCATGCCATTGAAGTCTGCCAAAAGTATGCTCGCCTAGCCAGCTGCCAGACAACAAAACCAACCACCAGAATGCCTGGGGTAGAGGAGGAAGAATTTGAGGGTGAGGCTACCTCCAAGTTTGAGCAGATTGGACATCCCTCTGAGTTCATCACTCAAAATTCCCTCTTATAGAAAGTGCAACAGCTCACTATGTTATTATAAGGACAAAAGCCATGAAACAACCTTCACTATCGCAATTGCAATGAGCCTATACATCATTTTAGGAAGTTCTAGAGCTATTGCTGGCGGTGTAAAGCAGACCATCTAGACGGGAGGTGACTTTACAGAATTTATCAAAGAAATTATGACAAACTTCCAGCTCCTGGCATGCAAATTTAGCCAAGTATGTACCCTATCAGTACCCTAATCTGCCACCAACATCCTATGGGGGAGCGCCAGTAGGTCCTTATTTGCTGTATCCCATCCCTATACAGCTCCACTACCAAACGACTACTATGGAATGGGAACAGTGTCCTACCAGCACTCCTATGCTGGGCCACCATTAGGACAGTCTCAGACTCCCCTATGGCATATTGAGTACCCATCAGCACATCTGAAACAGAACAAGACCAACAACTTCTTCTGGAAGAAATGTATGGTAATTAAAAGCAGAAACAAGAAGAATTAGTTGACCATAATACTCTATGATCAAACTAAAAGCATTAAAATTGATGATCTTCTTAACTAAGGGTAGAAGGAACCTAATGAAACATATGGAATACCTATGGAGGAGTGTGATGAGCCAAGAAGAAAGTATATTGATAGCCCTCTCTACTTACCTGAATTTGCCATTCAGGCTATAAAACCTTAAGTCTCAACACCACCCAAGTAATAAGGCAGTTATTCCTACAGAAACCCATCCAGTAGTGAATAAAACAAGTGCCACAAAATTTCAAGTACCACAATAACCTATGGTGCCAGTTTCTAACACAGTGTCATAACAATTTAAGGGGTCTCAACTACAAAGGTTTTAGAAGAAACAATCATTCCAGTACCCCTTGAAGACTTGTGCATATCTAACCCTGCACAACGTCAAGACCTTCATTGTAAGGAGAGTGTCTGTAACTCTCCCGTTCTCTGAGAAGTAGTGAGAGATGCACCGCCACACCTCCAGGGAACTAGTTGTTAGGATAATGGTATACAGTGCACCATGAAGTATTCCATAGCCAAAGTAACCAAGTGCAAGGGTTTATAACGTTGTGTAAAGTAGTAGGTAACCAGTAAGCCGCAAAACTTGGGTGGACCCCATGGGGAGCCCATAACTAAGCGAAGATCTGTGTTAGAGGTTTGGGTGCCTCAGTTTGGATAGGACCATGCTGGATAAACGACGCACTAGATTGTTTAGATAATTATCATAAAAATAAGATGGCCAATGTTATTAAAGACCTCCTTGAAGGTCTGCACATAGGTTCATTTTAGAAACCATAACAAAAAACTTAAACTAACAGGTAATTTTATTAAAGAAGAAGTTTACCAATGAGGAAGGTTGGTCTTGAGAAAACATATTTAAACAATAGGGGGATAATCTATTGGAAGAAGTGGTGCTAAGCCCTGGTGCATCAATAAGCGCATGCTTCCATCAGCCAGGGTGCTAAATCTCAAGATTGACTAAACTCAAGTTATTGATTATAAATATGGCTTGACATGGTTTTGAAATTTCAAATTGGAATGGGTTTTAAAACCATGTTTGCCAATCAACCAAACTAAACTGTCGCCATTGGTAGTATAGCTAGTTCATTTTAATGCTCTTGTCTTCACACAGGGCTGAGCATTGCGCATATCCCTTAAACTGACCTGAGCATATCTGGCCTGAACCCAGCGCTGATCTAGGGTATGTTTGAGGTCAGGAAGGCCAGCTACCTTATATTTTTGGCCTCCTGATGAATAGCTTTATCATTGCATTTGGTACTCCTTAATTATATCATCAGTCCATAACATTCATCAAGAGATTGATCTCATCTGGATTCAAAATGGAGACCTAAAACAGGAATCCCTACTCACCAACACAGGAGCACCTTACACCATGGGGTCCCTATCTATATTTAGTGCCCATCTTCCTTGACACAGGCTCCTTAGCAATTATATTGTCACTAACAAATTACTTCTGGACATTAAATATGAGGACATCCTTCATAGTGACATGGTTTTACTGATGGCTGGGGGAACTTAACAAGCTTGTTGTGGTCAAATTTCGACCTCTTTGTGGAGATAGAAGGAAAAATCCGCTATATTGATGCAGTAGTTTTCAACCACAACCACTTCTAGTTAATGCTTTCACATCAGGCCCTAAAGGAGTTTGAAATTCATGTCAACTTTTAATTAGATCAATAATTTATGCAGACAAAAAATGAATGAAACCCCTGGCTGTTACATATTCTAACCCAGAGAGCCATTCTGACACCCCTGCGCAACTGTCTATCTATTGTTGTGATAGTTTAACATAAAAAATTAATGCTCTAACCCATTTGTAGGATCATCAAAAGGAAGATTTATCACAACTCCTCAGCCAATTCAGGATGCTTTTATAACATGATGGTAAGATTTTCCCCTCCAAATCTTGGGTTCACACCAGTTTGATGTTGAAGATGAAAATATATTGCTCAGATGACCCTACACCTGCCTCAAGCTTGAGAAAAATATGATGAAGCAGAAATCAAGAAGGGGCTGGACAGCGGCCTCATCTGCCCCACTCAATCATCATAGGTATTCCCCAAGGTAGTTGTAAAAAATAATGGAAAACTCCACCTGTGTGTTTACTTCATTCCTCTAAAATGAGTAACAAAGAAAACGCATATCCGATGTCACTAATTTCAGACATCTTTAATACCATGGGAGGCGCTCAGTAATTCTCCAATATTGATTCATTTTCTGGATACTATCAACTGGCAATGGAGGAATAATATATTCCAAAAACGGCGTTCAATACCAAATTTGGACAACTCAAATATACTGAATGCCCTTTGGACTTACAGGAGCTTCTAGAACCTTCCAAAATGTTATAAAAAAATTATTCCATGGTTTGTCAAATCATTGTGTTACTGTCTAATTTGATTATATCTCCATCTATTCTGCTAATTTTAATCTACATCTTCAGGACCTAAGAGCGGTACTTTGTCAGATTAAAGAAGCGGACTTGGCATTAATGAGCCTAAACTGATCCTCTGTAATAAAGAGCTGAAGTTACTAGGGCACAGTATCTCATTAGAAGGAAAACGCACTGACCACTCCAAGGAGGAACCTTTTCCACGTGGCCTATCCCATTCAATACAGCTGAACTTCTGAGTTTAGAGGAAACTGTCAATTACTGTTGGCCTTTATTCCAAACTTCATTAAGGTAGCTGCCCCATTGTACTGGCTTTAGAAGAAGGGAACTCCTTGGGACTTCACAACGCCGCCCACCAGGGTTTTGTCAGCCCAATAAATGCATTAGTCCAAGCTCCCATCCTGATTTTCCTGACTTTAAAGAATACTTCCAGGAGTTAGATGCCAGTGATTTAGCCAAAGGGCTAAGCTCATGCAGTTATGAGGTAATAAGTACCTACTTATCAAATTCATTTGTAAATTTTTGCCTAAACGGAATACAACTACTCAAAAATATGAGAAAGAGGCTCTAAGTTCTGGTGGTGGTGTTTTCTCTTTGCAAGCTTCATTACTATTTTTTAGGCTGCATGTCACAGTATTCCCTGATAACTCAGCGGTGAGTTTTCTGTTAAACAACCCCATTCAAAATGGACGCCAAGTATTCTGGAAATATGTTCTAATGGAGTTTGATTAAAGATTCATGCACTTTCCTAGATGGCTCAATGTGGTAGCTGATGGGTTATCATGAATTCACAACAATAGTGGGACCAATGATCTTCCCTAAGGGGAGGTTGATCTTGATAAGGAGCTCCTACAGATATGGAAGCTACTAAAAGATTTTGAAGTGCCAAGTGATGTTAAGGGTACACCTTCATTTAACAAACGTTGTTCAAAATTTATACACTTTGAGGGTCACCTGTATATATGCATCAAGGGATTAGTGGCTAAGATGGTTCCAAGAAATCAATGCATGCAGTGGATAAATGAGGCCCACAATGACACTGGACATTTTGGAGCATAAGCTACCTGGTTGAGACTCTTTGCTGTATACCAGGTGGCCAAATTTTATAATGAAGTCAGTAACTACACCATATACCATGCCTGCCATATCTTTGTTAAGTCACTAGGTGCCCAGAAACCTATGAACTTTATAGCAACACCTGGACTATTTGAGATGTGGGCCTCGACTTTATAATACTCTAAAGAGTTGCTAATACATGGATCAAAGTATATTTTAGTAGCACTGAATATTTCAGCTTTTGGCCTATTGCCAAAGCAGTTCCTGATCTGATGCAACCACCTTAGCCCAGTTTCCTATGAACTTTATAGCAACACCTGGACTATTTAAGATGTGAGGCCTCAACTTTATGGGACCTTTAAGAGTTGCAATGGATGGATCAAAGTTTATTTTAGTAGCCACTGAATATTTCAGCTTTTGGCCTATTGCCAAAGCAGTTTCCTGATCTGATGCAACCACCTTAGCCCAGTTTCTATATGAAAAAATAAGTGGTATCTATGGGCCACCTTGCCCTATCCTAACTGACTGGGGATCACATTTCAATAATAAATTAATTGAGGGAATGAAGGCCAGGTACGCACATGATACTCTATGATAACAGCATACAACCCTCAGTATAATAGCTTAACTGGATGATGGATCAAATACTGATGCATGCTTTAGAATGGAGTGTCATAGACAACCCTGAAAAATGGCCTGAACGCATACTAACCATCCTCTGGGTGTATTGAACTAAAATACATAGTACTACCAAGTATATATATACAAATGTTGTTTGGAACAAAATTCTAGCCAAATATAATGATCAAGCAACTCAGCAACCATTTTTATTAACTTTCCATCCTGAATGGTCTGATATGGAGAAACTGATACAAGATTATGCCATCAAATGAAGGCTAACTATGACAACTTCCTTAAACCCCTCCAGGTGTTTACCATAGGAGACCTAGCCCTCCTTGATCAAAATAAACTTATGAACTCCCACTTTAAGAAACCTCACCCACACTTCAAAGGACCATTTAGAGTTACCAAAGTACTCTTCTATGTAAACTACAACCTAGGAACTCTCAACCTTGTTTTACCAGCCAACTGTCAATGTCAACCATCTCAAACTATCTACTTTGTAAACACATTTACTGACATACTGACTGACTGACATCTGAAACCTTTGAGTCTTATAGGTTCAATTTATTTGGGTGAGTGGGTAGGAATTGGCAATTAATATTGAATCTGAAACTATTGAGTCTGATAGGTTGAATCCATTTAGGTGATTGGGCATGAATTAGCAAATATTATTTAATAATTCACAAACTTGCCATCTGAAACTAATCAGTCTGATAGGTTTAATCCATTTAGGTGATTGGGCATGAATTAGCAAATATTATTTAATAATTCACAAACTTGCCATCTGAAACTAATCAGTCTGATAGGTTTAATCCATTTAGGTGAGTGGATGAGAATTGGCTATTATCAAATAATTCACTAAATTGCTCTCCCAAACCTAATCTAACCGAGTATGATAAGCTCAATCTATTTGGGCAAGTAGGTGAGAATTGATGAATATATCAAATAATTTACCAAAGTACTCACCCAAAAACTGATATCTACTTGATATAAAACTTAACCATGAATTTTAATTAATTAGTTATATAAAACTTAACCACAAGTGTTACCCAATCAAATCATCTCCATAATTTAAGCTCCAATGATGAGCTTGCCATAAGGTATTGATGTTTGATTTATTAAAGCTTCTCTACCCAATCTACTTAATAAAACACATTCACTGACATACTGACTGACATCTAAAACCTTCGAGTCTGATGGGTTCAATCTATATGGGTGAGTGGGTGAGAATTGGCGATTAATATCGAATCTGAAACTATCGAGTATGATAAGCTTAATCTATTTAGGCGAGCGGGTGAGAATTGGCGGATACTATCTAATAATTTATCAAATTGCCCACCTGAAACTAAGCGAGTCTGATAAATTCAATCTATTTGGGCGAGTGGATGAGAATTGGCGAATATTTTATCTAATAATTCACCAATTTGCTCACCCAAAACTAAATAAGATCAGCGTTAGAGTTTCAAGTAATGACTATAGACTAAGTAGATTTAGGATAGCCAGCTCACCAGCCACGAGGGCAACATCTTCCTGTTAGTCCTATATGGCTCAAGCGTAGCTTGGCAAAGCCTTTAGGCTATATCAATGCGAGCTCATAGACCCGAGCAATGGCGGGTAACCTGCCTGGAAAAACAAATATTTTAGAAACCTCTGGAAATTTAAAAGCCGGGTGTAGTTGCGCACACCTGTAACCATAAGCTAAGGTGGGGTAAAAAAAGCTGTAACGGGTTTGTAATCGGTTATAGCTAGGGTGAACATATTTCCTCCATCCCGCTTATCATCATTCAATTGATGATATGGAGTTAAAAAATTAAAAGATTTGATAAGTTATAGACACCGTAGCGAAGCATAAGTTTACTATTTGTAAAAACTAAGATAATTTAGAAACATCTGTAATTATAAACATTGTAGTGGGGCGTGGGTATTCTACTAGTACCGATATAAAAATGATTGGGGGAGTGGTGGATGGGGTAACGATTCCCCAAAATTTGGTGAAACGGTTTTTTACCACTCATGAATATTTGTCTTTATTCTGAGTTCTGCATATCCTCCTAGAATATATATGGGCTCTGAAATATCCCTAAAGATGGGTGTAGAAACCCCTTGGTCAGTGTCACTTGAGGCATCCGATCATAGAGGTTAAATTTTGGTTGGGATTATTTTATTTCAGTTCTAAGAGCTATTTTCCCCTGGGCGGTTCTATTCAACACAGGATGGCTGAAGATGGCTGCGAGATCGATGATTTAGTGAATCCTGATTTTTCACTATACCAGCCACCCATTGAAGAATCCAGCAAAATCCACCAGTTCCTCAACCATATTAGGTTTGAATTTAGTGGTAACCAAATGGTAGATTAATCAAAATAGTATCAGGCCCAGCTAGTTAAAATGAAATTTGAAGGTCAGTATCAGCATAGGACCCATTTATTAATGGAAGGTCATGGTGACCCTCAACCATTACAAACCGGTGAGATAAACCATAAAGGTTTAAAATACCCAACCACTGCTGACGCCATGTCCCATTCCAATAGCACCCCAACCTACCTGAACCAATTTCCCCATATCGAACCAAAAACCTCCGCTTCGATAAATAATCCTACCCCTCAGCCCCACATCGGCAAACCGTGGCAGAGCCTCTCTTTTACCGCTTACTGAGAGTACCCTTAACAATAATATTACCAATTCCCTTTCGACGAAAGATTCGGGGTTTACAAATCCCTCGTTTAGCGACGGCTTTAATTAAACACCATTAATCCCACCATGGGTACACCGGAACCCCAACTCGCCTCCCCTTCATCAAATCTAACCCACACTCAGCATAACCGGTCAATGTCAGGTAAGACCTTAAAGAGGCTTAAAAGCGAGCTGGCGGTTGGCTTTTCTACACTAACTAGATCGAAACTTGCATCTAGGGGGCAAACTTGGGAGGATAAGGATGGGTTTATTATCCCGACCACCCTCCCGAAGCACCCGATGACTAAACTGAACCGGGTTGGGGAACTTAAGCGGAGGAAGGCGGACCCGCACCCCGCTAGTTATGAAGCGAAGGCTAGGAGTCACCATTCGCTAGTTGATGATGTGGACCTCGTCGACCGTTCCTTTCAGGTGATTCCGGTGGTAAGTGTTAGGGACTGATTCATTTTATTATTTGGGGCCCTATTGGTGGCTAAGTTTTTTCTAATCTTCATAAAATTATCAAATTTTCCCACCTTATATTTTTGGTTTGGTTAGGGGGTAAGATGGCTGGGGGCGGAACCTTTTGCCGTTCGATCTTATTTCAAGGGCCCTAGTCGAAGTTGGGTTAATACGGTTAAATCAATAGGCGGCTACGCTTCTCCCAAGCCCAATCAATAGCCTCGGGCACAGCGATGACATGCGGTGGGTTTTACTGGGGGCCGAGGACGCATACATCCGCAAGTACGACTTCTTTGCGAGCATGAACGGCAAGCTCCCCCTCACGCAAGCCCATCGCCACGCTACGGTGGACGTGTGCTCCCGAAGTGGGGTGCTAATGTCGTATTGGGACAACCAGGTCTACCAGCCGGATCCCACCCTCAGGCCCGCCCCCAGCTCCGGGGAAGCTTTCGATAACCAGTTCTCCCCCGCCCATAGCCTTTACCTACACTCGAGAGCTCTCTGGTGCCTCTCGGGGCTAACTAACGGCGAGGTGAACCTTTATACGGTGCGCCACGATGAGGGCGCCTGCCACCATGCCTTTAAGGGCCACACCGCGAACGTCTCGGTTATCAAAACCTTCGATCGGGAGACTAAAGCCATCACCGGCGCCTGGGATAAGAAGATTGTGGTAACCGTTGATCATATAAGCGTAACGTTGTTTGATAGTTCTGGGACCTTCACACGGGTGCAAACCTCCAGGAGCTTACCTCCCATGCGAACCAGATTTGCTCCATCCATCTCCAACCTGAAGCCGCAGAGGGCATGCTCTTGACGTCCTCGGTTGATGGGCGGTCCCTCCTTTGGGATCTGCGGGCCGGGAGTATCGAAGGGGTGCAGCCGGTCCTCGAGATCCCGCTGCCCCCGACTGCCCGCGCTGGACCACCTCCACCTGTTTCGATCGCGCGGGGCGGATAGTCTACACCGGTAGACGGAACGGGACGGTTGACGGGGTGGACATCCGTATGAACCGCCTCGCCCGCACGCTGCGGCTACCGCCAAACTCGGGCCCGGTGTCCCAGGTGCTCGCCCACCCCACCCGTAACTTTCTACTGTGCGGGTCCTTCGATAACCTGCGGGTGTGGAACCTCGACCTAAACGCCGACGCAACCGGTGGGGCCTTCAAGTCCGCCGCCCCCGAACCCACCTTCCTCTCCCCCTATCAGCTGGTCCCCGGCCACCAAACTGGGACCATCTCTCAGATGGGTAACCCTTGGTAAAAGCTTTAACCTCTCTAGCCATCGACGCCAACGGGAAATATCTCATCACCACTTCCGGCTGCCGCGGGTGGGAGGGCACCTCGACAAACACCGCGCTGTTTTACGAGATCAAAATCTTGTAGCAAATCTTGTAGCAAATCTTGTAGCTGGGCCCGTTAGACGTTGGGCTCGGGTTAAGTTCTATAATGCCATCATAATGGTTTCGATTATAAACTACACTTCAACTGGAGAGGTTCGGTAGATCTTTGCCATCGGTAAACTTATCAGGCACGGTATTAGGTGGAAGGGTATGTTTAATCTCGGTCAACTTTCTGGCCTAAATAAGCTCCTCTTTCACGGTTGAGAGCGATTTTATAGAGGGCGGTGGCCTTTAACGGCAAAAGTTTTACTACAATGGTTATTAGTATAGGATCTGTTGGGTTTATCAATTATGGTTATTAGTATAGGATCTGTTGGGTTTATCAATCTATTCGTGATGCAACACTTGAAATGCATCGAGTTAGGTTGGTAAGCCTAAGTGATAGGATCTGTGCGATTTTATCCTTTTTGTCTCAATACTAGCTTTAGGCCATCTTTGATGAAGATGGTCCAAGTGGGATGGTTTGATACGTTTCTCTCTCCGATTTTCACGGGGTGAAGATTTTATATTTGACGAGAGCGGAAGCCAACGGTATCGGATTCTTTGAATATACTTTGCTTAGCTTCTAGAGATAAGGTTGGTATAGGTAACAACAGCTAAAGTATAGGTTTATATGGGTTTGAGTTTTACAGTTGGAGCTTAGGATAGGTTTAGGCCATAGCTTATAGCCCATCAAAACCTTAAGCGAACCGAACCCCGTTTCAAGATCTTAACCTTGAAAGGCCTAAAAGGGTTATAAAAACGATCTGGTGCCTCGATATTTTCATCCATAAACCTAAATTCAAGTGGCCTATTATCAACTTAACTTATATGAGCTAGGCCAACTCAGGGATCGTATCACTACCCAAAAAACTTATCCAGCAATGAATTTGGTGGGTGTGGACGATCTGCCAATCATAACCCCCAATGGGGAAACCCCCTATCCAATCGAACTTCTCCCATACGGTCCCATTAGCTATCACCTCTTTATCAAGTTATCGGCTTTCACCATTTTTGCTCACTCTTCTGACCAATTGGAGTCTCAGACTGGTACCCCAAGCTTGTGCAAAGGGTGAGGATTGCACCTGTCCTGGTAGTCAGATAGGCTGCCAACCCAGCTACTAATTGCCTGGCTTGTTATTGATGTGGTAGAGGTACTGGTATCGTAAGGCTTGGACCAATAAGATCGTACCCAACCCAATACTAGAAAAATATAGATTGCATAAAGATCAACTTAACCTTTGCAATCCGATCCTTTATTAGGCCATTTGACCTTGGGAAAATATACCACGCCAAAGTTAAAATGGAAAGCCAACTAAAGAGATTAAGGTTAAAACTAAAATTAGCAAACTTGCCTGCATACTATTATGATGGACCAAATTTAAATGCATTTGGCTTTACTGTGGCGTTTAGATGAAACTTGGATATAGACCTTGTGCTATGCACATCAATACCAGTCCTTCCAGCTACATGGTTTTTATCTTATAAATCCAAATTCTTGCCCAGATGAGGTAAGCAAAACTGATCCCCCGCTTTAGGGCAGGCGTGAGACTTGTGTCAGGCATTTAACAACTTGACCACCAACTTATCAAACAAGTTTTAAGCCCTTATACCCACCAATAAGCTCAAGCCTGATTTGGATAGCTTAGTATAGCAAAGCCTCACTCTCATCTATACAATCAGAAAGCTAAGCATACCTTTCACCCTCTTAACCCTTTCAATGATTTGACACATATATGCTTAAAAATGTGGGTGGTGTAAATCTAAAAATGCATATATGTGCCCAAGAAATAAGGGTTATGCATGTCCCTGTAAAGCTGGATAAAAGAAGTAGATGTGTATACTGCAATTTGCATTTAGAAAGATGCAAAGATGTTTGGATGGCCTGTGGAAAACGTTCGGTTGCTTTGTGTGCGGTTGGCAGCTTTAATAAAGTATTATAAGGATTGTAAAATAATTTTCTCAAGTTTGCTTTGGTTTACATGGTTTTATTATAAAATTTATGGGATATCTGTGCTAGGGCAAGGACCAAGGTAATTGTAAAAGTTGTAAATTTTGGCTAAGAAATTTCTACCCAGTTTGAGGTCAAAAAAATAAGGGTTTTTTAAAATCAGTGAAAGGGTTAAGATAGCTTTCACCATTTTTGCTTACTCTGCTGCCCAATTAAAGTCTCAGACAGGAACCTCAAGCTTGTGCAAAGGGTTAGGATTGAACTTGCACCCCTCTGTTATGGTAGTCAGATATGCTGCCAATTCAGCTATTGACTGCCTGGCTTGTGTGAGTCTTGGGGAATGTCCCTTAGCTCTCAATCAGGTCATCTTCCCATTTCCAAATAAAAAGGCACCGAAGAGGATGGAGGTACCTCTCATCACTCAGAGTGATCTCGCTCACGTAGTAGATGAGTGATGGGTGACAGCCCTTCCACTTTGGATCCCATCCCCAATACCCACACTCACCTCAGCAGAACTGTTGCAGAAAATTAGTGAAATCTGTGCTGAGATTACTGAATTGAAATCTATCGGATCTAATTTGGGTGGTAATCTGGCTGATGGCCAAAATTTGAATGGCTGTAAAAGCATAAAGAATGAGATATTGGCTAGATCACCCGACAGCTCCAATTTGATCACTAAATCAGTAGAACAAATATTGGGTGCCATCGATGAGGGTTTGAAGCCCTCTGATAGTAATTTGGGTATTGCACCTGATATACTGCTGTTGACCAAACAAATGGTTAAATGACTGAGTGCGGGCGGGTTGGCTGTCCCAAACCCATTCCCAACCAAATGGTCCCATCCCTATATGGGATAGCCTTGGGGGATTCCTGTTGCTCATTGGGCCAAATGCCATTGTACTAACTGTCAGAGATGTAGTTGAGCCCTGGTTCAGATATTTGAGGTTAAACTGACAGAGACTCAGCCCATCACCAAATTTTGCAATGTCAGTTCCCAAAGAATAAACCTACCCATTTCCGAACAATTTGCTGGATAGGTCAAATTTGTGGGACCTAACCCCATCCTGTCACTACCCAATTGACCACTATTTAACCAGTTGCATGGCACTGAGAAAATTGTTGGTCAATTTTTCTTACTTTCTTTTCCAAATAAAATTTTACTAAAAAACTAAATTTTTATTTCCCTTTCTGACTGCATCCCAGATGGCATTTCTCTGGTGGCCCATCACCCCACACTCCAGGTGGGCTTTACCAATTCTTTTGGTCACCATGGCTCCCTCTATCACTGATTGGGCCCAGTGAGTCTGATATTTTTAGCTCTACAACCCTGTTCTTATGAATTTCCAGCAGCAATACATGGGGATCTTATGGCCCTATATTCATCAATGGAAAGAAAGAATCCATCTCCTTGCCACCCCCAATGAGATAGCCTCATATGCCAAAAAACTTGTCAAAACTATCCCAGTAATCACACCCCCTGCAACTAGAAACACTGAGTTGGGAACAGGTTCAGTGTGGTTTGTCATCGGGATACTCCTCACCTTGCTGTTGCACCACCACTTTGTGGTATCACATTTCCCAGCTCCATATCAAGTCATATGGTCAGCAATGCCTCTGGCATTCTGGCTTGCTTTTGGGTGCCCACGCATCCTGACTGGCAGGCTGGTCTAAACTTCTTCTGCCATTTCCATGACAGCTTGTTATTGATGGGCTAGAAGTAAAGGTATCATAAGGCTTGGATCTATCATGGATTTTACCTAAACCAAATCTGAAATAATATAGACCACATAAGCATCAACTTACCCTTTGCAATCAGATAGTTTATTCAAGACTATTTGACCTTGGGGAATATATTACACCAACTTAAAAAAGGGAAAGCCAATTAGAGAGATTAAGGTTAAACTAAAATTGGAAAGCCTTTCTTAATATGATTCTGATAGACCAAACCTATATGAATTTGGCTTCATTATGGCATTTATCTAAAATATGGATAAAGACTGTGTAATATGCATATCAATACCAGCCCCTCCAGCTACACGGTTTATCTTTTAAATCCAACTTTTGCCCAAATGAGGTAAGCAAAACTGATCCCCCGCTTTAGGGCAGGCGTGGTAATTGTGTCATGCATTTAACAACTTGACCACCAACTTATCAAACAAGTTTTAAGCCCTTATACCCACCAATAAGCTCAAGCCTGATTTGGATAGCTTAGTATAGCAAAGCCTCACTCTCATCTATACAATCAGAAAGCTAAGCATACCTTTCACCCTCAAATTTTGTAGAACCCTATCACTGGGTAACCCAAATCTCTTTTGACCAACCTATCCTGATATCAATATGCTTTTGCCTAGAAACCTAAGTCATCTTAAGCACCAACCATCAAGCCTTTCTGAGGTATAAAGCCTCTATAAAAACTCGCTCAGCAGTTTATATCATGTGAACTCTGGGTTTTATACTGGCCTCCCCTCTCAAGTGTAAGCCTAAAGTTTTCATCTTAAAGTGATCTATCTTTAAAAAGTATCCTAAATATTAGATTCACAAGAAAACCCTTCACTCTATATATTCCACTTGTTTAAAATAGGCGGTTAACTGGAAGTATTAGCAAAGTTTATCAGCTGCATAGTCTTGATCGGATTTCTTATTAAAGAAGTGATAAAGGTGAATCATATAATGTCCTACCCAACCAAATACAGATTCTTGGTAAAAGCTGCATGCTACCTACAAGTATATGGTATATTATTAAATCCTTGATTAATTTATCGGAGTTGGGTCAACATTGGGACAAATATACCACCCTGATTTGTGATAGGGGTGAAAAATTTAGAATAAAGGACAAAATCCAATTTTGGGAGTAAACTCTTCCTGCGCATGATCCAATAGACCAGGGTACATGGTATAACTTCACTGATTTTGAGTTGTCTGAACCAAGTCTTGGCGTTTAAGTCCACATGTATTAAAACCCCCATTAGCGCAGAAGTAAAATTCTATCATAACGGGATAAAATTCCTTTATTAAAAATAAACCTTGAGATCTAACTATCTTCAAGCCTACTAAATAAGTTAGTGAATACAAGATCACTTTATAAAACTCCAGTATAAAATTTATAGGATGGTTGATCAATGAATTGATAAAGGTAAAACCTTAGGTGATCATATATAGAGAAATTTTATCTGATATGGCGCTTTAAAACCATCTATAGGTAAACCAAATTTTTGTAAGCAGTGACATGATGAAGATTACTTCTTGGTCAAACTTTTCTTTTTAAAGTATAATTTGCTTGGAGATAGAGTTATCTCAACTGGGGCTTTAATTGCATTTTTTCATGTCATCAAACACCCTAGTATAAGTTGCTACTGGATCATTATAATGTAATCATCAGCTTTTATCACCAGATGTTGAATATTTTAAGCTTAAGTATAGGCTTTTCTGATCAAGGGTCTAAAATTAAAGTGACCTCTTGGACATAAAAATGATCATGATTTTCATCCCAATTACAAAACTATGAGGTTCATGAGATAGAAACTAGACAATAGCTTCCATTAAGGGTATAACTTTAGATTTTATGTACTGGTGTAGATTTACTGAACTTTATAAATATAGGGCTGTTTCACAGAACTCACAGCCAGGCCTTAACCTTGATCTTTTAAACGCCGAGTTAACCTTTCAGAAAATCTGTTTTTGCCACAAAAAAGTCCAAATATGTAACAGATAACCGTTAAGTGGCTTTTTAAATGATGAAACATACTTTTACCTTATCCTTCTAGATCTATGCCCCTCTTTAACTTGGGTATCAATGTTTTGTGTAAAAATAAAGTTTTCAAAATCAACTGTTAACTACTCATAGCTTGACCTGATAGATATTATGGCTACTATGCACATAGCTTTTCAAAAATATAATCTAAATTGTTTCTTTATATGGCAACTTTTATGATTCACGACATATTACCAGGTGTAAACTGCAGTAAAAGGAGGAGGTTACAGAATTGAAAGGTGTCAACTTAGCCGCTCTTCCTGATTTGAAGCACAATTTGGACTGACGCTGGGTAAGGTCAAGTATGCCCAGGTTGGAACTAAAGAAACAGCTAGTATCTTTGTAAATATATATCAACGGTTTTAAATAAATTAAGAAAACTATAATTTCAACAAAAATGGGTCAACAGTCTAAATTTTAAATTGTGGTTTCCATCCGCCCTATGATTTACCATATTACCAACTATGAAAACATCTACCTTCAATCTAAAGCTCAAGTTCAGGAATACTTAAACTAATGCATGACCTTCAACAGTTTGTTCTAATGTTTGAATTTTGGCAAAGTTACAAATATGAAATTATCCTGAGACATTCCCCAATCTTTTATATAATCATTTAAGTCAGACCAACTTCGCTTTTAGTTAATTTTATTTTTACATTAAAACCTACTAATTTACTATTTAATAATTTTGATTTAACTAGCTGCAGATCTCCTTGCAGAGGCATTCAAAAGCCTAGGTCACTATATGTAATAAAAAATAAGCGCTGACCAACTCCGCCTTTGATTAAGCCTAAAACGCTCTTTATTGAGGCTCCATAAGGACTAGACCATAATTATCAGTTCATAGTGAACACCTCCTTGGAGTCTAAACAAATCATTACTTTCCTGTGCAGCCTGGCATTATTAACAATGTTACACTTTTTTGCAACTGGTTGAGCTTGCAAAGTCTTATTGGCATTGAATTAGGGTAAACTGTATGAAGACATTACACCTCAAAAATAAATGTAAAGCTCACTATGAAATCATGATTCTATTAATAAAGCATTTAATTTGTTGTAGTCTTGGGGTATACTTCCAGCATAAGAAACTGGCATAAAAGGGGAGTCCGCGTTCCATATAGACCAGTCAATCTTGGGTGGTGCATTGCTTTGTTCTTCCCTATTCCAATGCAAGGTTGTCCAACTTATAATTGGTCTCTATTACAGTCAACTTTCTAATAAGCTCCTAAACCTTCTAGAGTTTCCTTCTTCTGGTCCACTGATAGCCTGTGAATCAAGCGCTCTGAAACCTGATGTTCAATTATCCAAGTTTGGCCATATTTTGTGGCAGTCTGTTCAACATTGGTAGCATCTTGTTCATCATCTGCTAAACATCAGTAGCAATTTTAGAGTATCAATTGATAGGGATGTAGGACACATCTGATTCGATCATTTATATAAAATTTGATAGAGAAATTTGGGGCTGATCTGATGGAAGCATTCAGGTAAATTTGATTAATGAGAACAAAATAGTTTTGGGGAACTGGCCATCTAGTCAACTAGCGGATATAAATTGATCTGCCAAAATTAAAATTATAAAGTAATTCAAATGCTACAATTTTGGCAGGGTTAAATTACTAGCAAAGAAACTATTGGTAGGCTTATTGAAAATGATCCGCCGTAAATTTTGATCAATGTAAGCTATATTATTTGATGGGAATTGGGCAAGAGAAAGTGCTGGCAGAAATATCTGTCAGCAGATTTATAGGAATTGATCTGCCATACACAGCTAATTGGGATGAGATAAATTAAATCAATAGATTCTTAGGATCAGCTCTAAAAATGTTAGTGATATATTTAATGGCAGATCGCTGAAAATTGATCTGTTAGATAACATCAATAATTGGGATGAAGACGTGAGACTTATAAGTTGTGGGGCTTTAGCCTAAAAATGGCTACCAAAATATATGAAGGCGATAATTGGGGTAAGGGAAGCAGTGAGATATAAAGGGAATTAGTGGAATATTGCTGAAGTAATACCCTATGGTTGGTCAAAACCCAAATCTGACAAACATCAATATGCATACTGCACCTTAGCCATCAAGATGTGGTTACCATATGCAGTATTTTCTTTTCTTTATGTTTTAAAGCAGATTACTTGCTTATCTGTGTTTGGATCCCATATCACCTCTCAGGGAATGGGGAGTTGAAGACACTCTCCTTAAAACTATTGCCCAAGTATAAAAAATATTTGAGTCGTTTCTGTGTAGGACTCACCCTGTGCTTGAACTAAGTACACTGGCTATTTGTCACGGTCACTATGCTTGTCTCTACCTTCTTTACACTCGTTTTGATTGACTTACATCTAGAGAATTGCCAAAGTGGCCGCTCATTTAGAGATGCTTATTTATAAAGGGTTGAGACACTTATACTAAAATCTCTATCTGTTCACAGGTTTATCACCAAAGAATTTCAGAAAGTCTTATCCTTGAGTATGTGGGACTTTTAATCATGGTTTCAGGCGTTATCAAATAAGTTGAAGCCTTAGATTAATCCTTAATAATGGCTGTTCCTAAGCACTTTGGAGCTCATCTCAATCTCTTCTGATAACAATAAGGCTAAGTAAAAACCTTTAGGAGTAATTATTCTATATTTGTCATTATTAGAACCAGATAAAAACAACTTATAAAGCCATATTTTGTGATAGAAGTAACTCATTAAAAATTTATATATTGTGAGTGAGTGGTTTGGGGTGCTTATAGTAAGATTTTGGTATATGAAGTCATCTTTTCTTATAAGGCAACTTTATATTGAACCTTGGTTCAGGGTTGATGGATTAAAATATCTGATTCATTCTGTTCTTCTGGGTTTCTTCTGAAGATTATACTATAAATCTCTTGTATATCTGTAAATGCATGCCTGCTATTCTGAACCCAATTGTGGCTCCTTTGGTCCTGGAACTCATGTGACTCTTGTGGCTGTATTTGTAACTTGGTTGTATCAATTGATTACGCTTACATAACTAGTCCATTACCCATTTTTTAATATTCTCATTCATTGAAGTCATACAATGGGACTCTACTTTATTGAGTTTAATAATTTGTCTAACATTGACAATTGACCTAAATATATAAAAAGGGGTTTCATGGGGGCTTCATTTGTGACTCATGCTCATACTCTATTGACAGTATTCATACTGATGCATCTTCTGACATCATTGTTAGCAGCTGTCGAATTATTGCGGCAGTCAGGTGGTATATAAAGGCCTCTGGTATCAGAGATTTTAGGCTATTGAAGCCTATAAAAGGTGCTTTATTTTCATAAATTATTTGATTTATATCCATGTTAAGTGAGACTTGATTGTATTTTTGGCCAGCTTTAATATTAGTACCAACATTAGAGTCAGCTTACCAACCTCAGGTTTCTGGCATGTGATGTTGACGTGCTGCTCAGGGAGTCTACTTTGTGCAGATTAGGCACCAGACAACCTTTATTTTGATCACAAAAAATAATATGGAGTGATTTCTCCTTTGATGCTATGCGTTGTAGCAGTAATCTCTTTGGTAAACTTTTTGAACCCTTATTGATTCTCTTTTTGACACTCTCTGACATATTCTCTATACGTTGGCCCTTGGGACACAACATAATTCAATCCAATCTCTCCCTTGGAAGCTTGACTTCAAGGGATCCATGATAACAAGTTTCTTGTTCAAACAAAGCAGATCTCAGACTGGTTACTTTATTCTGCTTTCTTTACTAATACAGAATGGCTACTGGTATTTAGATCACTTTAAAAGCTATAAGTGAAACAAAAAAGGGATAAACTGAGATTCTGTGAAAAGATTTCCATTAGAGTAAAAAGTGCATTATATTATACTTCTATTGAACAATCAAGAAAAATTGAAAGACAAGCTCAGAATAATTTGGGAATTTGGTTGTGCTATTGGGGACCTTCAAGGTACCTAGTGAGATAACGTCAGATTTCTGTTTTATATGCTTTTCCATCTGGGATAATTAATGTCTCCACAAGCTCCTTCTCACGGCGACTACCCCTGAACCTAGATGTCCAGGGTCCCTTTCTTCTGTCCCCACTTCTGGTTTGTATACAGTAGCATCTTCTATGGTTAATGCTTTAGTACCAAATTTGGTAATATACTTCTTGACATTGGGTTTTTGTGATAACACTCCTTTGATGTGCCTAACATCAGGTTTTTTTGAGAGTTTCTTAAGATTTTTTGCTTGCCAGATTTAGTAATACTCAGTTGAGAGCCTCAAACGTTCCCACCTGGATAATTTGGCTGAATCATCACTTCATCTTCAGCAAGTTACAATTTGTTTTAGCCCCACAAAGGTGTAAAAGAGGTCAATTTATAATAGTTACCTTCAGCAAAGTCATTGTCTTCAAATAATAAATTATTTACAGTGTCAGGTGGAAGATATTTTGTATGACATCACTCTGATAATGGTATAAGTTTCTTGCCTCATCTGCATATATGATTGGGGCTTGTTCAAATCCATCTGTAGCGTCTAAGTTGCTTCACTTCCATCAGTTTGTGATTGAACTCTATTCATTCTACTGGCCAAGAAATGATCCTCTGATACTCTCTTGGCCTCATTTATGATACTTCCCCTCCCAAGACAAGACTGGAGGGATGTCCTTAGGTGCCGTGCATGAACTGTACAATGTAAAATGTTAGTATAGACATCCCAGACAGAGCAATCAGCTCCTCTCTTTGCCATGACATAGCAGGCCCAGTCCAGATGGCTTATAGTTTCTTTGAATGTAATCCCCATAAATGATAGAACAAAACTATGTCTCTTAAGCTAAACTCTGGTAGCCTAGTTTGACTCTGACTCTCCCATTGATTTGAGGGATAGTCGCTTCTATATTGTTTGAGGCTTCCAATTAAATTCTAATCAGTTTGGCAGCTAACTACTGGTGACAACTTCCTGGTGGCAGGTCTTTCAGTCTTCTGTACTGATTAGTACTAGTAGTATTGGCAGTGCTGCTTCTCTCTCATAAAAGCTTGAAAGAGGACATACTAATCACTCAGTAGTGGATCAACCGCTAAGCCAACGACGTTGAGGGTAACAACTGATCCCATTTTGATTTATAGATGAGGGCCATCTTCTTCATAATCCCTCCCAAGATTCCATTAACTCAGTTGAAACTTCTGCTTTTAGGATGGGGTTTAGGGAGTGGTGAATTGCTGTTTCACTCATACTAAGTCATTTGCTTTCTCTCTACATCTGAGAAAAGTCTTCCCATTGTCTGAAAGCAAAACTTGAGGGCAAACATGTCTTGTAATCACTTTGTTTTAAGTAATCAAGTGGTAGAGTTTGTGGTATACATATTGACTGTGGATGCTTCAACCCATTTCATGAAGTGGTCAATTGCTACTAGGATGAACTTTGATCCACTTAGGGCAGCTGGTAGGGGTCCCATCACTAAATAATATATTTCTGAGGGGTGCTGTAGGTGGGTTAGAGTAAACTAAAAGAGTTTCTCTAATGTGCAGAAACTTGCACAAGGTATACATAACTCTTAAGCTTTGTGCGCTTTGTCAGACATACACTCCCAGAAGAATCTCTCCTTTAGGGAGGCCAGCGTTTTCTGAATCCTTACATGACCTATGTGCTTATTTGCCTCCATCACCAGTTCCATTTGGTCACTGAGTCTGATATAAGGGTGCCATTTGATCTGAACCTTCTTTTATAGAATTCCATTGACACATTGTGTATCTTTGGAACACCTTCTCAGGATAGTCTAAACTTCATCTATTTCACCCTGATAAGCCTCTTATGGCAACCTGATTAACTCATATAATCGATTCCTCACTGGTGCTTGTAAGTGGAACACTGGCAATCGCTATAGGCCATCAGCATTAAGGTGTTTGTCCCAAGATTGATGTATGATATCAAAATCATAGCTTTGGAGAAGTATTTCCCACCGGGCAAGGCATCCATTGGGATCCTTCATGTTCCATCACCAGTAGAACAACATGTAATCCATTACTACCTTATTATACCCCATACAAGTAAGGTCTGAAGTGCTTAAACTCTTGGATCAATGCCAAGGTCCCTCTCTCATTGAAAGTATAGTTCATCTCTGCTTTACTAAACACCTTGGAATAATATTCAATCAGGCGGCCCACCCCTTCTTCGTCCAATTGTACCAGTATTGCGCGAAGACCAACGACATTGGCATCAGTACTGAGGCAAAAAGTCTTGTTAAAAATTGGGTAGGCCAATTTTGGCGCCTCTACCAATCTTATATTTAACTCATTGAAAGCCTGCTCCTGTTCCAGGCCTCATTTAAAATTCATTTCCTTGGTGAAAAGATATGAGAGGGGTGCAGTTAGGTCCACAAAATGAAAGATGAACTGCTGATAATATCCCTCCATTTTGAGGAAAACTTGAACGCCTCTCATGCTCCTGGATGGCTCAATGGCCACGATTAATTTGACCTTCCCATCTTGAGGCTTGATTCTGCTAAAGCTGATCTTGTGCATGAACAAATATAATTGCCACATGAGGAAAGTGCACTTGCTCCATTTTAACTTCATATTGCACGCTTGCAGCTGTGTAAAGACTTCTCAGAGTTGTTGTATATGATTTTGGAATGTTCATCTGAATACTTTAGTGTCATTAAGGAAATCAACACGCTAGACAACTTGAGATTATCAAAAATGCGATCCATCACATGATGGAAGTTGACAGGGGCGATGCAAAGCCCCTGAAGCACCCTTGTGGGCTTGAACAACTCCTGAATACTGATCAGGGTGTACTTCTACTAGTACTCTGGCAAGATTGCCATCTCCATTAGCCTCTGGACAGATAAGTCATTAATAAGTATATTAGCTACTTAGACATCTCAGAGCGTCATTGATATGTGGGAGTTGATAAGAATACTTTTTAGTTATCTCGTTCAAATGGCAATAGTCTATGATTATGCGATAGGTTCCATCCTTCTTGCATACAAGCAACAAAGGAGAGGCCCAAGAACTATTATTGGGCTGATTAGCCCTTGCTTCAGCTATTTGATTCAGCTCTTGAGTGATAACTGCGTCTTCTGCTTTATTGCGGTGGTAGGGTTTGTATCTAAATGCAAAGTGGAGCCAGTAATCATATTGTGGACCTCACCCTTGCAGAGTCCACAATCATTGGATCTGGTACTAAAGATGTCAATGAACTCGTCCAACAGCTCGTCAAGCTCCTTATGCTGTTTAGGGGCCACATCCTCAAACCTGCGAGCTTCAAAATCCCCTATGGCGTGTACTGATTCAATGTCATGGCAACTGGTTAATCAGGTCAGTGCAACAACTTTTCCTAGTTTGACTCTGATATTTTAAGTTGTGATAATTCCCATGATGATGGTCAACTCAACATAGTAGCCTGTGTCATAGAACATTTGTAAAACTCTAGGTTCTTGCTTGAAAATTCCATAGTGACTGTAAACTTTTAAAATGGGATCAGCAGAATCTTCACACTAGTTGACAGGGTCATCCAGCGTTGCTTGCTGGTGAATCTCCATAATCTCACTAGCGCTCAGTGGAAGACCTTCTTCTATTCCAACAATGGATGGTAACTGCTTCACATCCTTCTCAGTAAGGGTGTAGTAGATGGGGTAAATTAATTGATCCATTTCCACCAAGCACTCTCGCCGCATCCCCAGTTTGACATCATTGTCCTTAAATACCAGCGGAAGTTGGTAACTCAAGATGCTCACAGTGGTTGTTGTGAAATCAAAAATTACTCTAAACTCCATGAAGAACGGATCTTTAAACAAGGAGTCATAGTGTTGTTATCTAAAACCACTGTTAGAACCTTTAGGATTATGCACTCTAAGCATAAGGGTTGCATTGAATAAGCTTTACAGAGCGTGGGTAATGTCTTATATGGCAGTTTGGTACTTCACGTTATAATTGATATTGAGCATAAACTTCAGCCTCTTCATTATATTAAAGGATATTTTGTTAACTAAAGCCCCAGTGTCCAGTACAGATAAGATGCGCACTTTCTGAGTCATCTATTACACTTTCGTCACATTTTTGGAAAATGGATTTTCAGTGGTTAATACATCAGTAGCAGATTCTTTGAACTTTCAAGATCAGCAGAGCTTGTTTAAGCTTTTACATTATCCTCACCATCTGGTTCCAAGTTCTTAAATATAATCTATTACCAAATGCTCTTCTTCTACAATGAAAAAATGATCCAGGTAGGTTGGTTTGCTTGCGCCAGGTATATTTCACTTAGTTTGATCTGTTAATTCTTTAATAACTTAACCTCGCAGGCACAGCCACCGCATTAGGTGCCCCTAACACGTAGTATCCTGCACTGGATAAATCTTCATCCACGTGATTGTCTTCACAACCATGTAGAGATCACCCAGTTTATAGCGTTAAGATATCCTCTTTAGGGGGTATCCTTCGTTTCAGCGGCAATTAATGAACAAGATCAGTAAAAGTGCCCAGGTTTACATTTATTGCAGGTAATTTTTGGCAAGGCATGCACTCTAAAGGTTTATAACTCTTATCCTTTGGTCTGTCGCCCTTATTTTTAGCAATGTAGATGTCCTTGCTAACCCATTT
Source organism: Massospora cicadina (assembly GCA_022478985.1). Classification (NCBI taxonomy): domain Eukaryota; kingdom Fungi; phylum Entomophthoromycota; class Entomophthoromycetes; order Entomophthorales; family Entomophthoraceae; genus Massospora; species Massospora cicadina. The sequence goes on from JAKSZP010011867.1 coordinate 39,876, forward strand.
GGGGTGTTCCTGTGGCTTTGTATCCAGTTTATATCCCCTTATATGTCAAGTAAGGCTTCCTTAAAATCCTTTAAGGATATTGCTCTCTTTACTGTGAGAGTCATATGCATCTTTAGGGCGGGATGTATCACCAATGAATTCATTAGAACTGTGTTTTACAGTAAAAAAATAATTAATTTCTGTAATCCACAACTGTTAAGCCTCAAGATAGTAGTGAGAGGCGTATTTTCCTACCTGTGAGAATCCATCAAGTTTTAGCCTTGAAGGTGCTGACAACAGCCGGATTTCCACAAAACACTCAAAACTATAGAAATAACTATTTAAATAAAAGTAATGTTTGGTTTTTAGAGTTTATATTAGGTGCAGCTTAGGAAACAAAAAGTTACCCTCTCAATACTTACCACTCAGTATTTGAATTTTAACAAGGGTCAAAGGGAAATCAAAGCTAAGTTTGGAATAGCTTAGTAAGGTCCAAATTAGGGAATATGGAGATTTAGCCTATCAGAGCTCAAGAAGCTTGCCTCACTTTGGTGGAACAACTGATGGAAAGTTAATCATATTCAAAATGAACCCATGTGGTAAAGGTTTGATATATTTCAATAAATCACTGTGAGAGAAAATTATTTCACCTTGGGGGACCCCCACCAAGCCTATAAAAGGGTATGGTACCCATTTAGATGCTTGAATTGAACTAGACGTGGCCCAGGGAGGAACCTCCGATGAACTCCCCTGATTCTGCTGCGTGGTCAGGGCAATCTGACTGTCCACTTCATGCTATTTGCCCATGTAGTATTAACAAAAGTATTAACTCAATTCCAGGGGTTTCAATGAGAATTGAACAGGGTCTTTTGGCCTATGTTATCATTATTTTTTCTTAAAACTCTCTTATCTCAATCTTGGACTTGTAAATGTCCAACATTACCCCCTTTTGGCCTATTTTGACGTAAAACATTATTTTCTTGAACCTGGGAGGGCAATTGTCTGACACTACTGACTCTTTTCTTGCCAGTTTTATATAGAGGAAATTTTGATTCATTAATTGGAAGTCTTGTTCACTACTAAACTCCAAAGTAGAATACTCTATACTTTAGTCTAAGATAGTCCAGGTACAGGCTTGTGCTAAGGATCTCCTGAGCCTTGTAACTCATACACCCTTGCAAGTGGTTAGCCTTTTTGGAGATTTCTAGAAACATCCAAATTGTTCTCATACATCTAGAGAAAACCAGCAGTTGTTCATTTCCAGGTTATATATGTGTTTAAAGTAAAATCCTAAGTTAGGATCTTCTTCAACAGGGTTGACACAAATCATGGTTTGTTGCATAGCGTTAATGACTGGATGCATGGCAGCTTTGAGTGGTCAAACCAGTGTCTCTAATCGAGCTATTAATTGGGTAGAGGTAAGTTCTAATATAGTACGCAGTTGTGCCTTCAACTCATCTATACTCTTGTCCATAACAATGAGCATGTTTTTGTGCTGTTTCAAATGCTCTCCAAAATTGTGACAGAGCGCAAATGTTTCCTTCATTTTCCCTTTTTAAAATAAAATTTTATCCTCCAGATTCTTAATAGTAGCTTCAAGTTTTTACTATAGGGGAAGGTTTTCTCACATTAGGCATAGAGGCAATCTGTGCTCTTCTTGTAGTCTCCTTGACGCGTTCAAGCTGGTTATGTAGATCATTCATTTCTAGTCCAAGGGCATGGAGGCTTTAATGGATTTTATCCTCCTCCATCACCAGGAGCTCTTAATAATCCTCTATGAGATATATTTCTATATCCGCTTCATCATTGGACAGCTCATGAGAAATCTCATAATCCTCAATCTGTCCTGATGATCCTGACCTGCAATGAACACCACAGTCATCTCGCTGACCTTAACTCACTTAACATGTGAGGCCAACTTGCTTCTCAAGGGCTATACTCCATAAAGATTAAGTGCCAGACAACTGTCGCTTAGATCAAAATTATTCTCATAGAGAAAGCTCTCCTCTTATGCTACCTGTTGTAGCATCAATCTCTTAGGAGAACTGTTCACGCGCTTAACAATTCTATTGTTGACAATATATGACATGTTCTCTACACATTGACCCTTGGGACACAATGAATTCCAATCCAACCTCTCCCTAGGCAGTTCAGCTCCATGGACTTCCATGATATCAAGTGTCTAGTTAAAACAAAAGCAGATCTCAGAAGGGTTACTGTATTCTGCTTAAGTGCTAATCCCAGATTGGCTGAGACAATTAGATCACTTAAACCATTATAAGTGAAACAAAAAAGGATAAGACTAAGATTATGTAAAAAGTTTTTTTATCAGAGTAAAAAATTCAGCATTTTATAATATTAGTTAAAAAAGAAAAATTAATGATAATTAGAGAATAATTTGTGAATTTAGGTAGTTTTGTTGGGACTTTTCGAGATCCACAGTGAGGTAGCGTCAGATTACCACTCTATATATTTCGTCCATTTGAGATAATTCTTACATCCATGAGCTCCTTATCGTGAAGACTACCCCTGAAATTGGATGTCCAGGGGCCCTTTCTTCTATCTGCACTTATTGGTTGTGGACAGTAGCATCTTCTATGGTTATTACTTTATTAACAGATTTAGTAATATGCTTCTCAACATTAGGTTTTTAATGGTGCTCCTTCAATGAGCCTTGCATTAGGTTTTAAACAATTATAAAAATTGGTTGCTTGCCAGATATAGTAGTATTTAGACGAGAGCCTCAAACGTTCCCGTCAGGTTAATTTGGTTAAATCATCACTTCATCCCTGGTGAGATGCATATTATTTTGGCCCCAAAGGTATAAAAGTGGGTAAATTTTCATAGTGTTCTTTGGTAAAGTCATTGTCTTCATATAACAAATCTTCTGAAGCTTCAGGTAGAAAATTATACTTTTCATTACTTCTTTCTGATCGTGGGTAAAAATTCTTGCATCACCTGCATCTATAAAAACGGGCTTGTCCAACAACATATGTGGCGGGTAAGCTGCCCGCACTTCTGCCAGTTTAGGGTTAACTCTGTTTGGTCCGCCAGTTGAGGAATGATCCACTTGCACTCTAGAAGCCTCATCCTCTACAATTAGTATCACATAATATGGGATTTTCTGTAGAGGTCTTTTATAGGGCGATGGAATTAACCATTTTAGTTGAGCCTTTCTCAGCATTCTTAACCTCTCCAAGAAAAGACCTAGGTAAAGACATAAGATGCCACGTGTGGACTTGATTATATATAATGTGAGTAGTATTGTCCTTGATAAAGTATATGATTCCTTTTTCATGACAATGGGTGTAGGTCCTGTCCTGATGGACTGTAACTTCACAAGTTTTACTTTACACATGTGGTATAGCATCACTTTCTGTCCCACGCCAAATATATGTAACTTAGGTCTTTGGTCACTCTCTTTGGTACTCTCCTTCATTGACTTCATAGTATCTCTGCTGAAAAACAGCTGAATCTTTATTAAATCCTCTGCTAACTCTTCCTGGTATATGTTGGGGATAGATTATTCATATCCGCGTCTATCACTATAGCTAACAAGCTCTCTAACGCAACTTCTCTTCCATATAGCACTTAAAATAGTGACATGTCATTAGTCCTGTGGTATATTAACTAGCAATCAAACAGGGCAATGAGAACAAGATGTCTCATTTGGATCCATATATGGTTAAATTTTCTTTAAGATTGACACAAAGGGTTTGTTCAACTTTTCTAAGCTTTCATTGGTAGAGGGTGTGTATGTTATGGTAAAATGATGCATGAATACTCCTAAGTTCATCAAGTGTCTCACAAGATCTGAGATGAAGTTCCATCCATTATTGGAATGTAGTATCTGAGGACATCCATGGTGAGTAATAACTTGGTTGTATAAGAAACTCCTAAACTCAGAAGTTGAACGTCTTGATTGCAATAGCTTCTATTTAGTTGGTTAAGTGATTTCTGTAACAATGATAAACTAAACTTTCATTGGATGGCTTTAATAAGGGTCTTTTAACATCAATGAGGATGTTGTGAAAGGGCGCATTTGAGGAGACAGGCTGAAATAAAAACTTATTCAGGAATGATTTGTATTGGGAGCATTTAATACAGAGCTCTAGAGATTGATTGATGTTGTTAACCATTGCCTCTCAGTAGAATATTTCCTTAGGATACTGGTATGTCTTATGTAGCTTTTTATGGCCTACTTGACAGTGTCTTTTTCATGATTATTGCCATCCGTTTTCTCAGCTTCACATAGGTAACCATTTTTCCTGTGTTTGCTTCTCCAGTTGTCCTTTTCTAACCTCATTGCTCTTGAACAGGTCTTCAAAACCTTCTTTAATTCATTTTATTCTTCTCTTCATTATCTTAAGGTATTCCTATTACTCCATAAATCCTATTTGTTAGACATCCAACGTGACAAAGAAATAATTGGATTTCATTGAGGGTACTAAATACCCACAATAGCATCCATAGTCCACGCAGCATCGACATTTTAATTGTTTATGAATAAGATACATTTGGGGACAGGTGAGAGAAATGCTTAACTATGAACATCAGCCCCATTCTAACCATGAAGCTGAGAATTGTTATTAATTTTCCCACTCCTCTTGCAATGAGGATGGCTGCTTGATTTATTGACATACAGTTGCATTGACCATCCTGGATGAAGGCAGGGCTTGTAATCAGGGCTGTCCTGGGATTGCACTTAAGAAAGGTGTCTAGCCACAATATCTTCAATTCCAATTTCAATAGTATCTTCCTTAATGTTCCAATACACCACAGTAATTTCAATGATTAAGTCTTAGGTATGGCGGATTGAATTAAAAGACTGGATGTTTGATTCAGGGTAGGGATCATAATGTATATACTATTGGAAAAAGGTTGGTATGGTGACTCTTTAGGGTGGGTTCCTCAAATTATTCCCTCTGAGGGATACTAAAACTGAGAAAACTAAGGAAACGGCCATTGCCATCATGGAGATCAATGAGTAAGGGCCCTCCTTAGGCTGCAATTTTGTTGAAGGTGGTTAAAGCTTTTTAAATTTTAATTAGTTTAAAAAGTTTTTTGGTTTGTAAGTTATCAATTTGTTAGTAAAATATAAGATTAACCTAACACTCTACCATAAGAAGAGTGCTGGGCTTATATACTGGTATAGGGAGGTGATGGGAAATCTTGAGAGCTTTTAATGAAGTTTGGGGGATGAGTATTCTTTAAGGATACCAGCAATTTATGAAGAGTCATTGCTTTGTATCATGTTCTTTAGTTCTTGGAATTGGAAATGTCAGATGGCTCTTGCAGTGCTTTGACTTGAAGATCTTCACCAATCTTTAAGGGTGCTGATATTTTTCTCTGATCTCCTTAAAGGTTGTCTCACTTGTAAATTTATTTTATTATAGCATCCATGAGATACTTAATTTGAATGCTCATATTCATTACCTTTAATTTATCATGTTTAAATTTTAAATTTATTGCGGGGAAGGCTGACCATGGGATGGACACTTCCGAATATGACTCAGATGAGACAAAACTTAGTACCAGGTGAGGCACCCCAGAGAAGCGATGCTATCTCTTGTTGCCAGCGGGAACGCCACTTATGGGAAGGGGAGGGAACGTGTGTAGGGGGCGTAGCCACTATTGAGCAAGTGTGGAGGAAGGGGTCTGATTTGATGAACCAGACTGGGAACCAGGAGGAGACCAGCTGCCGGCGACGTGGTGGGAGATATCCAAACATCCACGCTTGAAAGTGATCCACCAAATGAGACCAGAATCTGTGGACAGCTTCAGGGAGGGTGGGGATGGATCCGGCGATGGCATCCAAGACAATCGTGTGGATAGTCCACATGGCGATTGCAACCTCCAGAGCACGAAGGGAGGGTGGGAGGGGGAGGCCATTGATGAAGCAAACATATCTCTTGACAGACTGAAGGGATGTGTTTGATCCTGGCCTAGCAGACGTTGGACTTCGCGCCATATTACTTTAGAGGTGGGGCACTTCTCCAGGCGGTGAAACAGCGTTCCATACTGGCCACACACGACACAGGATGAGTGTAAAGCATTAGAGCGCTCAGTTGTACGATACACCCGCCTCAGGCAGCGCCACACATGGGAGCGGACTTGAGGCTGCAACAGAGGATGGTGTGCATATTTCCAGATAGTCTTTTGGGTCTCAGTGGAATAAGGGATGTCCATCATGTCCAGGTAGTCCACCCTGGATAGGACTTGGGGTCGAATGGGGATCACGCCATCATGGATGGGTAGCCCCTGTACCTCTTGTGTGAACTGAGGAGAGGGGCGGCCTCTTCGGGTTGTATGTCCACTAATACGAATTCTCCACTCTGCGCTTCGCATGGAGAGTAGGATTCGTTTGTAGTGGGTTTTGGTCCCGTGAGGACCTGTGGCTGATGTGTGTGATGCGAGGTATTTCATCAGGGAGTGGGGGTTTGATGGATTGTTGAGGCCCAAGGCTCGGGAGAAGTTGGAGTGGGCTGCGCGGGACCAGTGTTGGGATGGGAGTGTAGGAGCAGTGACAGCCGCAATCCAGGTGCCTAGGATCTTGGCGGCATGGGCTTTGAAGTCAAGTAGGCCCATGCCACCATGATGATGAGGGCCAAACATGACCTCTAGCCGTACTGGTGGAGGGCGGCCTGACCAAAGCCAACCTTGTAGCAAAGCATACAGGGATTTGAAGAAGCTTGGGGAGAAGGGGGATGGCGTGGGCTCCAAACCAGACTTTGGATAGGAGCATAGAGTTGGCAAGAACAACCCTGCCAGTGAGGGTAGTAGGGTGGGCTCTGAGAGAGGCGATTCGCTTCATCACGTTGTCCAGTATATGGCACTCCATTACTGCTGACGCATATCCTCCTGCCTCCAACCACACGCCCAGATGGCGTACCGGTCCTATGGTAGGTCGCGGCACAAAGGGGAGCACCAGTGGAGCGGTGTGTTTTGAGTTAGTAAGGCGTGGACTTGGGCGAGCAGATGGGCTGGGTTGGGAACTACTTGCTGGGGCCCAGCAGTTCTGAAACTGACCAAGGAGGATGATTTCGGTTTTGGAGGCGTTCAGTGCCGCGTTGCTTACCCGGGAATATTCCTGGATGAGGGCTTCAAGCGCGCGTGCATCTTTGTTATTAGACACCCCCACCACGCAATCATCTGCAAATGCCATCATCTTGACTGGGGTTTGGCCTGGCACATGGACCCCAGTGAGTTGGGCATTCACATTTAGCAGTAGTGGGTCAAGGCTGAAGTTGTATAAGAGTGGGCTCAGGGGGTCCCCTTGTCGCAGGCCCCTTTGAGGACGGACTACTTCCGTTAGGAAACCTGGGCCGCGCACAGCCATTGTTGCAGATTCCGTGAGCAGCATCACCCAGTTAATGAAGCGGGGAGGTAGGCGGAATTGTTGGAGGCAGGCCCTAAGGTATTCCCAGTTTACTCTATCATAGGCCTTTTGTTGGTCCAAGAATACAAGTGCCCCAGAGGCTGTGGACTGACACACATTAGCCACAGAGTGCACGTTATCCCAAATTGACCTTCTGGGGATGAAACCAAATTGTTCTGGAGAGATGGTGGCAGATGCTACAGTCCCTAAACGGTTAGCCATGATTTTTGTTAAAATTTTGGTGTCTGTGTTTGTTAGAGAAATGGGGCGCCAGTTGGCTAAGTCTAGCCTATCCCCTTTCTTGAAGAGTGTGACTGTAAAGGCCTCATGTCCTCCTGGTAGGAGGCGCGTTTCCAACAGGCTTTGGTTGAGTGAGGCTAGCAGCAATGGGGATATATATTTAAAATATTTTTGTAGAACTCATATGGAATGCCATCTGGGCCTGGGCATTTTCAGTTTGGCGCACCGCAAATGGTAGTCCATAATTCGTTCAGAGTAATTAAATTCATTATTTCTGGGTATCAGAAAATGGTGCAGATATGAGCTCTGTTGAGAAATTCCGTCATTTTGGCCAGCTGAATTGGTTCAGCTCGGTATAACTCGGAGTAATATCTTTGCATTTTGATTGCCACTTCAGCCAGTGTGTCCACAATAGAATTATCCGATCTTTGCACCTGTGTGTGCAGGCCACTCTCTGGCGTGGTACAAATTTTTTTTTGAAGAAGTATGCGGTGCACTTGTCACCTTTAGTGATGCGTGTGGCCCTGTATTGGACACAAACCCGATGTTTGTGTTGCCTTTCAAGTGCGTTGAGGTGGGCTGCTGCCTCCGCCCACTTCTGGCCCCATGCAGGGCTATATCCTGAGGCTGGAATATTGGACTCCAAGTGGGCCAATTCCGCCAGCGCATGCAATATAACCGCCGATGTGGCTTGTGAGCATCTGGATGAGAGGTGGCGATAGTGGCGGATGGTGTCTTTTTTGAAAGTTGCCCATGTGGAAATGGGGTCCACACAAAATGGTGCAACAAACAATTTTGCCAAAGTTGCCTCTTCCACCCACATGGAAAATCCTGGCGACGCAAGCTCTGGGGGGCAGATTTTGCACCAATGTGGGGCCTTTGCAACTGTGACGGGTAAGTGGTATGTTATTGAGACCAGTCGGTGGTCAGAGAATTCCATTTTCGTTGTTTTGAAGTGGGAGATGTGGGGTTGGAATTTCGCTAGCGCTAGAATAAGGTCAATGCGGGTCATGGACCTTAGTTGCTGTTGTGGATGTGGGGACGCGTCATGTTTTCGAGCAGTGGGGCATGTTGTGGCAGTGCATCCATTAACCCAAGGGTGGCTTTTAGAACGCATAGTTCTACGTGACCCTGTGGGGTGTGGGGTGAGGGCGGCCACCGGTCTGTTGGTGAGGTTAGCCAACAGTTCATGTCACCAATTAGGAAAGAATCGGGGGGTAGCGGGAGGGATTTGACTGATGAGAAAACTTCCTGACGCTCTTGTGCACCGTTTGGGGCGTAAATGTTGACAATTGTGTGTGCAACATCGGCCCATGAGAAGGTGACAACAAGCACTCAGTCATTTAGGAATGTTTCAGAGGATGTAAATTTAAAAATTGTTTTTCCAAATTAGCACCCCGCAGTGCTTCAACCAAAAGGATAGGGATGGTAGGAGCATTGTTTTCCAAGCTTCCTCGGAACCTCGTGGACAGTGGGTTTCCTGGATGGCCAGGATATCCACAGGTAAATTATTTTGTAAAAAACTCAGTTTCCTAGCCCAGGACAGGGAGGCCTTGAGTCTGGCAATATTCAGCATCCCTAGAGTGAAGGTTTCCCCCATCGCACCTTAGGTGCGAGGGGTGGGCCCCTGGCCCACCAGCCTCTTCCAGATCCCCACGGGCTTTCACAGCAGTGCGGGTATTAGCAGCAACGCTATTGGGGTTTTTGTTAATTTTTGCAGAAAGAGTTGCGTTGGCTTTGGCCTTCGCTTTTTGTTTTCCCGACGTCGGATGAATTTTTTGCGGTGCGGATAAGTTTGGTGCACCGTCAAGTGGTGCAAAAAAATTTTTTTTTGGTTGGGATAGGTCCCAAGTCAGTTTTGACCGGGGCTTGGGTGCAGCAATTGGGTGATATTGAATCTCCCATCGGATCCTCAGATTGAGTGGCCCATTCGGCTTGGGCCTCCCAATCTGATTGGGTGATGGATTCCCAAGTTGCTTCTGCTGCGAAGGTCTCCATGTCCTCCTGGCGTTGTGAGTGTGGGATGGTGGTGGTGACCTTGGCCGCTTCCTTGGCTGCAGTCCTACAGGCCTGCTTGGCCTTCTTCCGCTCCTGCAGGGAGATGGGCTTTACCAATAGGTAGCAGCCTTGTGCTCCCCATGGGAAAGCCTCTTTGGTGCTTGCGGTTGGTTTGTAGTGCGCCTCTCCGCTGGCCATGGCTGCCGAGGGGTGCTCTTGGAATGTGACGCCCTCTTTGATGGGGCACGCATGTGCCTTATGGCTGAATGCATCACAGTGGGTGCAAATGGGGGGCGCGCTGTCCACGGTTACCCAGAATGGGTGGGTGGTGTGCCCTGTGATGTCAATAAAGGTGGAGTGCGGGATCTGGGTTAGGTCCTTCACGATCTTCTCAGTTGGGGTCAGAACTGCAATGGCTTTGCCGGTGCACAGGTGTGGCATCAGCGTGAAACGTTGCATTTTGAAAGATTGTATTTCGCCATATACAGCAAGACCATCTTTCAGGTGTTGCTCCAAAATGTCACGTTTTACCGTAGTAGGCAAAAAGTCAAACGTGAGGAAAATTTGGTTTGATTTTGTCCATCTGGTGCGTTTAGTTTCAACAACCCATTGCCCTTCGGGGAGGTCGACCCACTACGCACACCGCTGCAGCCTCATCTGCTGCTATTTTGCTTTCAAAACCTAGGTCCAGCCAACCACGTGACATGGAGTGAGGTGAACGTACACCGCGGTCAGGAAAATTTTGTGTACATCTTCACAAAATTTTTCCCATAGGGCCATTTTTTGGATGTCCAGATACACACGGACTCCGAATGTCACCAACGAAAGTGGCTGGGAATGTGGCGTGTTGATGTACTGGTTGCATCGTGCTTGCCACATGAGTATCTCCGGGGAAATTGTGACCACCAGTTTTTTTTAGATTTTTTTCTATTCCGCCGGATTCTCTGGGGCGTTTTCGAATGTTAGAGGCCGTGGGCCTTCCACCTGCTCCTCTTGCCTTGCTTGCCCAACTGCTCCCAGACATGGGCGCAGACTAATCCCCTCTATGAGATTATCAAACTAGATTTAGTCTTGAATTGAATGGGTTGCAAAAGTGTTTGCAACGAGAAAGAAAAGTTTTTCTTTATTTTATCATGTTGATCCAATCCTTTTCTGAATTTCAATCATGATCTGCTGATTTCCTTATGAATTTCTTATATACATTCTTGATTTTGGGCAAAAGGCCTCTGAAAATTTGGTGATTATGAGGGGGTTGGGATACCTATCAGTCCAGGGATGGGGTGGACACAATCTAGAGGGCACCCGTCGCTCATCAAGGGTGTGTTCTATATTTGCTATTTTCTACAGTGGTGGTGCTTGGGGGCTTTTCCTTTCTTTGATTGGAAGGGATGAAGCGTCCTGTCCAATCTAATGGCCACGGTAGGTACCTTACATTACCCTTTCCTAGAAGGACAGGGTCTAATCCCCCTTCTAAGGCTTGTACCAAAGCGTAGTTTTTGTGCAGTGAGGGGATTTAGTGGCCGCAATGCCCATACATTTGGAAGGGGAGGGTGCAGGTGCCACGGGTTGTAGGGCATGGATTCTCTCTATCAATTTCAGCAGTTGATGTAGTCCTGAGCGGAGATTCAGTTGGTTTTATATGCTGGATACCCCTTACAGGTCACCAAGTATAAACCCATACTTGACTCTGCGGGCAGCCATAACATATCCACCTCAAATTATGGTGCCCCCTATATCAGGTTTGCCCCCATCAGTCTTTTGCCTTTAAGTGAGGACAACAAAGAAACATTAAAAGCTGTGAGGATTTTCTAATGAGGGAGAGCCTCATATGGAAATACCCATTTGCCATAACCTTATTAATGAAGAATAGGCCTGCTCTTTTACATGCAAATTTCTATCATTGAACCTTATGATGGAGATTCTTTGTGTCCAACATCACAAGGTCGCCTGCCTGGTAGCTTGGTGCTGCTTTGCGTTTGCATCCAGCAAATCTTTTGGTGTCCTTAGGAACTTTAGTCATCTGCTTCAGAACTTATTATTGGAACTCTAAAATATTCATTACAAAGCTATCCGCTGCTGGATTTTCAGTGCGCTTGTGAGCTGATAGTGAGGTCATGTTTATAGCCCAGGTTGACGTACATCAACGACATCCCCACAGATTCATGGAGGGAGTTATTGTATGTGAACTGGTATAAAGAATTAAGTCACCCAGGTGTTCTAGAAAGCTGTGAAGTAGCAGCGGATGTATTGTTGAGCAACTTGTTAATACATTACGTTTGTTCAATAAATTGGGGGTGGTACGCTGATAATAGCACAGCTTGATATCTAAAATTTAGAATAGGGCGTCCCAGAATTTTAAGGTGAACTTTGGACCTCTATTACTTGCCGTGTATTATAGTACTCTGAACATAGTAAAAGTAAGACACAAAAACTGAGCTATGTCCTTGGACAAGGTGGCCATTAATCAAGGGTTAAATATTACATACATTATAAGCTGGTCTATGCCCACCTTGATCATATTAAATCTCTTATAGATTAACAGGCCAAAAATGAAGTCCACCAATACTGACTCCAGGATCCTGCCGCCTGTTGGATTGGTGCAATAGTCCAAACCCCACTCTGTCAGGCTTCAATTGTGCGCAGACAAGGCAACACTTAACCTAAGTGGGCACGTCAATTGTTAGCAAGTTCCAGTCATATTCTCACTTTATTAAAATGATGAATTTTTTGCTGCCTGGGTGCCCCATGGTTAGTGGATCATGATGTTCCCTTGTGACTAATGGGTGTAGAATTTAAGGTACCCATATTTGATTGTGTAAAAAAACACCTTATCCTTATGATAGTATCATCTGGAAGGGCCTTTTCCTTCTAGTATTTTACCCCTTAGGGTTTGTCCTTACAAGTTTTCAGATTGAAATTTAGTACTAGTTCTAGGAGGACAACTATTTTTTACAGTTGGGGCTGTTTCATGGTTATGGGTCTGGGTGCAGGGCTTTAGTGTCAAGGAAAATAAAGCAGAGAGGAGGTCTTTAAGAGTAACGTTCTAGTCAAAAGATGCAAAAAAGTGTCCAAGCATCAGAAAGAAACGTCCTATGTTGTCTCCCAAATGTTTCTAGATAGATTTTCGAGCTAAAGAGCACACCAAGCTGTCACAAATCATCAAGAAGAAAAGTCCTTGAGAGTTGTGTGAGTTTAGTAAGTAATATGGTGGATATTGGCGAATAAGAAGTGGTGAATCTGTCAGGATAGGCCATGGCATAGGTGCTGGTTTTGTGCTAAACAGGTGGGTCAGACCAGAACTTTATACTAAGTCTGGCTATTGCAATAAGTTTTAACCACATTTTGATAGTAAAAAGCCTTAAAAACAGTGAGAGACTTGCGAAGAAAGTCTTCAAAACTTTATTCAAAGTAGCTGAATATCTGAGAAAAGCAATAAATTCTCAGCTTTTATACCAATATAAAGGGTTAGTTTTGTGATAGTTAAAACCAATCAGTGAAACTGACCTTCCTAGATATAAAACTTTTGCTTTTCAGCATGATCAAAATTTACTGAACTCAACCAAATTTGGTTACCTCATATCTGGTAATTTTCCAGATTTTTGAGCCAATTTCACCCAGTTTAAAGCCGTTTTTGTACCATTAGCTTCAGGTCTGACTAGGAAATCAAGAACCCCATTTCTTGCCAATGACCTCAGAGAGATCATCAGTTTTTCAATGGTTTTGGCTTTGATTCCAGTGGCTTTAGATACTTGTCTATGGATGGGCATTCGCCTTAGATAAAATGTCACTAACTGTGATATTGCCCTCCACTTTTGGATGGGGTTCCACTCCACCTGAGGGGACGTTGGCCAAGGAAAAGCTTTGTAGGGGTGGGTAGCTTCATGACGGCTAAGGTGTATTGAGGAACAGGGCCTACGTCATTGAGGAACCTTTCAAGGAAGTCTCAGCCCAGCTTCTGAGCGTTTAAACAGTCCCTTTAAAATTTATGCTGTTTTTAGTTTCATCATAGTCTTTCCAGGACACCAAATACTGGAGGCGACGTCAGGATAGGTGGGATGCGAGAATAGCATTAACTTCATATTGGGTTCGCCATATAATATAACTGGCTTGGGGTAGGAAGGCATAGGTCCCTCAATAAGGGGTCAAGAGGCACTTGTGGAGGGTGCTGAAAAATTTTATGGAAGGGTTAGGTAAACTTGATAAGCTGATGGGCTAAACTTCCTGACGATCTTGAAGAGTCCAACACAATTGGAGTCTAACTTAAGGCAGGGATGCTATAAGTGTAGATTCTTAGCATTGACCATGACTAAGTCACCTGGCTTGTAGTCAAGGCCTTTTATGGCGCTTGCAGTCAGAGTATGCTTTGTAGGTCCTCACTCCATCAACTAAATGATACTTTATAGCTTAGTGTATGTCTTTGAGCTCTTTAAGAACAGTTGCAGCAACAACTGTAAACCATATTCTTGGAAACAGGTTAAGGCTAGGATTGTAACTATGTTAAAAATGGAGTAGTTTCTGTTGAGGTATGAGTTAGGTTATTATAGGCAAATTGCGCCAGCAGTAGGTGATAGGCTCAATTGTTCTGTTCCACATTAAAATAGCTGCAAAAAAACTGCTCCAAACCTTGTTTCACCCTCTCTATCCGTTCATCCATCTAATAAAAGAAATTTGTGGAGCGGCAGGAGCAGACTTTAAGATGAACAGTAAGGCTTTCCAGAACTGGATAGTGAATTGAGGACTGAAACCGCTAATAAATCTCTTTTGGGTGACATGTGAAATAACTCGTGGTCCACAAATAAGTGGGATATCTGGACAGAAGTGATTTTAGTATACCAAGGGGCAGAATGGGCCTTCTTGTAAAATGGTTCACCACAGCATCAAAGCCTTGTAACAAGAAAGTCCCACAATAAAATCTTTGGACACAATTAAATTTTATTCTATGAGCTCAATGATGCTATGCCTAAGAAGCCTGATAATCAATAATTGAAGCCATCTAAGAAGCATGATAAGAATATTTACTATCTTAAAGGGTGCCAAGTCACCACTTATGTACCACCAGCTATAGTATATATTTTATGGTAATCATGAAGAAATGGACTTATTGAAGTCAAGTACTAAAATGAGGTATATAGTTAATCAAGTAACTTTATAGAAGTATATAATAGGGGGTCTCATATGTCACATTTAACAATATAACCCTAAAAGGAAAATTATTAATAAAAATAATAGAGGAAAATCCAGTTAGGTGGCTCTTAGTTAGACGTTGCATTCTGGATAATCTAATGCTTTTTTACTATATATTTGATAGGACAAAAAATGTAGGTTTTATGTACTAAGTCAGATGAGACCTAATACCACTAAGATCAATCGTTGGGTAGATTCTCAATTCTTACCCTTTTGCAGGTCCTTTCTAATTTATTGCCTCATGTTCCTCCTTGAGTAATGGTCACATGACATTCCAATGATCCCTCATTTTTATTGTGCAGGATTTCGTATAGTAGTATCTTATTATTAAATTGGTCTAATGGAATTTTCTTACTATCAATTTGAGCCATACTGACTATCAATTTTTCTGTGAGATTAATCAAGGTAATTTCTCTAGCCCCCTTCCTGGGTACAGGCATTTATATGTCATGGGAGGTGTATAATTAATATACTTCCCATCATTTCTGATATCCTGATATTTGATATCATTAAGAAAATCTCAGAGGAGTATTGACGCAAATTGGCTCTTTATGCGTTTTATAGTTATTACAGTTTCAAAAGACTTAATTTAGTATTCATCCCCACATTTGTGGGTTATAGCATATGGTCACTCCAAGATAAAGTCAAATTTTCTTCCTGATGTGCTATATGATTTTTATAATCAGGACTAAGTCTGAAATATCAAAGGTGGGTAAAGGTTGACGAAATAAATTAGCTTTACCTTCTGTTGTAACTATCTTAGATAGATTCATCATTGCCACTGATTAAACTTGGTAATTTTTGAGCTAATCTTTTAGCATTTTCTCAAGCTCTTCAGTATTATCACTGGTAACTTCATGAGCTAATAGAGCCAAGATTCCTGATCTCTTCCATATAAGGCACTAAAGGTTGACATTTTGATGAGTTAGTAAAAATTTATCCTATAAGGCATCAATGCGCTTGGGAGATATTGGCCCCAGTGTGATAAAGAATTAGTGGCCATCTTGCATAGTATTGAAACTAATGTAAAATTCACTCTCTCAACGTTTCTTGTTAGTGATATGTTGTAGGGCGCTAAAGATGATTTTTAACTTCCCATGCTCATAGATAAGATCCTCACAACCCTTGTGGCAAAGTCTTTCCCATTGTTGCATAACAGTACTTGCAGCTGTGGATAGTAGATATTTGGTACAAAAAAGTTATCAGTAGCCTTTATGGTCTATACTGGAATGACGATTACTTTTACCCACTTTTTAAAGTAATCAATGCCTATAATGATGTAATGATTTCCTCCTGTGGATTCAGGTAATGGACTTATGATGTCTAAACTAATGGTATGAAATGGCTGCTGAGAAGATGGGCTGATACTTATACTTGGCCTTATGTGGCATCTGTTTTTTACAAGTTATGTAAAGATATAAGAATTCCAATACAGAGTCCAGTAATCATTACAAATAGTAGTGATGCTTGATCCATTTTAATCTATACTATCTCCTCCATGTCCTAAAGTATTGTAGCTTCCATTACAACTGGTATCTGTTCTGATGGCTGTAAGTAAGGTAGCCAGTCAGTTCCGACTTTTATTGTAAAGTAAACTGTTAAAAACTTTTATGTTTTGGGCATGTCAACTTATTATCTTTTGACCTGGTTCATCTTCACCCTCCAAAGAGTCTGGTTTCATAAGTAGGTCTGTGACCGTTCAGCTCTACTATTAATTAGATGTAATAGGGTCGATCTTATCAGTCTATCAACTTTAATGAGTTTCGTTACAGATCAATGGATAATACCCATTCATAGTGCTAAAGTTTATGAGCCCAGCGGGATAGTCTTCCTGTCAGAGCTTTCATCTTTTGTAGCCAATTTAAAGAAGCGTGGTCTGTAACAATTGTAAAGTTTGTACCATACAAAAAGACCCAGAAGTGTTTCAAGGCCAGTAGAACAGCCAAGCACTCTTTCTCTATGCCACCTTAATTTTGCTCATGTTTGGAAAGCGTTTTGCTGTGATAGGACACTGGGTGGTCAGTGCCTTTATCATCAAATTGTGAGATAATGGGGCCTACAGCTAATTTAAGGGTATGTAAACAGGATAAATGACTTCCCATAGTCTAGATGTCATAATATTGGTCTTATCTTAAATAAATACTTCATTGACTTGAAAGTAGTTCTTTGCTCTACTCCTCACATGAAAGGAATATTTTTGGAAAGCAAACGGACAAGAGATTTAGCAAGTTGAGAGAAATTAGGGAAGAATTGATGGTGCTATCCCATCATTTCTTAATACATATGTATATCTCAAAGGCTCTTCAGCTCAAGACTCTTGGAGATTGCTTCAACCTTATCATGAAAGTTTTAAAAATTCCTTCCTGAAATATGTCATGTCTTAAAAAACCCGTGTCATGCTGGAAGAAGGTACATTTTGCAGGTTTTAATTTGATGTGGTTCTCTCTCAGTCATTAAAAAACTGACTTAAGATGATCCAGGTGTTTGGTAAAGGTTTTTGAAAATACCATTATGTCATTTAGGTATATGATAACGTAGCTTAGTTTAGGATCTTAAATGATATGATCCATCACTCATTGAAATGAGGCGGGACCATCGCATAATCCTTAAGAGAGCCTATTAGTTTAAAATAGTCCTTTCATGAATATCAACAAACATTTTTATTGTTCTTCTGGTGATAGATCCATCTGCCTATAGCTGCTGGAGAGATCCACTGCTGGAAGGAATTTGAGCTGGAGAGCTGGGCCAAAAAATCATCAGTTCATGTAATTGGAAAGGCGTCCTTCTTAGTGAGGCTATTTAGTTTATTGTGGGGAAGGCTGACCAGGGGAAAGACAATTCCGAATGTAGACTCAAAGGAAAATGAAACTTGGAACAGGGAAGGCACCCCAGAAAAGCGATGCTATCTCTTGTTGCTAGCGGGAACGACACTATGGGAAGGAGTATGGAACGTGTAAAGGGGCCATAACCACAATTGAACACGTGTGGAGGAAAGGGTCCAATTTGATGAACCAAACTGGGAACCGGGAGGAGAGCAGCTGATGGCGACGCGGTGGGAGGTACCCAAACATCCACGCCTGGAAGTGGTCCACCAAGTGGGACCGAAATCTGTGGACAGCTTCTGGGAGGGTGGTGGTGGAGCCTGTGATGGCATCCAAGACAATCGTGTGGATAGTCCACATGGTGATTGCAACCACCAGAGCATGGAGGGAAGGTGAAAGAGGGGATACCATGGATATAGTTAACATATCTCTTGACAGACTGAAGGGATGTGTTTGATCCTGGCCAAGAAGACGTTGAACTTCGCGCCATATCACTTTAGAGGTAGGGCGCTTCTCCAGGCGGTGGAACAGCGTTCCATACTGGCCACACACGATGCAGGATGAGTGTAAAGCGTTAGAGCGCTCAGCCGTATGGTACACCCACCTCAGGCAGCGCCACACATGGGAACGGATTTGAGACTGCAACAGAGGGTGGTGTACGCATTTCCAAATAGTCTTCTGGGTCTCAAGGGAATAAGGGATGTCCATCGTGTCCAGGTAGTCCACCCTGGATATGACATGGGGACGTGTGGGGATCACGCCATCTTGAATGGGTAACCCCTGTACCTCCTGTGTGAACTGAGGAGAGGGGCGGCCTCTCTGGGCTGTGTGTCCATTAATACGAATTCTCCACTCTGCGCTCCGCATGGAGAGGAGGATTCGTTTGTATTGGGTTTTAGTACCATGAGGACCTGTGGACGATGGGTGAAAAGCCAGATATTTCATTAAGGAGTGAGGGTGCAATGGATTGTTAAGGCCCAATGCATGGGAGAAGTTGGAGCAGGACGCGCGGGACTAGGTTGGGAGGGGAGCGTAGGGGCGGTGACAGCTGCAATCCAGGTGCCCAGGTTCTTGGCAGCATGGGCTTTGAAGTCAAGCAGGCCCATGCCACCATGATGATGAGGGCCAAACATGACTTCAAGCCGTACTGGTGGTGGGCGGCCTGACCATAGCCACCCTTGTAGAAGGGCATACATAGATTTGAAAAACCAGGGAGAAGGCGATTGCGTGGGCTCCAAACCAGACTTTGGAGAGGAGCATAGAGTTGGCTAAAACAACCCTGCCAATAAGGGAAGTATGGTGGGCTCTGAGGGAGGCGATGCGCTTCGTCCGTTGTCAGTGAGACTATTTAGCTTCCTGAAATCCATCCATCTCTGACCACCATTCTTCTTCTTTATAAGTACAGTGGGGATGACCATAAACTTTGGGAGGGCACAAGAAAGCCAACTTTTAATAAATATATAAGCTCTGTCTTCATGTATCGCTCCTTTACCTTTGACTTCCTATATGGATTCAATCAAATAGGGTTTAAATCTCCAACGTTGTTATGTTTTTTCCATCTTTTCATGTGATTATAGTCGACATCAAGAAAACATATTATTAGTCTTTCAGCAGTCGGTGCACGTTTAAAGTTCCTCTTAATTTAACTTATCAGATATTTGGACTTGAGAGATAGTGTAAATTGATTTATTGGTAAGTAATCATAATCAAGGTGAGCATCAATTTGATGTACCTTGTCAATTTCGTTAATAAGAAGTAATTGACTCTTCCAAATTTCCAAAATTTTATTGACTAGAATAATTTGGATAATTATGATTTTAAGTAGCACCTTAATAGGTTGCTAATATGCTGGATCAAGGGCTCCTGATAAACTCTTGGTTCAAAGCTACTTACTCCATTGACACTAGTAATAATTAGCAAGAATATTGGGGCATACTCAGGGTTATGTTGGCAAAAACCACTCTTTGTTCTACTGGTTTGATTTTTGTCTCATCAATGGCATTAATTTATGCCTTCTTCTGCATCTACTGAGTTGGGTAGATTTATGTAGTTCTTCCAGAGGTAGAATATAGAAAAGGTAAAGCAGAAGCAGGGTACTCAACCAGACAAGAGTAATATTTCTTTCTGGTTTATTTGATATCTAGTACAAAAGAAACTTTAGAGTTGAGAAATGAATATTATTCTTTTTTAAGACTGAAAACTCCTTTGTATTCAGACATAGATTGACCACAATAAGTATGTCATACTGGATATTGTCCAGGACAACATTGGGAGCTGAGAAAATTAAATTGATAACTCAGATTGGCAGAAATGAATGTGCACCTATCAGCTTGGTTCTGTTTGGACTTGCAGTGCTATATTATTGATTGTATTCGAGGTCAGGGTGAGCTTTATCTTCTTGATGATTCAGGATGAGACAACATTGTTAGGTGATCCCATATCTAAGATAGACATAACTCAGACCTTCTGATTTACCACTTCCACCTTAATAATGGCTCCTCCAAACTTCAGCGGGAGGGTTAACACGCTTTTTAAGGAGAAATGTTGCAAATAGCCTTTGGGAAGTCTAAGGATACTTCTTCTTGGTCTTCAGTAAGCTTTGCAAGCTAGAGATGGGTCATATAAACAGGGTTGATAATCATCGGCATCACTGGCTTTATCAATTATTCTGGGGCATTCAAAAACTGACTGAGGTAAGTGCCTTCAGGAACCTGGGAGTCATCAATATTTTTAGCATCAAGCCGTCCTGAATGGCGAGATCAGCGGGTGAACCAAAAATATAATACCAGTGTTCTATTAATAGCTTTAGAGTCATCAACATACCCATTATCAAATCATGAGAGATTAGTGATTGGCCATGTTTCACTTTCAGGTACTTTGGGTTAATCAGCTTAAGAGGCAACTACCCTGAGATGACCTTCCTTTCTACCACTCAACAAGGGCAGGGTTCTTAAAACATATATCCTTGGTATTAATGTTCTTCTTTCTTAAATACACTTTTACTTCTCCTCCTTCATACTCTTTGCTTCCTCCACAGTATACACTATGGGTTTTGTGGAAGCCTTTTGGGAGGTCTTAGGTTTGTGTATATCAACCTCGTAAAGAAGAGTTTCCTTAATGTCTAAAATGAAATTTAAGCTTTGTTTATAGACGTGACGTACATGGCTAAGTTAGGTTACTATGTAAACCAGCAATGATGGCAGCTAAGGCATTTTCTAATGAGCATTTTTAAGTCACAGCGTTTGTGCCTTTATGTAGAATCAATCATAAAGTTTTAGCAAGAGTTTCATTTCTGTGTAGTGCGGCTCTCAAGTAGCCTGTTTTTTTAATACTCATGATTTTCTTAGACAAAATCCATTGATGTGCAATTCCTTTATTTCTATACAGGTATGTAGGTTATCCATATGGGGCAACGTAACGTCTTGAGCCATACAGCTTAAACAAGACAAAATATGCTTAACCTTTTGATGATCAGTCACACTTTCCATCGCAGATTCACAGATGTAGAGGAGACATATGAAACTCCCTTCGCCAGCTGTAAATTTTTCCTTGAACGTAGGCTTAAAGGTAGTGACTTCCAATCATGTGACAACACGTATTTCAGGAGCATCAGATTTGGTAAATTTGATGCATGTGATGCTCTAGTCAACTTGATGCATTTTTTAATGTAAATGATCCTGTAGAGCCATGAGTTGTTACTCCATTTTCTTCAAGGTAAAATTTGGTATAACATCCAGTAGATTAATTTTCTTCTATAGATGTTTTTATCATTCGTCAAGTTCTTAATCTGGAAGTCCAGATCATGAACTGTTGACTAGCGGATGAGCAGTAATTTTGCAAAATCTTGTTCTCATCCTCTAATACTCCAATGCGCCAATTTAAATCCTCTTTCATTTCTTTACATTCAACGATCTGAGGAGGCTTATTGGTCTTGTCTTTCAGTTCTTCTGTAAGAGAGTTCCAGCGTTGCTCAGCTTCATTGAGGCGACGGTAGACTTGATTAATGTTTTCTTGACAAGGTGCTTTGCCTCTCATGTCACTCTTCATTTTTTTAAGTCACTTGGTAATGAAAAAATAAACACTTGAGTCGCACAGGATGCTAGACCTGCTCAACATGGGCCACTTGGATAATAATATTTTGAGACTATGATGAATTATCAGAGGTTTACTGGACTCCAGCTCATTAATTCTTCATAGAGCTTGCTCTAGCTGGGACTTGAGGAGGATGATCTGTTCTTCCTCCTGATGGCGGCTAGTAGAAGATGAGCTGATATTTCACTATTGGCGACAATATCTTGTCTTTGAAGCTCTTGGGCGGAGGCAAAGAAAAACTTTTATTACTTTTGTTTGACCCTAGATGCCATTTTAGAGAAGCTTCAAAGCTTCATATATTTGAAAACCATAATTAATAGCCCCAGTTCATTATGAAGCTGAAGGATGTAGGAACAGCTCACACCAATCAAACAGTGGAAGTCCCCTGTATTTTGTGATGCTAAATTATATAACTGTTTGTAGGACATCCATAAGGACCATTGAATATGGTTATGATGGTGGAGTTCCTTATTATGGACTCCTTTCAAATTCATGATATGATAGAGCGCAGAGTGTATTAATTTCAGTTTTAGATAAATAGACTTTTACTTGATCCATAACTCTAGGAGAGCACTGTAGTTTATACAAATTCATGAGAGTTCTGTCCACGGAAGATGCCCTTTCATGACTGGCTCTTTCTCATGGATTTATGAATCGAATAAGTAAGTCTTGAACTCCTTCCTTGGAAATCCATGAAAGATGATATTTAGAAATCAAATAGGACTTTTTTGAACTTCTTTAAGTGTGACGATGGATGGACTTACAATATGGGTATCTTCTTCACTGTTTCTGTTGTGCATCCAGAATGTTAAAAATTGATTGGGTTATCTTACATGGTGCAATAAATAAGTTCAGGATTTGTTAAGCATTGGCTGAGCCCCTGTAGTGAGCACCGTCCTGTTGGGTTTCTATTTTTGAGCTTGATAGTGCTATGCCCAAGAAGCCTGATGGTTGTATTTGAAGCTGTCTAAGACGCATTACAAGTTTATTATTTATTTTAAAGGGCGGAAATTCACCGCTTATGTCCCATCATCTAGAACATCCATCCTATGGTAAGTATGGCGAAATGGACTTATTGAAGGCAAGTAATAAAATAAGGTATATAATTAATGACGTTTTCAAGTAATTGCCTCATAGGTTCCAGAATAAGAAGTTTGTGGGTAAAACTCAGCCAAATAGAGGCAATGTCAGACATTTACAAGTCTGCAATACTGATAATATCAATTTTAATAAGGAATTTCTTGGCCAAAAGACATTGGCTGATTCTAGGTGGAACCCTGAAAATTGGGTCAACACTTTTACAAATACTAATTGGGCTAATAACACCTGGTTGGTAAATCATATTACTCTGACCTTGTAGCCTATTCCAGGGCACCCATCAAAGAATTCGCCAGCAGCTACATATAGTCCCCTTCAAGCACCTACGCGGGTCCACCCCCATTTATAAGCGTGGCAGGGGTCCCTCAAGGTGCAATATTTTTATTGAAAGGGGATTGGCTAGAATATATTAAGTCATTACCCCACGGGTACACCTTGCCCCAAAGTAATCCTACATTTGTTGTTCATCCTAAAGGAAGCGATTTTTTAGAGCTTCAATAGGCTAGAAACATATATTAATAAATTTGGAAATTCTCAAGCCATACAAATGTCGAGCTTGACGTTTTAAATACCTTTTACAATTTATTAAGTGATTATTCTCTCTTTTATCACAGCGCTTATATTAAAAAATTATAAAACCAATATTTAGAAGTGCTCCATTTATAATTTTATTTAAATACCTTGTGGAATCCAGTGCATAAAGCACCAGAGAGCCAAACACAGCTGGTTTCCCAAAAAATAACTTTATTATAGTATATTTCTGGGGGTTTTATATGGCACATTTAACAGTATAAAGTCTAAAAGAAAAAGGATTATTAAAAATGTTGAGGGAAAATCTAGATAAAAGGCTCTTAGTTAGACTTTGCATTCTGGATGGCTATAAAAATTTACTCCATTGGGTTGATTATTGGAGGTCAACCCTAGTAATCTTTCTACTGCACAGGTTCAGTTTCCTTGTGCACCTTGCGTTGTAAGAATATATATAATCCAATAGTATGATGACTATTATCTGTAGTTGAGTTAGTTTTATTTTCAGGCCCAACGCTTCAGCCGGTAGATCTGATTAATACTGAATATTGTACTCTTAGGGATTTGTTCCCTGTAATCCTGTCCACTCAATCTTTGTTAAGATCCTCTGATGACAGTCTCCTTTGGTCCAACACACAGTCAGCAGCAATCCCTTAGCCGTGATTCCCTTTGTCTCTAGATCCCCACTCAGATATCTACTCTTCTCTGAGAGTTTACCAATTATTGCCTTCTGCAATAATATCCTTGAGATGGAATCTTTACGCTAGATGCTGATAGTCTAACTATTACCAAATCTACAATAAAACTAATAATGTTTTTATTAATGTTTATCTGTCTGTTTAAATGTCTGTCCTCCTTTATTAAAGTGAATTCTAGGAAATTTATAGGGGATTCAGCTGTCTAACCCTCAGTTGACACCTCCTTAATGAAATGGCAGCCATTGCCACTGAATCACCCTTCCTCATCTTGGCAGCGATGGTCTTCCCCATCCTGACTAGGAATCTGACGTTGGACATCCTCGAGACCTCAAACAGAAAGAGTCAGAAATGTATTCCTAACGTTTTCCTCTCAATCCAAGCAAATCAACCATAATTGGCTAGCGAGCTGCTTAGATAATGGGACTTTTTACCCATTATGGCAGGTCACTTCACCAACTAATTGATTCACTAGTTGCAGGTGGCATCACTCGCCTCACAACTCATTAAACATTCCCAATCAGTCAGTGATGAAACCTGACCAATCCCAATTAGTACACCTGATAGTTAATTACTATCAGATGCCCTTATTTCATCAGCCGCTTTATCCGATGAGATATTAGGTACTCATCTGGATTGATCCCCAATGGATACGACCAGACAAATATCCTAAATTCCCCCAAACATAGTTCTTCTGAAATTTGGGTCAACCGATTTCCAATTCAGTTCACTTTAGGAAACATTTTCCCTAGCGATACCAGGTAATCTAGAAGGCTGGGAATATGGGCAAAAATCCCAACAATGGCATAATGCTTTTTTACCATAACCTTTGATAGAAAGAAAATGTAGGTTGAATGTACTAAGTCAGATGAGACTTGATATCACTAAGGTCAATCTTTGGGTAGATTTTCAGTTCTTACTCTTGCAGATTCTTTTTATTTTTATTGCCTCAGTGCCTCCTTGAGTAATGGTCACATGACATTCCAATGATCCCTCATTTTTGTTGTGCAGGATTTCATATTGTAGTATCTTACTATTGAATTGATCTGATGGAATTTTCTTAATGTCACTTGAGGTACTTTGACTATCAATTTTTCTGGTTGATTAATTGAGGTAATTTTTATTCCCCTTCTCAGGTCCAGGCTTTAATTATGTCATGGTGGTCAATTGGTAGATATTCTTCCCATCATGTTTGATATCCTAATATCTGACAGACATCAATGTCCAAGGGCCCTCCGTGGCTTGGAAGATGACAAGTAGGCCAATACACTTTAGATGGCTAAGTTTTGACCAATTGCGTGTTAAACAGGACTATGTGAATTTGGCTGCATCATTAAATAGTACCTTTCAACTTTAGGAACGTCAGAACAGCCCAAGCGCCTTATCCTTGCCAGGGTGTCCAGCAGTGGGAGGGTCATGGGCTTAATGGATCACTTCCTCTCTCAAGGGTCCAGGTGGTACCCACCATCTGCCCTGATGATGAATGAAACTATCAAGCAGCTGGTAGCCCTTGTCCAAGGGTTCATCATTTCTCTAGCAACTTGCTTAATCTTAATGTAGTCTGAAAAAGGAGCTGAGACAGCCTAACATGGGCAGGAGTTTCAGGTCCTTCTTTAAGGGGTTCCATAACAAGCAAATTGGGGGGTTAGCAAGTGGTTTTCCTTCAACAGCTCTAGCTTGATAAAAATTTGAGTATTATACGCGTCAATTAGCATTGGATCTGGGACAACCGCGGGTTTTCGCAATAGGAAATCAGGAAACAGGTTCTGGTTACCCTTAATGAAGTCATATTGAAAGTTAAACACATACAGAATCTCCATCCTTCTGAACTGGCGAAGGGTCAGCTCCTTGGGGGATCAGCTTTACATTAAAGCCTTATGATTATTGCGGAAAGTAAAGAGCCATCTAGAACCATGCAGATGGTGGTTCCAGCGCTTTACAGCATCAGAAAAAGCAAGGATTTTCTTGTCATATATGCATAATTGAGATGAGCCAGGGTTATCTTCTTTAAGAAATACTTAACAAGACACTCCAATCAATCTTCCTCTTCCTGAAGCAGAACTGCTCTCACTCAAAAGTTAGTAGCTCAATTGTGACAATTAATGGACAGCTGGGGTCTGAGTATGCTAGAACAGGACAGTGAAAGATTATGAACATAACTGCGTAGAACGTGGCATTGCATTCTGTAGTCCAGCTGAAAGTCTTCTTATAGAAAAGTGTGGTGCAGTTAGGGGCAGCGACTTCATATAACTGAGAGGTCAAATTCTTGAGAAAATTACAAGTCCCAAATAAATTTAAATTATATTCGTGTGCTGAGCTGGGGATAATACCACACCGATTAGAGAAGTGAAGAAAATGGGAAAGGAGGATAAAACCTGGAAACCCTCCATGCGCGGCGTATGATAGTCCAGGAACTCCATGGACCGCCTTTGCTACTTGCTATCTCTGTTTGGGGCATTGGTGCGCAAAACCAACACAGTTAAAATCGTCCCCTACCCAAAGTCCATTACTGGGATCAAACTCAGGAGGCAGTGGTAGAGGGTCCATACTCTACCACTGGGGTATCCTCCCTTACAAGTCCCAATTAAGCTGCGTAGCTCTGTGAGAGATGAGGAGCTATTTTAATAGCAATTGGCAGCTTCCTTTTCAGAAATAATTATGTGACTGTGGGAGAAGATTAACTTTCTTATTAACTTTACTTCAGGTTGGAAGAACTTCCACTTGCTAGCTTTGATAGTAAGGGCTGCTTGTACTAGCCACTCCATGACAGATACCAGGTTGTGGGCGTGGGACCCTGCATCTTTGGGAGAGGACCATTACATCATCCATATAGGCTTTGCGCAGGATCCTATAAATTCTCCCAGGACAGCATCAATAAATTGTTGAAAACAGGATAGCGTTCTCTAGAATCAAATGGCATAACCTTAAATTTGTAGATGCATTTCTCAGTGCAGAAAGCAGTTAATCACTCCTAGCCTCCTTGATACGAACTTGATTGGAGGCATTTAGTCAATTTACCTTGCTGAACAGTCTAGTCTTCTTTGCGTAGTGGGTGATCTGTTGCTCCAAAGTGAGCGAATGGGGGTCAGGTACTATGATTTTGTTCAGATTTCCATAGATAACGCAGGAGCGAAAGGAGCTATCTTATTTTTCTACAAGTAGAAGAGAAACACGAAGGAAAAGTTTTTATAAATCTTTGGCCCTTAGAGCGTATTGTCAACCCAAACGTCCAAGGCGGCCTCATTAATGGACAAGGGGTAGATGGGAGAGGATATCTTGATAAGGTTAACGTTCAACTTAAACTCAAAGTCAAACTTAGTGTGCTCAGGAAGTGGGCGAGCCTAGAGGTGTCAAGCATGTCTGCATAACTCCTGATACAGTCAGGCAGAATAAGTGTGGTAGGAGGGGTGATAATTGGTTAAAAAAGATAGGCCTACATTGGGGGATAGGCCCCATCTTCTTAGTAACGTCAGGGAGTTTTCATCAAAACAAGGGATATAACCATAAATCCTCCTGAGAACTTTGAATGAAAAGTGGAGTCCACAATATTGGTGAGGATGTCAAAGTGTCATCACCAGCCTAACCCATTTTAACGAGTACAGGAGTTTTTATTCGTGGTGAAGGCCTCCGCAAAGTGTCCATCGACTTCTACAAAGTGAACATGGGATAATACTCTGTAGCTGGGGATATCTTAGGACGCCTCGCCTTAACAAACTGACCTACCCTTAAGGTCAGGTTTAAGGCTTCTGCATGCTCTTGGAAGATGAAGTTTTCAGTAGCACCAGAGTCCACCAAGGTTAGCGCTTGGAAGAGCTTTTCAGCAGAGGAGAAAGTAGCTATGAACAAGAAGTACGCAGATTAAGATTTATCAGTGGAGAAGCTGAAGGACAATAAGTTAGCTCCAAGCCCAACAGGGGGTGTAGGTAATAATATCCCCAGAGAGTTCAACGGAGTATGACCTCACATTGCCAGTGAGTTGCCCACGGGACTTGAAAGGATTAAGATAACTTGAAGCTCTATGCTCAGCAGGGGGAAGACCCTTATTGCAGAAAAATAAGTCATTAAGTACAGAAAGACTTTTTGAGGGGTCAGCCAGAGCTAGTTTTTATTCAATAATATTTTATGGATATTCGCTCGTTTCTGAATGGGGTCAGCCAAGGAGGGTGACTCTAGTATAATATAAATAAACTAGTTCACCTGGCCAAAAGGAACGACATGATGGAAGGAAGCATAGATTCTAAAATTTCAACAGAGGGTTCAAAGCTAGAGCAAAGTGAATGCTCTGAATCAAGCGAGATAGACATACTAACTCCCTTTACTTTTGAGACAAAAGTGAGGGTACTTCATAGAGCGCGGAGGTGAAAGCACAAAGTGAGGAGATCCCACCTATGATGGAGGTTTCAATATCACCTGCCAGAGAGCTCACTGACAATTCTAAACAGTACTGTTACAACACAGTGGTGGCATCCGGTGATCAGAGTGGAAGTCCATGACTGCTAGGATCTAAATGGGATAGATCACAATGTGATTTGAAACTTGACAAGAGGCATATCTAAGATAGGTTCCCTGAGAGTGCACAACTGATATGAGTTGTCAAGTTCCAAGATCTGGAGTTCCGCATTACAGTTAGGTTTGGAAGTGCATATGCTGTGGGACAGCATGAACGCAAGGATGGAACAAGTCTCAGATAAGGAGGGGGAGGATTATCCTATATGACAAGGGTAGCATCATTATTGTCCAGGGACTTTCGGAGGATAGCCATTTTAAACTGCTTATACAATTCAAGTCTTAAAGCCTTTCCTTGGAACAGTTGTAAGTACTTGTCGGTAGTGAGATCTCTTTAAACCAAGAGGACAAAGTAGTTATAATCATCAAAAGTAGCAGGAGGAAATTAACGCAGAGTTTGATAAAGGCTTCTAGAGCTGGGATATTCCAGGAAGATTCTATTAGTCTCACTAGAGGTGAGTAACCACTTATGGGCACCCTCAGAGATTTCATGAAGAAACAGTTGAAAAAGGGAAACGCCAGCTAAGTCACTGCCTTGAAACTTATGACGAGCCATAAGGCTGAACAGCTTGTTGAAAATCTTCTCTTTAAAGTGATTCTTGGGAGGTGTCTAATGCTGGGCGAGTAGTGGCAAGTACTGCACACTGTATGAGTTTCTTGAGCGAGGGGAGCTGCGTGAACCCTCACTGCACCCTTTGATGAAGGTAAAAACCAAGGATAGGAGAGATACAACAATACCAACTGTTAAAAAGTGGTAACTGCACAGGTCCACAATAATCTATACTTAACTAATACAACTTCCTTGTATGATGACAGGAAACATAAATCTGAGTCAATAAGGGTTCAGTTTACACTTGATTTTTGTTCACTTTACTATTCAGGCACTTCCATAATATAATAACAAGACCAATTACTAGTAAAATATAATATAACCAAGAATAGATACTTTATTAGGGAAGCATTATCATACATATATAGCATTCTGGTAACCTAGTGCTCTCTTATTAGAAATTGACGGCATCAACTGCTGGAAATTATATTTTTATTCATCGACCTACAGCTTTGGAATGCCACTAGTTGAACTTCCTTTGACTCACTTTCCCAGTCTAGGCAATCCTGACCTCAAGCTGGTAGACTATTAGGGATCATCCCCTGAAAAATTAAGGAAGTCTTTGTCAAATTTATCATAACTAACAACATGGAGCTCCCTCCCTCAGAAGTTTAAAAATTATCAACGCAAATACTTTATATTGGAAATTATCCCCAATTAATTCACTAGTATCGTAACATATTTGAAAAAGCATAATTTTGGTTAAATCTTTAACACCAACCCAGTGTGAAGTTTTAAAAAGAGGTCAGCTCTTAAAGGTTGAGTTAACTCTAGCAACCTAACAGGAGTAGAAACTCACAAATAAATTTAGGCTTTTTAAAAAAATGCCATAAAAGATGGAGCCTAGGAGGTATCTCAGTGTAACGCACTAAGTGAAAGATGCCAAAAGAAGGCAAAGTGTCCAAGCATTAGTAAGCAACTATTCAGGTTATCTCTAGTATGTTTCCAGATATTTCTGGGCTAAAACGCACACCAAGCTGAAAAGATCGTCAAGAAGAGATGTTCTTGAGAGTTGAGTGAGTTTAGGTAAAAATTACAGCAGATATTGGAGAATAATAAACAGTAGACTTGTTGGAATAGGCCATGGCGTAGGTCTGGTGATGTGCTAAACAGGAGGCCCGGAACAGAACCTTATATTAAGTATTGGAGATTTGCAATAGTTTTTATCACAGATTGATAATACAAAAGTCCTTAAAAACAGTAGAAGACCTAGGCAGAAAGTACTCAAAACTATTTAAGATAGCCGAAAATCTAGAAAACAAAAATATTTAGCATTGATACCAAAATGAAGGGGGATTTTTTTACTAGTTTCTAACTAATTAATATGAACTGATCCTGGATAAAAAGATTTGTCAATAAGACCAAATTTCACCGAGTTTAGCCAAATTCAGTTACCACATATATGGTTATTTTCCAGATTTTTAAGCCAATTTATTCCAAACTCTCAGCCGTTTTTGTGCCACTAGCTTCAAATCTGACTGGCAAAGCAAAATACATTATTGGTCAATGATTTTAGATATATTATCAGTGTCTCTTAAGGATTTTAACTTTGATTCTATTGGCTTCATATGCTTGTCCTTTGGTGGGCGGCCTACTAAGGTATTTTGTCACAAACTGTGACATTAAGCGCCAGTATTTGGTTCAATTTTGGTATTGATCAGCGGGATTAAAAATGTTGAGGTGCTGATAGCGGCGATAGCAACTGCCTCCATCAGGGTTCTGCCAGGTCTTGTTACAGGAAAATCACTATGTCCAGCTCTACATCTTCTGTGAGATTGGGTAAGGCAGATAAACTTTTTCTTAGGATGTCTGGTAGTATGTGAGTCAGCGCTTGAATAAACTAGTTTTTTGAGGTTGAGGAGGTTGTGGTGAGTCCTGGTTTGACAATACGTTAGTTTCTACAGTTTGCAATAACATGTCAGTTACTTGTGATTTTTTGCACTGACATCGTGAAAATTTACTCCCTCCAACAAGTATCACCAGTGCATCATTGACCATGTGATGGCAGCCAGTTTCTTGTCATAGATTATACAGGCGTTTGGCACCAGTGAAATCTCTTGAAAAGTAAGCTAATAGATGTTTACGCCTGTTGTGCTCCCATAGCAGGACTGAACCGTGGCTGTACCAGAGGCATCAATTCTACTATGAATGATTTATTTTTTAAGCATAATGCAAGACAAGTGCAGTGGTAAAAACCTCTTTCATGGCATCAAAAGACCACTAGATCTTTCTGGACAGGTGAGAGTGCTTTTTCCCATTAATTATAGAGGGATAACTGGGTCCAAAATTTCTGGAGAGAATCTACTCAAGAAATTAACCAACCCAAGAAAATATGGAGCTGCATTCGGGTGGCAGGGTTGATATGATCTTATTGCTTCTAAGTTTTGAGGGAGCGATGGCGTGTCCATCTTGATGTACAAGGTTTTCTAGGAAATAAACTTTCCCCTTAAAAATAACACTTTGAGGGCTTCATGTGCAGGCCCACTCTCTATAGGGCGGCGTCCATTGCTACAAAGTCCTTTTTGTGTCATTCCAGGATAAAGGAGTGAACCAAAATACCATTGATGTATGTCATGGCGCAAGTGAAGCAGAAGTATCCTAGCGCATGGTTTATGGACCATGAGAATATACCAGGAGAGTTTTTGAGTCTTAATGGCATGAGCTTGAACTGGTATATGCCATGGTGATTCAGATGGCTGTTAGACATTCTTGACCTTCTTTCACTTTGACCTGGTGGAATGCATTCTCCAGGTCCAGCTTTGAGAATAACTTGGATTTTTCTATTGTTTGTGAGACTGCAGCCTCAAGTGGTAATGAGTAAGGGTCAGTCTCAGTTTGAATGTTCTCTTGACTGTCGCCAAAGTCGTAAATGGGCTTGAAGCTGGAAATTAGCGGAGAATTCAAAAAATGAAAAGATTTAGGTAATATATAGATTTCTTTATTGTGTTAAAAAGCGTCAATATATAAGGGCGCATGGGGACATATGCCTTAGGGACTTTTGTGGCACCGAAGATCAGGATCTTTTACTGCCTTACAGATCGACCGCCTGGACAGTACCCTCATTGTACTGCGTTGTCCTCATGACGGCAGCAGTGGGGGAAGCGCTTCTCATGATTTAGGAAGTGGTGACGAGATTCCTGAAGGTGTTTCCATCGATTCTTGTATGTGTGATTCTTTCTGATTGAATCTGATTTTTGGTGCCTTCAGGATGGGTTTCCATTCAATATAATTCTTCAGTCAATTGGTTGAGTCTTGATTCAGGAGCAATGATTTTGGCTTGCTCGTCATCTTGAATCCCAACAACGCCCCTCAAGATCCTGTTGGAGGGGGTATAGGGACAGAGGAACCAGCCATGCACACAATTTACCACTTTCCCCCGATGACATCAGCAATGGAGTACTCAGAGTTCACCTTATGAATGACCTTATAAGGTCTGTACTAAAGAACGTCAAGCTTATCCTGTCAACCTCTGGGTCTATGGTGGCAAAAGAGAATGAGGTCACCTAGTTGAAAAACGGGTAAGGAAGGTTGAATGACATTAAATCTGGATGTCTCTCTTCCAGTGGTGGTGACAATGCCTTGCGTGTCTAGGCTTGAAGACAGACAGTTTCATCAGTTAAGGCCCTCATAGTTAAATTGGAGTTCTCAGGAGCGGAGGTTTTGAGCAAAGACTGTATGCTACTTGGGAGCTGGAGTACGTCCATACAGAGCTTCAAAGGGAGACATTTTAATAACTCGGTGGTAGCTTATTTGTTAGGAAAGCAACGCGTTGGGTAGATTATATACCATTGGGCAGGGTTAAAGCAGCCATCTTCCTTAAATTAGAGACAAAAGTACTGTTAGTGCGTTCCACCGCCCCATTGGTTGATGGGCTGGGAGGGGCGGCGAAACTTTGGCTAGTGCCAAAAAGTGAAGTAAGTTTTGGACTACCTGCAAGGTAACTTTTAATCCATTGTCCAAAAGTAAGATTTTTGGGCATCCATGCTGGGTGAAAACGGATTGAATAAGGAAAAGAACCATAGCTTTTGCAGTAGAGTGGGGATTGAATTCTCTTGACCCATTTGGTCAAGTATTTAACGGCTATAAGGATGTATTTATGCCATGTGATCCAGGGGGAGAGAGCCTATCACATCAATGCTAACAACGCTGAAGGGTCCCATCAGGGTGATAAACAAATGTTATAATTGGAGATTGGCTTGTTATTGGGATTGGAAAGTTATACATGCATCCAAGACCTCTTGGATGATCTCTACCATTTGGTACCAGTAACATCGTGACTTCAACCATTTGTGAGTCTTCTTTAACACCCCGTGTCCACATATTATGGCCCTCTAGGATAATGTTGGTTTAGAAAGAAGGGCGGACTTAAGGGAGCAATTTCTATTGGCCCATTTATAGAGCAGCCCGTCCTTAATTTGAGTGTCTATGGTCATCCTTCAAAGCTAAGATTGGACCTCAGAAGGTTCCAACTCCACTTGCTCAATGTCAGATTCTGGTGGTTGACCCAAAAATAAACCCTTTGACAACCAACAGATTGGGCCAATTGTCCTCCGAATGCTTAAGCTAATACTCTAAATTACAAAGTTAAATCCTATTGCAATTACACGGATTGGGCAATTCTACTAACATCAATTCAATCCAAATATCCTATCAAAGCTTGGGCTGATTACACTCACAGATTCAGGTCGATTGTCACACCCAAAACTCAGCAATTAGTCCCAATTAAATGGGACCAATATTATTAGTTATCATAAGAAATTATTCAGGGATCAAACCCAAAGATAACTTCTACAAATCTTATGGACAAATAGACATCAACATAATCAATTTCCCGACCTAGGGCAAAATTTGTATGTCAATCTATGTAATCAGCACAGTAGCACTTGAACATGGACCACCCAAATGGGAGTACCTAGTGCTATTGAGAAAGGCCTGCCAACGTCCTATTTAAGGGTGCGTTATCTATTTCAATCGATGCAAAAGTTTCACAGAAGATTTAATTCGTCAGCAATATGAAGAAACTTAAATTAAGAGGATCCTAGGACAATTTTGCACGTTCTTATTGTGATTTTCCCCCTGAAAATCCACCCAATTTTGAGAGCATGTTGCCACTGATAAACCTATCAATAGTCTCAGTCATATTAGTTCAAGGGCCAAACTGAGGTGGAAAATAATCTGTTATATTGCATGCTTGAATGTGGCCAGGAGATGCTCTAGAGATATAAATACTGTCGCCTAGCGTAATGATTAAGAATCAAATAAATATCATCTAATAAAGATATATTTTACTTTATCTCTTTCCTAGATTTCATCAAAAACCTTTCTTTGGAGAGTGTTGACAATCTGGAAGTCCCAAACCCACAGCTTATAACTTTACCTGCCTTGGAAGAAGTTCCTGATTATTTGGGAAAAATTATGCCCAAAATCAACTAGAAGAGTCAGGGCTATTTTAATAATCCTAGTGAGTTTCTGAACGGTCAGAATACCATAAGCCACTGGCAAAATTGAGGATCAATTGGCCAAACTTCTTCTCGATTAAGCATTCAGGATCTTAATTATCAAGTAAGTGATCCTTGGGACTTAACAGTCAAGTTGAACAATCAATTAATAAAGTCAGTCCTCCTTGGGGGTCAAAGCTGCTTACACTGGCATCCTGGAGAGGCCTTTGGCATTTTGGTAAATTGCACCCACATAATGGACAATGGTGAAATCATAGCTCTGCAGTCATAAGGCCTATCTGGCTAAGCGGCCATCTGGGTCCTTCATCTTCTGGAGCCACCAGAGCGCAAGGAATGGCTGGTGACAATGGTAAAGTAGGTACCATAGAGATAAGGCTGATTAAGTTTGATGGCT
This sequence comes from Massospora cicadina, assembly GCA_022478985.1. Lineage (NCBI taxonomy): Eukaryota > Fungi > Entomophthoromycota > Entomophthoromycetes > Entomophthorales > Entomophthoraceae > Massospora > Massospora cicadina. The sequence continues at coordinate 74,859 of JAKSZP010011867.1, forward strand.
AGCAAGACAGCCAGGCACTCCTTTTCAGTAACACTTTAGTTCCGTTTGGCCTTACTCAGTGTCTTAATAAAATAGGCCACTGGATATCTTAACCTGATTTTTGTCATTTTGGGCTATAATAGCACAGACAGCAACTTTGCTCGCATCCTTAAACAACAAGAAGGGTTGGTTAAAACGTGGTTGTACTAAGATGGGTTTAGTACATAGAGCAGTTATCAAGGCATTAAAAGCCTGTTCTTGTTCAGGCCGCCATTCAAACGTCACATTTTTTCTGAAGGAGGTAAAAAAGTGGCTCAGTTAGGTCAGCAAAACAGGGGTTAAACTGACAATAATAGCCCACTATGCCTAGGAACACCTGAATATCCATTAAGCTCTGGTGGCGCAACATTTTTTATGCCGTCTACTTTGTCCAGTATAGTCTGAGTGCCATCTTAGAAAAATTTGTGATATAAAAACTTCATTTCTGACTGTAAGAAAGCACGTCAAAGGTTTAAGCTTTATAGAGGCCTTCTGGAGCTGATTGAAATTTCCCCTAAGCTGCTCAATGTGTCCATTAAATGTTCATGATAAAACAATAATGTCATCTAGGTAAATGAGGACGCATGACAGCTCTAATTACCTGAGGGTCCCGTCCATAGCGCTTTGTAAAGTGGCTGGGGCGTTGCAGAGGCCCTGGGGCGACCTCATGGGCTCAAATAGTCCCTCATTAGCTATTAGTGCACAATAGGCTCAATCTTCAGGGGCAATATTAACTTGCCATTATATGCTGACAAGGTCCATTGCTTAAAAGTACTGCAATCTGGTGAGAAGATGGAGGGAATTGTCAATTTGGGGAAGAGGATATCTGTCCTTCTTGGTGATGAATTTGAGTCACTGATAGTCCATCACCACCTGGTGGCTGCCATCCTTCTTCCAAACCAAAAGAAGAGGAGAGGCCCAAGGGCTGCGCGAAGGCACTAGGAATCTGGCGTCAAGTATTTTTCCGAACTCCACCGCCACCTGGGCTGCTTCACCCTTGCTCTTGTGATAAGGTCAGGACCAGAAGGGGGTCATCCCGGTCTCCACGTGATGCAGGACTCAATTCATTCTCCCATAGTTGTAGGTCAAGGCCGAAAATAGGTTTGAATACTATCTAACAACTGTTTAACTTTGCGCTGTTGGTTGTCAGTGAGGTCCTTTCCAATACTGGTGTTGACCAAGCCCACTGATGAGGCATTTCCAAATCAAAGTCCCTTAGGCTCCTAGAACTACAGACATCATTGACAGTTTCCACTGGTAGGAGGCGGAAATAGGTGGCGGGACTTTTTGGGCCTACTATTTTGGGTTTTTTTAAAAGGTTAGCCAACGACGCTGATATAGATTAATCATAAGCTGGATCTAGAATTCTTGGGCAGGTTAGCACCTCCTTGGTGGACAGATTGTCTAGGCCTCAGATTTTCAGTAGGTATCCAGAGGGGATGTTAACATGGACCTAGGTATTGGCAATGACTTGGGACTTCAGAGGTATTTTAGTCGCCCTAGGTAAGTAGATTGGCATGCCTTCTTGCCCATCAACAACAGGGGGCATTTGGACTCAGGAGCCCCATACATGATATTTGAACCAGTCAATTTAGCCCTTACTCTCTAGTAAGCAGGATTGGGCCTTTACCTCCACCTTAGAGTTTTGAGAGGTTAAGATCAGGAAGACCTAGTGCCCTAGTAGGGATAGAAATCTGTTATCATAGTGAAATACTGTTGAGTAGTATTTAATGAACTGAGTTCTAAGGAGCAGGTCATATCTTGGGTTATCTGCTGTAATAGCAGGAGTATCTACCATTGAGCTTTCCCAAACTGTACAGGTAGATAAAAATAGGCCCCATAGATAAAGTACATTGCAGGTCAGCCGTGCCATACACCATATTATGGGCAAGTCCAAAGTGATATTGATGCGCTTCATTACCTTGGACAATATGACGTTCATGGGGAGCCATTCTTGACTATGGCGAGGACTGGATCCTTATGGACTTGAACTTCGACATGAATACCCAAGCTTTCAAACTGAGGAGGTAGCTTGAGAAACATGGGAGAGTCATCAGTAGAAGAGTAAGTATTATCAATGTTTTGTTATCAATGGCTAATGAAACTTCTTCTTCTTCAAGTATAATAGCTCCAGAATTGCATGAGGTTATGGAGGATTATTGAGGCGTAGTAGGGAGTTCATCATGGAGCACCACATCCTTCATGCTGACGGCCCTTTTCCCGCCTCCTCAGCAAGTATTTCCAGCAGGTCTTGGCGCTATGTCTGAAACTGTTACAGTAGGTTCATTGAGGTTGTGGACTCTTCTGGTTTTAACCACATGGACTCAAGGACAGTTGAAGGGACATTAAGAGGTATCCCTGGAGTGTAGGGCTGATACAGGGCTCTCTTTAAGTGCTTCCTTGATCTCCCAGATGCAGGTAAACCGTTCTTCTGAAAATCATAAGCATTTGAACTTTGGGGTAGAATCTCAACGCGGAGATGATAGTGGAGTTAGCTTCATCCTAGGTGATATTACTGGTAGTAACAAATGGTTGTTCTTGGGCTTAAAAACAGCTGGCGAACTCCATGGCGCTTTCTCCTTCATTAAGAAGGATACCCATAAACGCTTTTTTGGTTGACCAGGGTTTGATTGCTGCTAAATTCTTCATTTAAGGCTGTATATACCTGTTTCCAGGTGTTGCACTCCTTCAAATGGGGGTTCATGATCTCCTGAGCTGTGCTGTTGAGGCAGGAGTGGATATGATTCACTTCCTGCTGGTTGATGGCCTCCTCCATGGATTTCTCATATGTGCACAAGTCTGAGGTGATGCTTTCCTGGATGATGGCGAACCTTTATTTAAAACTAGACTTAAAATTAGTTGCAAAAGGAATGGAGAGAGTGTTAACGCCGGGGATGGGTGCCATTTGGAGACCATGATCTTCACATAGTTGTGAGGGACCAGCTTGTCTAACCGTCGCTGTAGGCCCTTGAGTTCACTTGGATAGAGTCAAAGTTTCAGTCGAGGAAAGAAACAAATATCTTATTCGTGACCTGCTTTTTTAGGGATTGAATGTTGGCGCCCTAAAGGTGAAGATGACTCTTGAGGGTGGTCAAACAGGTTTTGAACCCTTGACAAGTTTGTTTGTGCTGAGAGATGAGGCTATCATCAAGCTTGATGAAGGTGCTGAAGTTACCCTTTTGTCTGAAAGTGCCTCAATGAAGACCCTAGGTTTGAGGTGGACTCTTTTTACTTAAATTTTGCACCCCTGAGTTAAATTCAAGATATAATCGCATAAGGAAGCCAAGACTGCCAACACATCCTTTCACCAGGGGTCATCAGGGCTTTCAGGAGTGTATGCTATGGGATGGGACCTGAGGGCCCTTGAGGTCCACGGGGACCTTCTTTCCCAGAGGTGTAGTCAAAAGAGGCCAGCTCCCAATAGTGTTGTTACAGGGTCCAAACAGATCCTCAACTTGGAGGATGCTCTGATTATAGGTAGCCTCGAGGAGTGGCGTTCTGACGCAGCTAGTCCTCAAGATAGTCAAAGATCCCGCTATCCAACACACAATTTGGCTTTATGCCTCATTGATTTAATCGTTTATTGATAATGGTCTTTCAGTTGTCATGGACGAAGGAGGAGGCCTCGTTGTAGATTTTAACAATATAGGTGTGTAAGGCCTGGGTTAGCCCCAGTTGTTTGGAGACTTCATGATGATGCAACCCAACTAACTGGAGAAGGTGATGATTAGTTGGGTGAACAAAATTGTAAAGTTAGCATTCAGGTCTCAGGTTAAGTTCTCCTTCTGGCAGCTGAGCAAGTATAGAGGTCTTGAATGATAGAGGGCATGGAAGAGGCGCGTGAGTGGCTGGAGCAGGAATACATGGAGTAGATCCATATTAATTGTTGGACAATATCGTTACAGTTTTTGTACTGATGTTAGTATTGACTTCCGTCAATTGAGGGCAAGGATAACTGGAATGTGGCCCAAATTCTAGACTTTCAAGCTGCATGAACAGCCCTCATACCGCGAGGTACTAATCCATTAATCAACGCTTCTCAACTGATCAGCAGATTTATCTTTGGGACTGCTAGTATTCACCATTATTCATGATAGGCATTTTCACTTAGGACAGCTTGGAGCCCACTGTAGTGAGCACCACTTCTCTCAGCGTAACAGTTCTCTTGAATGTCACTAAAGTCTGAAAATGGGCTTGAGACCGAAATTAGTGGAGTGGTCAAAAAATGAAAAGATGGAGGAAACTTAAACTACTTTATTGTGTTATAAAGCGTCAATATTTATATGGCGTGTGGGGAATGGTGCCTCAGGAACCTTTATGGCCCTGAGAGATCAGGATCTTTTATTGCCTTCTGGATTGACCGCCTAGATGGTGCCTTCATTATACTGCGTCATTGGGACCATCTAGTACTAAAAAAATTTATACTGCGTCATCTTAGTGACCGCAGTGGTGGGGGCAGCGCCTCTCATATTTTGGAAGTGGGGACGAGATTCTTAAAAATGCTTACATTGATTCTCATACAAGTGATGCTTCTTGATCAAATCTGGTTTTGGTGTCTTCAGGATAGGTTTCCGTTAATTCTGCTTTGAGAGTTGATCAGTCAAGGCTCAATTCAGGAGCAAAGATTTTGTCTTTCTCATCATCTATAATATCAACAGTTAGGAACAGTAACGTTGTGTAGGTGGCCAAAGTCTATGAATGGCCGCAGGGTGCTGCTTGGTTTCTGAGAAAAACCCTGGAGATGATACCAGCGATGTTTTTATAAAAACCACCCCTGACATCATCTCTTATGGAACTTTCACCATTAATAAAGATGGTTTGAACCAAGACAAACAAAAATTTTCATTCACCTAATGACAATTTTCCCTCCAACTTGAGGCTGACAAAGGCATCACCCCTAAAATAGCTAACAGAAAAGTCGGAGATACGTATGCCAGTAAAACCAAGGCTACAAGAAGCATTCCTATTAATTTGTAACGGATCAGGTTTCACCTAATCCGTACATTGCTTTGCTTCAGTCAGTACTGGATCTGAATATTGATTACATAATAAGGAACCCAAATGTGAGGGAACCAGAGCAAGGGAAATTTGACTGTCTGAAGCCAAAATGCATCCAAGTCAACATGACGTCAGACTTATGAGCAGCATGGACAATGATTTGGTGGGGTATGGAATCTTTGCCTGAGATGTGCTGGATGGTTCAGGAGAGCCTGGCGTAGGAGAAAGCTTGTTCAATATTAGCAAAATATTATTTATCTGGGGATAGGTTGGTCTGAATGCCAGTTGAGTCTTCTACGAAATCCCCAAAAGTCAAATAAAGGAATTGCTTTCATAAAAAATATTTTATATGAATAATATTTCATATTGAAGACATGATCTCCACTAGTGAGCTTGGTGTGGCGTTGGCGTGGATCTCAGAACTCTCCTACAGCGTGTGGACAGTGATCCAAGGGTGTGTGGCAATGACAAAACTCAGTGGATTGATTTGAGGATTGGCTCTGGCAGACTGTTCCCTAGTAGAGTCAGCTATGAGGCTTTTACTTCCCGATTTTCTTGTGAAATAATGGTGCAAACCCATTCGTTACACAATTCAGGAAGACTGCTGTGAGACAAAGGAAAACGTCTCATCACTTGCCTCTTCCTGAAGTCCAAGGAGATCCTGGTTGTTGGTCCACTATGGTACATTTCATGCGCAATAACCCTACCATACTATAAGTATTCTAAGTTTTAAATAAATGGATTATCATTTCTCGCTTATATGGTTTTTAAATAAGCTTCCTAGTTTTGGGATTTTAATGAAATTGATCATAAAGCTTGGTCATCTTGGTAGTTCTGGCCCCTTTATGTATTTCATTATGAATAACCATGTCCAACCATAAGCAGCTTCGAAGCATGCCCCTTCATCTGGCCTTGCTATTGACATTGCTGATAATTTCATCAATCCAGATTTTCAGGGCTTGGTCCTCAGTTGCAGTGTAGGAATGAAGTGGTAAATTATCTTAATAAGGTCCACTCTTAAGCAGAAGCCTAGATTAAAATCAGGATGGGGTGGTTGACAGTAGGTCTAACTACTTTGAAGATCATTTTAGTTGGGTTTCAGTATTTGGGACATTGTGGGCAGTTTTTATATTACTTCAGAAGTGAAGTATTTCATAATGCCCACTAATACATTTCTTTCTTCTAGAATGGGTAACAGAGAAATTTTATCCAGATACTAGAAGGATATGAAGGTGAGGATGTTTTGCTTGAGGTTAATGACTACTGACAGTCAGCGCCACCAACCTACGCCTAGGATCATGGTATAGAGTAAGTCAATAATCACTTAAACCAGACATGCAATTTAATATGTGGGCAAAGAAGTGTAGCAGCTCACATGAGGGCAGTGTGATTAATGATAATAGAGAGTTCTCCATGACTGAGGGCCTCATAGTAACTAACAGACCCAAGGCCTGAGCACCTTGAGGCCAATAACATCTCAGGAAGCGCCGGTGTCTACTAAGGCATTATATTTAGTGTATAATGAACTGTTTGCGATGTCCACGGCAAATAGGAAGTAAGTAAAGTCAAAATTTGTTAGATCCATTCATAGTGCATATGTCAGAGTTGATATCTATGCTTGTGGCTAGCTTATCATGGTCCTGAGGTCTTTTAAGAACTTAGTAGGGCATTGCTGAAGCTTGGGCGTAGTATAACTGGGCCAAAGTGAGTTCATTGGGTCCATTAATGGGCGTACATGCCTAAGGTCTTCAGTTATTCAGTTTTGGTGGAGTTCTTCTTGGTATGTTCCATCATCTCAGGTTTTTAGTAGACACCATTAAGGACTCTGGTTTTACAGGGATAAAAAAGGTTCCCAGGAGTCTACTGGCCACGTTTCCCATGAGATCCATAAGTCTGAGCCCTTGAGAGTCAGGATTCGTTACTGAGAACCCAGGTTATACTGCTGTTTATCTCAGTAGGCACTTAATTTTTAAAGAGACGACTGGCTGTCTTTTGTGGGGTCATAGTGTGGTATCAAAGCTGGTAAAGGGTTTTGTCCTATCACTGTCACATTGCATGCATCTGTGCTCAAGGGGGAGGAATTAAGTGTCTTCCCGGGAGAAAAGTACTAATCTAATGGCTTTAAAACAATCGTGACCCATGACCAACATATTAGAAGGGCACAAGTTAAGTCATATAAGCTTTTTTTAGCTGTAGACTAACCCAAGTGCAACAGGTCCTGAACCATCAAAATAACCACTTTATTTAGTAGTTGTTTTATTATGTCAGACATCTAACATGCCAAGGAAATACTTGGTTTTCATTTAGGATACTTTAATACTCAAAATAGCATCCATTGTTTGCCCATCAATGCCATTATTATTTGCAAAAAGGACCAGCTTGGGGACAGGTGAGGGAAATGCTGATCTATGGACTTCAGCTCATATCCATCCACTAAGATGATAATTTGAGTAAACTTGCCCACTCCTCTTGCAATGAGGGAGGCTGCTTGGTTTGTGTGGGTGCAGTTGCATTAACCATCATTTATGAGGGTTAGGCTTAAAATCAAAGTGGCCTGGAATTGCACTCAATAATGTGGTCCAGTCACCATATCTTCAATTCTGATTCCTATGGTTTTTTTCTTAAAGTTACAATTTGTCTTGGTATTTTAGTTTATTAAGTCTTAAGTACACCGGATTAAATAAAAAATCAGGATGTTTGATTCAAGGTTGGGATTATGATGCATATAATATTAGGAAAATGGGTGGTATGACAACTGTTTAAGATGGGCTCTTTAATTCTCCCTAATGAGGGATGCTAACACTGAAAACACTAAGAAACGGCCACTGCCATCATGGAGATAGTAAGTGAGGGTCCTCCATAGGTTGCTGCATTTTAGAAGGTGTCAGAATACTTTAAGATTTAATTAAATTTAAAATCTTTCTGGTTTTATAGTTATTAAATTATTATGGAAATTGCAAAATAACCTAACACTCTACCATAGACAGAGTGCTGAGCTTATATACTGGTATAGGGAGGTGAGGGAAGTCTTAAGAACTTCTATTAAGATTTGGGTAGGGGGCAAGTACTCTTTAATGATGCTATTAACTTGCGCAGAGTCATTGCTTAGTATTATTTTATCTGGAATCCTTTACATTGAAAACAGTGGATGGCTCTTGCGGTGCTTTAACTTGGATGTTTTTAACTATTTGAGGGCATTGACATTTCACACTGTTATTCTTAGAGGCTGTCTAATTTGTAAAAATTTTCTTGATAGTTCATTTATGGGATGATTAATTTGAACTCTTGGGGAATTTTATTTCAATTGAGCATGATGATTCTGCCCTTTTCATGGATTAATTTTCATTCTGTTGGTTACCATATAAATCTTAGCATACTCTCTTGATTTTGGTCAAATATGCCTCAGAAGAACTGGTGATAATGAGGGGGTCAGGATACCCATAAGTCTGGGGTTGGGGTGGATTCAGTCTAGGGGCAGCGGTTACTCATCACTCATCAAGGGTGTGCCCTAAGCTTTTTTATTTTCTCAAGTGGTAGTGCTTAGGGTATTGTAATTGGTTTGACCAACCATCTGGATAATTAATAATTTATTTATCTTATTTTACTTTAATAATAAGTAAATAATGGATCTGAATGGTTCCTATTAATTAGTTCGTCCTGTGGCCCATGCTTTATAAATTAGTGGTCTAACTATCAATCTGCTAGTAATTGAATCCCTAATCCCCACTGGAGCAACTCTATCTATTTGAGGTAAGCCAACCAGGTGATGGACATTACCAATGCTCAATTGAGCTAAAACTTATGTAATTATAATAAAATAAAGTCAAAATCAGACATATAGATCCAATTAAACTGAAGCAAAATCAAAGCAAAACACACCAGCCAGTTGAAAGCAGAAACTGCTATACATCCATGGCGGTGGGAGAAGTGGGATCAGGAGGCTCTTTTTCCTCATCTGTTGGGGACATGTGATGGAAAAAAGCTGATAGCACTGGGGTGAGCGCATCATGGAAATGGGGGTTAAGATAACAAAGAGGTGCTTGTAACTCAATGTGTGCAATGAGGAGGGTGAAAATGTAAGTTGTAAGGTCTTTTTCAACCTTAATCCATACTTAAGTAGGGTGGCAATGGTTGCAATTTGTTTTGGGTAATAAAAGACTTTGGGCCAAACTTTGAAACTTCTGAAACTTTTTGAACTGATGAATTATCCACCTAATAGTAGCGGATATGTTCTTTTTTATGTTTAGGGAGCATGGTACTAGGTAGAATAAGAGGTGGAAGGCCCGTAGTCAGAACTGCAACTGATTTTGCAATGGCTTTATGGGTTGGGCAACATTAAGGGGAGGCAACTGCCTCCTCAGCTAGTTGGTGGTCACTTTTGAATGGGGTTGCTTCAGGGCGGGGCACATAATGACGCTTTGGATATTGGACCGCGTTCTTAGTATTGAGGTACATTTCAAATGGAGGGGGCCCAGCCACTAGGATTCAGGGACAAATCACACAATTCGTCAACCTCAATCAAGTAACCCCATGGAATTTGGTTAAATCTGATTGTCTTTTTGCATATGGTTGATCTGTGACTGGTGGCTGGGAGGATGGTTTAAAACTTACTATAGTCCACTCTGGCTCCTGACTGGTGGATTCAGAAAGAAAAATCGTTGAGGTAATTCTTTGGTTAATTTGATTCAGTGGTTGCTGTAGCTACCACCTTGGGGGAGGGTGGAAGGATAGTGGCATATTCAAAAAACGTAATTGGATTGGCTATAGGATCATCAATCAAAGTGTCAGGTGTGGGTGCCACAGTTTGGGATATGGTGGGCAGCACCATTATTTAAATGGTCAGTTCAAAATAGGTAGGGAAGATAGTATGCCCTCCATCCACTTGAGCCCAAAAAGGATGGTCCAGGGCAGAGGGGATAATGGTGCAAGGGGGATTGAGAGGGCTACTTCTGCTGATACTAGACAAATAGTTGCAAAGGCATGGAGGCCTGCAAGGCAGGTGGCTCCATTGGGAACCATAAATTGTATTATGGGTCAGAACCATATTCCAAAAAACCCGTGATAATTTCATTAATTAAAATTTATGGGCGGTAGGTGGGTAGGTAGGCTTGCAAACTGAACCACAAGAGTGGTACCAGAATGCAACCAGATATGAGTAGTTGGGAGGGTTCCCTGGAACACCAGGGGGATGGTAGCTGCTATTTCAGCATCAGCTTCACTTGAGAAACTGAGATCAAAATACCCCTTAAAGGGATGGAAGTCAATGAAGCCTGCAGGATGGATAACAGTCTGGGCTAATTTAATATTAACTTTATTGAATAGGGGTACAACTTACCATTTTCAACCCAAAGGCCAAATTTCATGTTGCTCCAGGGGAGCACAAGGGGAAACATGGCTCCACCTGAGTTTGGGAAACATATGAGGCTAAGTCCTTAGGTGGGATATAGCTTCCTGAAGAATTTGGTGAGCTAGCTGAGCCATCCTGAGCACGTCTCAGCAATGGCCAAAAACCATTAGGAGGTGGTGCACCACTGCCTCACATGGGGGCAGCAGACGTTAAGCACATCAAGATAGGTAACTTGAATAGGGCGAGGATGAATGAAGCTGTTTTACTATATTTCATGCTACAATTCGTCCAAAAAACCACTGGAGCAATTCTCATTCCCTTAAATTATGAATATTGACGCCGTGGTCTTAATCGTCATATCTTCCTTGATTTATTCTAGCATATTATTCTACATTGCCCCATTATGAGGTAAATCATCTGTTGTAGGTTCATTACATTTATTATAACCATCTGCCAACAATTTGTATTGCCTTTAGCATATTGCACTTCTTTATGGAAATGCCTAGAGCCCTAGTTATTCTCCTTACAACTCAATTTGGATATCACAAATTTAGGCAACATTTTTAAGAGTGCTGCTTAGCAACCCTGAAAAGCACCAATAAAAAGTCTGTTAGAAAGAGCATATCTGAAGCAAATTGTTAATTTCAAGGGCTCTTTCTATAAAGAAGCAGAGATTGCCTACTAGGGGAGTACTTGAGAGATTCTTGGCTTTACTTACAGCATAAGATACTAATGTTACTCTCTTTTTTCTATAATAGAACCCTATCTCTGTAACTACATAATATTTTGTTAAGTTTGGTAAGATTATTGTCTTTCGATATTACCTTTTGTTTTGGTTTATATTGACCTGTTCACTTGAAATCTGACGTCCCAGCGTCAATTCTAAAGTTGTTGCTCACTAAAGGTGTACCACGCCTTTTTCCGCTGAGCATTTTGTTACTAAGAGTGTCGCTGACCACCCAGCCAAGGTTACCTTGTAGTGAAGGTAATGCAACAATTTGATGCTGTAGTGTTTGGCTATGAGGCCTGTTAAATTCTGAGGATTGCTCGCTTGATAGATAAATCCTGCATGCTTAATTGGGATAAAGTTTGGTCAAAAATCTTCATTTTAGCCTATGTCTTACAGTACTTTTACCGTTTGGAAGCTCACTAGGCTTATTTTAATTAATCTAACTCTTCTGGTCAATCTTGGGCGTAATTTTCCCTACATATTTGGGAACTTCTACTTAGGCAGGCAAAGATACAAGCAAAAAAATATAAAATGTCAGCTTGTCGACACTCTTTAAGAAAAGACTTATGATAATGAACAAGAGTAAGAGATTAGTAAAAGGATATATTATTTAGAATATGTTATTTGATATTATATTCATTAGTCCAGGCGCCAGTATTTATACCTCTAGGGCATCTCCTGGCCATATTTTGAGAATTCAATTTCCACAGACTATTTTCAACTCATTTTGGCCCTTGACTGATACACTATGACCTATTTCTAGGACTATTGATGTAAAAATACTCTCATATTTAGGAGGATTTCAGGGACAAAATTTGCAATACAAACGTGCAAAATTGTCAAAGGATCATCTCAATATGTGTTTTGTCTTATTGCTGACAAAATACAAATTCTGGGAAATTTTGACATAAATTTAAGTAAATGATGCACCCCTAATTGAAACATCAGCAGGCTTCTCTCAATAGCACTAGGTACTCCCATTTGGGCAGTCCATGTGCAAATGTTATTGTGCTAATTATGAGGATTGACATACAAAATTCGCCATAGGGTGGGAAATTGGCTATTCTTAGGACTAGCCTAATTTTTAGTTTTGTCATACAGCTGACATAATATGACTTCTGGGAAGTTTGGCACTGATTTCAATTAAATGACATACCCCAAATTGGGATGTTGGCAGGATTCTCTCAATAGTATTAGGTACTCCCATTTGGGTGGTCCATGTGCAAGTGCTATCATGCCAAAAGCAATGATCAACATATGTAATTTGCTATATGGCGGAAATTATGTTTTTATGATGCTATTTGTCCATGGGATTTTTAGACTTTATTTTTGGATCAATCCCCAGATGATTTCTTAAGCTGAATAGTTGATATTGCTCCAAATTTAGTTGAGAGCAACTGCCGAGTTGATGCATGTATAATCATCCTGAATATGTGAGGATATTTGGCCCAAGCTTTTGAGAGAATAATCAAATTTAATTAATGTTGGATATTCAGCCCTAGCTGTCAAGTGGATAATTAGATTAATTGCGTTGATATATTTGTCCCATTATGTCATGTGGATAATTAGATTACTTGATGTTGATATGATTGGTCCAATATGTTAAGTGGATAATTAAGTTAATTGACATAAGAGTTTTGGCCTAAGCTGTCAAGTAGATAATTGGCTTTAATTGAGAATTAATTAATCAGCCCAAGTTTTGGAAGGATAATCAGCCTAATTTGTTGGTTATGAAAGGTTTATTTTCAGGTCAGCCAGCAGAATCTAACAAGGCCCCATTAAATTTTTAGGTGAAATCTGTCAATCATAGGCAGAATTTAAATCTCACATTGGCCTACTTTCAGATATCATATTAGTCTTAATTATTAAGTTAAAAAGTTTAGAAAAAGGATATGGAAGTCCATCAACGACGCCTTGACGGCCAAAATACTGAATTGTATCAGGATCTTAACTCATTACATATGGACCTTAAAGTTCAGGGACACAATGTACAGCCCCTAATAAGTGAAAATAGCGCTTTAAAGTGGACTTGTTGACTGCTACCCAAACAGTTGATAATATGTAAACTGCGTTGCAGGCGGAATGCTGCCATTTTTCTGAATTAATGTAGAGATCTAATTTTGAGATTCGTCTGGATCTTTGCAAGTGCCGCCAGAGTCACCTGACTTCAGAAGCCCTATCTAAAGAGCATTATAATGATAGCAACGTGGTGCAGGTTACATTTAACCCTCCTGCAATTGTTCCCATCATTTTAACTATATATGCTTATGCACACTAATGATACAGCAGTTTGACGCCATGTTATTCCCTCTCCTTGTACTAGTAACCCAGAAAATCAGATAGTGACACCATAGGTCCCTTAGCTCTGCAGCCATGAAAATTGATTTCTTGTTTACCCCTTTAATTTACCAATATTCAACAAGAAGACAAATGTGCACAAAATTTTATTTTTTGAAATTAGTATAAACAGAGCATCTGAGACCGCTAAGTTGGAAATGGAAATGAAATCATTAGACTCCAAAACTCAGAATTAGTTATGCTGAAATCAAAGAAGTCTGGCATGTCCTATCTTAACGCCAAGGAGTTTTATCAAGGAGTTTATTGGAGCCAAAAGTATGATCACTATGAAGATGGAATTCCTTATTATCTCGGTAAAAAAGGCAAACCTATTTAATTGTTTGCTGAATGTTTTTAATTGAATGCACAGACGCTGTCTAGAGCCAACATTATAAATGATTTTGACTCCCAAATCGCTCTTTGTCATTCCTGTGAGCCCTACACGGAGTTGTATAGGGTTCTGATACCAGTACTGATTGAGGAGCATGATATCACCTAGATGGTGAATTGTCTTTGCTGTTGCGCCATCACTATAAAAGCCTAACCAAAGTCCGTGGAAACCTTGTGATCCACCATTCTGGGCCATCTCTTAAAGCAAGAATTATCTCAGTAACCTGCCCTGGCTTGTTTAGTCAAATCTTACATAGAGCAATTTTTATTATCTAAGAACTTAAGCATTATGCAAATCATTACTTAATATTGAGTTCTAGACCCAAGGTTCAATTGATGAACCTCAAGGATGAAGGAAACTTGGGAAATGACAGGGTTAAGTAGAACAGGAATTTTCTACCTCTGCTTTCTCTAAAAAATCCAAGTACAAAAATCCCTGACCCCACTTTTGGTCCACCATAAGGCAACAAATGAAATGCTGCCCCTAGAAGTTCAGCCCATGATAGTGGATAATTTGGGAGACATAATCAACCGCTCCTTGGGAGAATGTAAGTTAAGTCAGTAAAAATAGTTGCAAAGCCTTATGCACAACATTTAGTACTGAAGGAGCTCCCTGCTACCTCTGGAAATGTCCCTTGATTAAACGGGGTCCAAGTGGCGGTGGCTATTTCACTTTGACAAAATTTACCCCCAGATAGGCATGGAGATTAAAAGATTAGGTCAAGAAGATATACTAGCAGCACATACAAAAATTTAGCGATACAATACCCCCAGAATGCAATTATATTAATATTCCAGACAATAAGCTTAAAGTCTGTGCAATTTTTGACAGAGGGGCACCAGTTGATATTGAATCCACTAAACTGGTAAAAAGACTTGCCCTCACTCCTGACATAAATTATCAATAAAATCTATGGTATTGCAGGCCCCTAAACCACAACTTCTGAATGATAATACAGTGCATTGCCGCTGCAATTTAGCTCACTGGTCATATCTACTCCTGTTAAAGTTTATTTTAGATTTATGTTATGACTTCTTTATTGTAACTTCATTTATTAGAGCTCATTGAGTCAAAGCTTATTATGAAGAGAATACGTTGAATATCCTTTGACAAAACCTTCCATTACATAATTATCTAAATGATAAGGCCCTGACACCTTGAAATCAGGGGTTTGTCAACCTAGTTTTAAAAATGGTATAGTGCCCATAGGTTATCAGCTGATGTGGGCCCATACACGGAAGATACCCAACCAGATTGTAGAATCTACAGGGATTCTGTAATGTGCTAATCATATTCTAACCATTTTAGTGGCCATAAGTTAAAGTGGGGACATAAATTAATTTATAAATCCCCAAGGATTATATGGTGAAATTTTAGCGCCATTATGTCATTCTGGTTTGGAACCTGTCGCCATTCTTGGGATTATCCTCCATAACCACAGCGAAACTCAGATGCTTTTACATGATCTGTAAACATGCCCTATTTAGATAAAGCAACACCAGATTATTGCTTTTGTGCATATGTTACAAGCTTAAGATGTCCAGAATATTTCTGATTTTGGTCACTTTGATAATTAGTCCTTAGTGACAATATCATTTAATATGTTTGCTGTCTAGTACATCAGAAAATCCTAATAGGTAAATGGAGGAGGAGAAGGACCAAGTGCTGGCTCTTTTTAAAAATGCAACGTTGTTTTTGCTAAGAAAGACTGTGGTTTGGTATGTGCACTTAATGTACTTCATTATATTAACACAAAAAATAATCTGCCAATTTTACTCTATCCAACAGATGTTCAAAAGCAGTGGATGAAGTTAATATACATAAATTAATCAGTGGTGCAACATAGAATTTTAGTGACCTCCAAGGATCCTTGTGACTTCTCAGATTTGATCTTTGTGAAAAATGACAGTTCAAACTGCATGATAATAGACTATCACAAGATTGATAGCATCACTAGAAAAAAGTTCCATACCTTTACTGCGGATTGATGATTTATTAGAAGCTTGGTTGGCGCGCAATACTTCTCAGCCATTGAATTTAATTTCTGGCTACTGGCAGATAATTCTACCCAAAGAAGAGCAAGAAAATGCTCCATGATTACAGCCCAGGGCCTATATTAATCTACTAGAATGTCAGGGGCTGTGCAATGCCTCTGAGAATTTTCAGCAGGTTATGGATAGCTTCCTCAGAAATTTTAAAAACTTCCTTTGTTTTAGTTTATTTAGATGATATAAGCATTTTTCAGAACAGTTACTGATCATCTGCAACACTTTAAAAAAGTTTTCTACCAGCTCACTAAGGATGATATTAAGATCAAGCCACATAAGTGTAATTTTTTGTGACCATTTGGAATAAATTAGTCTTGTCATTGATAAACATAGCTTCTGGCCTCAGCTGATAAAAGGTTGATGCGATTAAACACATGTACTAATTAGCAAGTGCGATTTTAAAGTTTCTTGGAATGATCAGGTACTACACTTATTTATAGAAAAATTCAGCAAATTAAATGCCCCACTATTTCACCTCCTTAATAATGGAGCACCATTTAAGTAGGCTGGAAACTGTCAACTAGCCTTCAATAAACTCTAGCTTTACATCACCCTAGCGCCACTGTTAATGTACCCCATTTTGGAAATCTATTTATTATTCAGATGGATGCTTCTCTTATTCCGTCAGGGTGGTGTTGTCTCAATTAGATTAATGGAATTAAGAACCCTGTGGCTTATTGCAGCTGGACGTTATATGTCCATGAACGAAATTATACACTAACTGAGAAGGAGTGTCTGGAGGTCATTTACACATTTAACTAGTTCTGGGTTTACATATATGGATTGCATTTCACTTTAGTAACTAATCATGCATCCCTTTGTTGGTTACAGAAATTGAAAGAGCCCATAGGATGATTAGCACAATGGACTTTAAAATTACAGACTAAAATTTTTAAAATTCAGCATTGACATGGCGTCAGGCATCAAAATGCTGGCTGAATATTTAGCTTCCCACTGTGGCCTTAGCAGCTAATGTGCCTTTTGAATTATTTAAAAAAACTCTACCCAATGTTTTAATAATGAGCCAGCAGAAGGTCAGAGCTCCTTAGAAAATTAAGAATGAACACTGTGGTTAAGATTGTTAAGCTTTTATAAAACCTCTAATAAACAGCAACTTTGAATACCCTAAACAATGGAGCGGTCCAATATTATTATTGAGGCCCACAAGGTGATAGTTCATGGGATTATTAATACGCTTGAGCTGTTAAAACAGCACCATTATTGAGAATCTATGATTTTTGCTATTTCTAATAATTTCTATTGCTGCAAGGAATGTCAAGTGGACGTTCCTTATCAGAAAGCAACTATTTATCAGTTGGCTAAACCCAACTTTGCTTGCCATACCATATCCATGGAGTTTGTGGGACCTCTGGCTAACACGTCTTGCCAATTTAAATATATAATAGTAACCTTCAATCACCTCTTAAAGATTTCAGAGGCCAAAATGGTTAGGGATTAAGGCGCCATAACTATGGGAGAAGTTTATCCTATAAGATGTTATCTATAGGCATTAATGACCCTAATTTCTGTTGAAGGATAATGCGACTAGATTTTACGTCCCAGATTATTCTAAGTTTAATTATTTGATGGGTATATGTGGGGTACTATCTACGCCCTAACACCCCAAGACTAATGGCACCAATGGATGGGTGAACAGTACACTTTTTGGTATATTACTGAGATAATCATGATGAAGGCGTCCAGCTGGAACCTTTTCTTGACTTCCACAATTTATACTTATAGTATTTCCTATAGTTTGGACACAGAGCAATCCACATTTGCTTTACTTAATGGGAAGCAACTGGCGCTTCTCTAAATTTTATATCCTTGTGTTAATTTAAGGATCTATGAATCCATCAACATATTTAGAATTAATAGCACATACATTAATTCTACTAAGCTCAGCATCTTTTGATGCGCTTGCTCAGAAAGGAAGACCCCATGAATGGGATAGCAAAGACCAGCAGCCAAACCCAATTTAATATAGGCAAACTAGTTCTGTACTATGATGATTATAAATTAGGACAAACTAGCAAGTGGGAGCACATATGTTAAAAATCGGTGATTTTACATGGATTTCCTAATTTTGGGAATTAGGAAATATACTATGACAATTGTTACTATCACTATTTCTAATTTGACTTAATTTTTAAATTGAGGTATTGTCAGGTGAACAGCAAGTAATAATTAGACTGGCCTGCCAGCCAGGGTGCCAGAACACCTGAATGGCAAACCAGAATGCCCAAGGCACTGCTGCTGATATTAAAAATTTGGAACCAGAAAGGAGTTCCACCAATATCTGCTGGTGAGCCAGAATTTAGTATAGGCATAAAATAAAGTACCAGACGAACATGGCCATTAACCATATGGGGTATGAGAACGTCAGCAGAAAAGGCAGCTTAATTCTTTTATTTAACCAAGGTAAGCTGACCAGGGGATGGACATTACCGAATATATGTAAAAGTAAGGGAATAACTGACAAATATAAAATTGGGCACCCAAGGGTATCCAAGTAACCCTGTTGCCAGTGGGACTGCCAGGTATGGGGGGGTTGGTGCGCTACTCTGAGGGGGTTTCCCCTGCTATGGAGCAGGTGTGAAGGAAAGGGTCTGTGTGGAGGAACCAGAGTGGGAACCATGATTCTATGAGCGCTTTTTGCCTTGGTCTCATATATCCATAGAGCCAGGCTTGGAAGTGCTCCAGTAAGTGGACATGGAATCTGTTAATAACCCCATGCTTGGTTGGGACTGTGCCCTTGGACGCATCTAATGCAATTGTGTGGATTTTCCACATTGTAATGGGTATTATTAGGGAACGGAGGGTGGATGGGATTGGTGACTTGATCTGGAGTGCAAAGATGTTCTTTGATATTGAGAATTCCTGTTCGTTTTGGATCTTGAGCAGGCGTGTGACTTCCTGCCATATAGCTTTGGTTGGGGGGCATGTTTCTAGGTGGTATTGTAGGGATCCCTCCCCTCCACATACTGCACATGTTTTGTGGAGAGAGTTGGAATGGTCTGCCATCCTATAGGTCCTTCTCAGGCAGCGCCAAGCGTTTGCTCTTATCCTTGGCTGTAGGAGTGGGTGGTGAGTCATTCTTCACATTGCCTTCTGTGTGGTTAAATAATAGGGAATGTCCAACATATCTAGGTATTCTATCCTAGCTATGCTTGGGGTTATTGCGAGCATATCTCTCTGGGGGTGGTTTTCTGGGTTTCTTAATTTGAATTGGGGGCTGGGTCGTCCCCTTCCCTGTATAGTACCCATGTTCTCTATGGTCCATCCCATACGGCGGATAGTTTGGAGGATATGTTTGAAATGAGGGGAGGTTCCATGCGGTCCCGTTGCAGTAGGGTGCTTGGCAAGGTATGAAAGTAGTCTGGGTGGACTATGTGGGTTGATTAATTTGAGCGCCTGTGCAAAGTTAGTCCTTGCTGCTCTGGACCAGTGTTATTGTGGGAGGTCTGGAGCAAGGACTTCCTTTATCCATGTACCTAGGATGTGATTGGCATGGCTCTTGATAACTTTTAGTCCCATGTCTCCACTTGAGCATGGGCCAAATAGTGTTTCCATCCGTATAGGAGAGTGAGAGCCAGGCCACAGCCAGCCTGGGATGAGCGCGCGGATTGAGGTTATAAAGGTAGGTGAGAAGGTGATCGCGTGGGCCTGGTACCACAGTATTGGGAGGATGAGCGAGTTAGCAACTGTAACTCATCCTGTTAATCCTGGGGTTCTTCCCTTGAGGGAGGCGACGCGTTTGGATACCCGTTGTAACAGGTTACTTTTCATTGTCTCATTAGCATATCCCCCTGATTCTAGCCAGATTCCAAGGTGTCAGACAGGAGTGGTGGTGGGAGGTGTTGCAAAGGGTAAAATGATTGGGTTTTTTCTTCGTGTGTTGGTATGAGGTTCTGGTGTTGTGGCCCAATTGTTTGTGTATTTGCCTAAGAGGATAATTTCTGTCTTTCTTTTGTTGAGCGATGCATTGCTCACCTTGGAGTATTCCTCTAGAGTGCATTCCAGCTGTCGGGCATCTTCATTGTTTGCTATACCTGCTACGCAGTTATCTGCAAATGCCAGTATCTTGACTGTTGGTTTTCCTTGTGCTGTTATCCCCATGAGACGTGAGTCAGTTACTTGGAGGAGTGAGTCAAAGCTGAGATTTTATAGCAGTGAGCTGAG
Source organism: Massospora cicadina (assembly GCA_022478985.1). Classification (NCBI taxonomy): domain Eukaryota; kingdom Fungi; phylum Entomophthoromycota; class Entomophthoromycetes; order Entomophthorales; family Entomophthoraceae; genus Massospora; species Massospora cicadina. The sequence continues at coordinate 94,910 of JAKSZP010011867.1, forward strand.
GGGATCCCCTTGTTTGAGCCCTTTGTGTGGTTTAATCTTGTTTGTTAGGAATCCAGGGCCGCATACAGCCATGGTTGTAGATTCTGTTAGGAGCATCGCCCATTTTATGAATCTTGGTGGGAGTTTGAAGGCATGTAGACATTCTTTTAGGTATGGCCAGCTAACTCGGTCATACGCCTTTTCCTGATCCAAGAAGACTAGGGCACCAGTTGCTTTGGATTGGCAAATGTTTGCAACAGGGTGAATGTTGTTTTAGATTGAACGCCCTGGTATAAACCCAAACTGGCTGGGTGATAGGACGTCAGATGCAATTGCGCCTAATCTAGCTGCTAAAAATTTTGTTAGAATTTTTGTGTCAGTGTTGGAGAGTGCAATTGGGCGCCAGTTGGCCAGGTCCAACTTGTCACCCTTTTTATACAAGGTTATAACGTAGGATTCAAGGCCTCCTGGTAATAGGCGTGTTTCCAACAAGCTCTGGTTCATGGACGACAATAGGAGGGGGGCAATTTGTTGAAAATATTTTTTGTAAAATTCATAGGGTATCCCATCAGGCCCTGGGCATTTCCTACGTGGTGCACCGCGAATTGTCTCCCAAAGCTCCACCCATGTAATAAGGGATAGTATATTGTAATTTGGTGGTGTACTTTGTATCTTGGCAGTTTGTATAAATTCTTTAATTTCTTGTGAATCTGTTGGCATTTTACAATATAATTCGGTGTAATATCAGTGTACTTCCACCTTGACCTCCTCAGGGCCAGTTGCCACAGTGCCATTGGTCTTGCGGACCTGTGTGCATGCGGGCTGGTTTCTGCAGGAGTGGAATTGGTGGAAAAAGTATGTCAAACAGGTTTCGCCTTCCTTTATGAACTTACCTTTGTTCAATATTTTGATTCTGTGTTGGTGTTTGAAGATGAGATTGGTAAGTTGGGCAGAAATTTCTGCCCATTTGCATCCCCAGTTGGGGCTATAGCCAGATCTCAGAGTATTTATTTCCAGGTAGTCTAATTCAACCCAAGGTATGCTTGATTGTGGCCGTGTCCGCGGTGTAATTACATGATGCAATATGTCAGGTTTTGTTGATTAAGTCCTTTTTAAAATTTTTCCATTTTCTGATGGGATCTGAAGTGAATGGGGCTGTGAATTCTGGGTTTGTAGCCTTGTTTTCAACCCAGTCGGATATCTTGGGAAATTTTATATTTTCTGGGTGAAGCTTTCTCCAAGGCGACACCTGTGTGTGGGATTGGGTTGGCACTAACTGCACCATAACTAAATTGATGGTCAGAAAAATTGATCTTTTTTGTTATAAATTTGGATATTCTTGAGCGGTGGGATTGTGGGACAAGGATGTGGTCAATGCGACTCATCAATATGAGCGCTCCCTCGCATTTGTTGGGCCACGTCATGTGTGGAAGGAGTGGTGAACTGGGGGGAAGAGCATCCTGTAAGCCAAGAGATGCCTTCATTGTGCGGAATTCAATGTGTCCAGGTGGGTATCCCCTGGGATTAGGCCATTGATCCATATTGGGGTTATCCCAGCAGTTGAAATCGCCTAACATAATGGTATCTAGTGGGAGGGTGATAGTAGAAATGTTTTCAAAAAATTGTTTTCTTTAAGTTGCAGTGCATGGTGCATAGATACATGCTATCAAAATTATTTCCTCTTGGCGTGTGATTGTTGCTACCAGGACTTGACCATGCAAGTGTGATGATGAATTTGTAATTTTAAATTTTTTGTTGTTTTAGATGATCACCCCACAGTGAGACGTCCATACTGATTGTGATGGTGCGACCCTGGTTGACCAGGATCCTTCTTCCCCTTGTAGACAGTGGGTTTCTTGGATGTCCAAGATGTCTACAAGAGGTTTTTGCAGGAATTCCAGTTTTTTGGCTTGGGATGTATGAGCCCTGGCTCCCACGATGTTTAGCATCCCTATTGACACTGAGGTGCCCGCAGCGCCTCAGGAGCAGTTAGGAGGGCCCTCTGGCCCTATCCCACCGCGGCTCATTTTGGCTATGCTCCACGTCTGTACTCCAACTCTTTCACTGCCATTGTTGGTTCCCTTGATCTGACCCAATGATTCAAGGGAATTGCGGTTTTTTGCATTTGCGTCAACTTTTCCCGCACAGGTCTTGTGTTGATTTGATGCAGATTGTTGATTAGATTTTATATTTTTAAGGTTCAACTTTGGTGAATTGTGCACCGCATTTTTGCTCAAATTGTGGTTGTATTGTTCCTCAGTATATGCATGACTGATGTCGCTTTGTGACTCAGTCAGGTTACTGTGAAAATTTTTGACCTTGGCATATTGTTCTTATTAGTTGGTTTGGTAGATATCCAAAATATCCTCCCAAATTTGTCCGGGGTTAATGGCAGATTCCACATGTGCTTCCGCTTCAGCCGCTGCTTGATTGCAGGCTTTTTGTGCCACTTTACATTGTTTGCTTGTAACTGGGTCCACGATGGAGTATAGTCCATCTTCACCCCAGTGGAATGGGTGGTGACCATCAGTCATTTTGATGAAGTTTTCATTATCTTCATCCATTGCTTCCTCACAAAAATCATTTTCCATTAAGCCCTCTTTCACAGGGCATACATGTTCCTTGTGGCCCAGTGAGCCACAATGGTTGCAAATGGGCGGTGCGCGTTCCAGTGTAACTCAGAAAGTGGCTGACTGGCACCCATCTGTGAAGTGAAATTCTGCTGTGCGGGGAATTCTGGATAAGTCCTCTTCCACTTCTGGGAAGGGGTTGATTATGGCGATAGCTTTGCCCATGCACAGATTGGGCATCAACCAAAATCTCTGTAATTTGAGTTGCTGAATTTCTCCGTAGGCCACGAGACCTTTGCAGAGCTCCTCCTCAATTACCTTATGAGGAAGGTTGGTGGGGAGCGAGTTGAATGAGATGAACAAAGTTTTCACTTTGTTCCATCTGGTGCGCGCGGTGCACACAATTTTTTTGCCCTCGGGGAGGGCAATTTCCACACAGACTTTTGCTGTGGCATCAGCTTCATCAGCTGTTTTGAAACCAATATCAATCCAGCCATGGCCCATGTTGTTGGTGGCTACATACACCACGTGAGGGAAAAGTGAGGGCTGTGCCTCACATGTTTTCTCCCACAGGGTCAGTGACTCATCCTCAAGGAAGAGTCTGATACCGTGCTCCACCTTTGACAAGGGTTGGTTGAACTGAATGTAAATATATTGCGCGTGCTTTACAGTAAATACCATAAACCCAAACAGTGTCTGAGTTTGCAATTTCTTTACAGATTGGGTTCCTGGTCCCCCTCCAGGGCGTTTCTTGCCCTTAGTTGCACCATTAAGCGCACCACTCACTGTGACGCTTGCCCATGTTGTATTATTTTTATTGATAAAGTCGCCCATCTTTCCTGTGTGTGATTATCCAAATTTTCTGTTCAAATTGAATTGTAGTAACTAAAGTGATTATTACAAGAAAGAAAAGCAAAAGGCAGCTTAATTCTCAACATATAAAAACTAAATTTTGGGGAAGGTTTTTAATGGAAAATTTTCTAAGGAAATTAAATTTAACCAACAATTTTCTCAGTGTGATGCAACTGATTAAATAGTAGTCAATTTGGAGGGGAAACAAGCTGGGATTGGGTCCCACAAGATTGACCTAACAGGCGAATTATTTGGAAGTGGGCGGGTTAGTTCCCTGGGAACTGACATCAGAAAATTTGGTGGTGGGCCAAGTCGCTGTTGGTTCAACCTCAAATGTCTGAACTGAGGCTTGGCTACATTTCTGACGGTTGGCACGACGGCGTTTGGCCTGAAAAGCGGTGGGAATCCCCCAAGGCCACCCCACATAGGGGTGGGCCCATTTGGTTAGGAACAGGTTTGGGATGCCCAACCCACCTGTGCTCAGTCACTGGGCAGTTCATTCAGTCAGTGGCATTGCATCAGACGCAACGCCTGATTTACCATCAGGAAGCTTTGAAACCTCATTGATGGTGTCTGATGCTGTTACCTGCCCATTGGGGGTGATTCTGACGAATCTGTGAGGGGGAAGGTTTTTTGATTGTCATGTTAACCGAATTGCAACTGTTGGGCATTCTGGCTAATAGATCAGTCTTCATACCTTTTTAACCATTTGAAATCTGAGCTTCAGGCTGATTGTCACTCAAATTAGTTACAATTGATTTCATTTTGATGATCTCAGCACAGGTTTCATTGATTCCTTGTAGCAGTTCTGCTGAGGAGAGTGTGGGTACCAGAAGCAGGATCTGAAGCAGGAGGGCTATTACCCAGCACTCATCTACCATGTGAGTGAGATCGCCCTGAGTAATGAGGGGTACGGCCATCCTCTTTGGTGCCTTCTTACTCAGAAATGGGAAAATGGCCCAATCGATGCCCAGAGGGTGTTCCCTGGTACTTACAGGTATTTTGGAATTATTTTAATAAAGAATTATGATTTTGGTGGATTTGTGATAAATTTAGGGTCCTTTAATCCACCAGTAAATGAATGTCAGGATGCTGGCATTTGTTGAGCTTTGCCAACACCTACCCACTATTAATTTGAGTAGCTCTTACAGAATTAATATTTGCTAAATTGGGATGCATTCCCCCTTTCTTCACTTGAAAATTCTACATATTTTGGTTTGTTTCTCCTAAAGCTAAGCCCATTTACTTATAATAGTTTCACATGAATTTATTTAATCTATTATATATGTAACCTTAGGCCACAATAATGCAAGGGCAGGGAGGGGGATCCATCATCCCAAAATGCTGCAAGGGCAGTTGTACAACATGAATGGAGTCATGACAGGGTAGTATTGAAGGATGACAGAACCAAATGACTACTTGGATTTCTTCCCTAGGATGGGGGCCTTAGGCTGCAATAAGCCAGGGTAGGTTTTCATATGTCAAGGTAAAAAACAGGTTTCTGGGAGCCCTGTTTGTTACACTACTTCCAAGTCATTTTTTAAGTGTGTGTTGTGCACCAGGCAGCCCGCAAATTTCATGGCATGGCTGCAATGTCCCAAGCATTCCTCTAGGACCTCAAATCCGCCTTGCTGTAGCACTAGCTTTAAAACGAGGAGGATGGGGAGTCTGGATGCGTCAGTTTGCTGGTGGTTGAGGCCTCTTGCACCCACTAGTAGACCTCCAGGGGGAACGTTGACGCTTTCCAGGAACCCTGGACTTCCAGTATTTTCCCTTCAAGCTTCCCCTCTTGCAAAAGTCACACATTGGAAAATCACTTGAGCATGATTCTTTCCTCGGCATTTCTAATTTGTGCATGCAGGATCACATTATTTGAGGATTTGATGTGACAATTAGTGATAATACATGGATTTCCTAAGGTTGGGACTTGATAAATCCAATATAATGATAATTGCAATTATGATTTCCCAATATAACTTTATTGGCAAGTTTGAGGTAGTTGGGATGATTTTAATAAATATTTATTTTTCAGCAGATTTCTGATAAATTTAGTTTCCTCAATATACCAGCTGACAAATGTCAGGACGTTGGAATTTGTTAGTCCTTGCCAACAAATAATTTATTATTAGATTGCGTAGCCCTTGCAGGGCTACTATTTTTCAAGTTGTGATACATTATCCTTTTCTTCACTTGTAATTTCTGCATATTTTGCTTTGCTTCTCCCAAAGTAGAGCCCATTCACTTATAATAGCATCATTATAAATTTATTTATCTAATTCTATTATATGTGAGGACCTTAGACCACAATAAGCCAAGGACAAGGAGGGGAATCCAACGTCACAGAATGCTGAAAGGGCGGTTGAAAAACATGAATGAAGTTGTGACAGGGTAGGACCAAAGGATAACAGGACTGAGTGAGTACCTAGATGTCTTCCGCAGATGGCGACTTTAGGCTGCAATAAGTTAGGTAGGTTTGCAGCTTGATTGGCGCTGCCCTGTGAATCCCACCAGGTGACAGAGGCCTGCGGCGTATGGAACGTCTGCTGCACCTCAGCCTGTGGGGTATATTCTATGTATTTATTATCACTCAACGTGCAATGTCTGGGAAACCCAAACATGCTTAATTCAAACTTGCCATTGTGTATTGTTTGGGCCATAGGAATTAGCGTTTTACCGCAACCTAGGATGCCAGAGGATTGATGTGACTCTCCTCTAGTGTAGGTTTGCATATGTTGAGGTTGAAAACAGGGTCTTGGGAGCCTCATTTGTTACAATATGGAAAAGCCTTTTGAGATCATTGAGAAGAAATCCAAGGATGCCACACTCTGAAGATATCATGTTAGATGTTACTTTATTAACTGGGTGCATGCTAAGTTCTTGAATAAATAGTAGCGGAGTTCTGAGCCAATGGCTCCAAGTTCTTAATAAGTTAAGTGACCCCATTGTATCTTTGCTCTTCAATGTTTGGTCAAGTGGGGTGAAATGTTGTAATTAGTTTGACAAAGCATCTGGATAATTCCATTTTATATATCTTAATTTATAATTTATCTTATAAGTAGATAGCGGATTTAATTGGTTCATATTAATTAGTTTGCCCCTTGGCCCATGGTTTATAAGTAGTGATGTAACATATTGATTATGTAGTAAATGAATCCCTAAATCCCCACCAGCAAAACTCTCTTTCCCTTAGTTTATGGCTATTGACTCCGTAGCCTCAATTGTCATATCACCTCCAGATTTATTCTAGCATATTATTCTATATTGCCCCATGCAGCATAAAATTATCAATGTCAGGGGTCCTTACATTTATTATTGCCATCCACTAATAATTTAATTACATACAGCATATTGCACTTTTTTGTGAAAACGCCTTGAGTCCTAGTTATTAGCATTCCAAAAAAATTGTATATCAAAAATTTAGTCTACTTTTATGAAGTGCTGCTTAGTAACCATGGAAAGCACCAATGAGAACTCTGGTAGAGAGAGCATATCTGAAAAGAATCCTTAATTGCAAGGGGATCTTTTTCCTAAAGAAGCTGTGAGAGCTTATCTATGGGAGCTTATGAGTTAGCCTGGGATTCACTGGCAGTATTAGATACTACAATTTACTCTCTTTTTACATAATAGAAACCTATTTCTGTAACTACAGTATCTTTTGTTCTGTTCTGGTCATGGTTACTGTCTTCAAAAATTATCTTTTTTGTGTATATTGCCCTGTGCACGTGAAATATGACGCCCCAGCACCTATTTCAATTGGGGGCTTTTCCTTAATTAATTGGAAGGGATACAGAAACCTTTCCAACCTAATGGACATAAAGGGGACCCTTAAACTTTTGCTCTCATGTGCTTTCAAGTAAAAATTAGTATTTACAATAAATTATACGCATTCAGGTTCTTCTCTTGTGCCCAGTGCAGGATCTCAAAATTATAACCTTGCAGCTAAATGGTACATCTTTCAAGTCTTTCATCTGAGAGTTTTATGTTCGTCACCAAACACAGTAAGCATATTCTTTAATTAATATCTTGTGTGAGCCATAGACTTAAGGATGGAAGTGGCTTAAGGCTTTGATCATGGCTAGTACCCATGCTTTGTAAATGTGTAGTTACGTTCTTCTCTGATAAAAGAATTCAGAAGAATTCTTTAGGGCAATCTACTCCTTCTTAGTTTAACTGTGATAATGTGATTCCCATATCCACGTTGCTGGTGTTAATGTATACATTTAAGGTCTTTGCAAAGTTCATTTCTTTAGGATTGAGGCTTCTATAAGCTTCTGCTTAGTTATTTGGAGGCATACTCCCGCTCTTGTTTTCAATTGAATAGTTTTCATTATTATTCATGTGCGTGAGTGGCTTAAAAGTCTGCATAGTTTAGCCCAATTTTGCGGCAGTTTCAAACATTTACAGTATCACGTACTTCTCTCATGCAATTGGGGGAACTCATCCTAACAATAGCTTTAATTTTCCCTTATTGGGCGTGATTTCTCTTTAGTTTACTTTATGGCCAAGGTTCTCTAATTGACTATAAAAAATAGCACTTGCTTCTCTTAAACTTTAGGTCATTCTATCTCAGGCGGGTAAAAATTTCTTCAGGTGTGCCAGGTGATCCTTGAATGTCATGCTGAACGCCGTGATAAAGTCAAAATATATGAGCACACTTGACATCTTCAGATCTCCAAAAACCTGTCCATTACTCTCTGAAGCATACATAGGTTTTGCATATGCCCAGTGACATATGAGTTGGTTTTTACATTTCCTGGCTGGTTATTAAAGTACATTTATCCTGGTCTGCTGGTGAAAGCTCCTTACAACAGTATCCGCTTGCAAGGTCCATTGATGCAAAGTAGCAAAATTACTTTGAGTTTCCATGCTTTGTCAATGCGCTTAGTGGGTACAAAGCTTTCTTATCATGTCATTAACTCTTCTGTAACCCATGAATTTTCGTTGGGCCCCATCCTTCTTTTATACTAGTATTAGAGGCGTACCTGATCTGAATTCATAAATTGTTGCAACTTTTCAAATTGACTTCTTCTTTGCTCTTTGAACAGCAATAAGGTTTTAATCAGAAGCATGATACTTGCAGTGTCTATTTTGTAAACTCCTCCCTTTCAATAATCATGATTATAGGATCTGTTACTGATAACTTCTTAATACTGATCCAAGAGTTCGTTGAGTTCCCGCTCTTTTGTGTAATTAGCTCTTGTCAGCCCAATCTCTTCAATGCCAGCAATGGCATGAGCTGATTTGATGGTAGCATAGTGCTTTATCTATGCTCTGCAATAATTTGACCCTTCTTGATCTTAACAGGGTGCTTGACAATTCTCCCAAGCAAGACTTTGACTTCTACTTGGTATTTTAAATCTTAAAATAAGTATTCACTCTATGACAATGGTCTTTAACTCCTTTATGCAGTAAATATAAAACATCATCTGTTCTGATATTTTTTAGTACTAGATGGTCCCAACTTCATCTGTTCTGATATTGATTTTGTTAACCAGCATTGCCTTCTTATCATACTTTAACTTAAACAAATTCCTCCAGAGGTGTCCTTCTTGCTGACAGTTGTTACATTTAACTTGGCATATTTGGGTACTTCTGTTTTACTGGCTAACAAGTCTTCTCTTTATACTTATCCTTGAAGCTCTGATTATTGTAAAAAGCTTTTTGATCAAGTAAGTGCTGATGATTCTGATAACTTGACTCCTTCATAAGAATCTTTGACATCAATTGAGACCTCTTTATTGGATTTCAAAGTTTAGCAGGGTTCACAGCTAATGTCATGTGCATCAGGAGTTGCCAATGTGATTCAAGAAAAAAACAAGATGGTCCTTTCAGTAACTAGATACATTGCTCCATGGTAAAATCTGTTGTTCCCTGAGGCAGTGCCTGTGTTAGCTTATCAGTACCTTAGACTGTAGTATGAGTTTTATAAGGGAGCTCAAAGCTGTTACAAAAAAGAACTTTTGAAGCAACTGGAAAATAGGAGTGTATAGACTATATTACTATATTAATAAATAGGCTTAAATATTTATAGTTTAAGTCAGGATGACTTGCAAAGAAGATCTACTTGGATCCCTTTAATCATATCTTCTAATTCATATTTGGTTTACTGCTCACTTAAGGTCTTTAATGTTCTTCTTTTTCAGAGATCTTATGGATTCATTGATTAGAGGTGCCCATTGCGAGAGGTGGGAGCCAGGAAGTCAATCTGGAAGACATTTCAAAAAGTTTTGCCTTATGTGAGAATTCCAATCATGTACTTGTCTGATCCATCTCCTGAAGAGAGAAAGGTGCATCTAATAGGGTTTTATAAATAGCTTGTAATGCTTTATTCAAAGGTACAAGATTTTGAGTTGTTTTGTATTGTATAATAACAATGCCCCCTCAGGACCCTGTCAGAGGTGGGTATAAGTCTAAGTAAACGTCCTTGAACTTAGTTGACCACAATACCCATATTAACATTGGCAATGGAAAACTTTATAGTTAACCTTATGTATAAAGTGGCAGGGACCTGACCAAAGGATTTCAATTTTGTTTGTCAACATCCTGGTTTATAGTTATAGATTAGGATTAGAAATTCAGAATTTAATGTCATCAAGGCGTGCCTATTAGCATTAGAGTGGCACATCTCTTTAGTTGTGGTTGATATGATCTTTTTAGTAAGGTCTTGAAGTCAGATAACCTTGTCTACTAATGTTTTCATAGTTAGTTCAGCATTTTTAGGTACTTATGAGTCCAACAAGGGTTGAACACTACTTGTTAATTAGGGTACGCATCCCTATAGAGCATTATATGATAAATCTTGATTATCCAGTGATAGCTTATTGATAAGTCAATAGGGAGCTGGGAAATAGTGGTTCCAGCGCATAAAGTTGTAGGTGGCCATCTACCATTGGATAGAAACTTAAAACCTATTAGCATGTTCCACCACTTATTGGTAGGTGTATTATATGGGCATAGAAGTCTTGTTTAGTTTTTAAAGAGTGAGGTTAGCTCTTGATCTTTCTGAGGGGTAAATTAAGTTAATTGTCTTAGAGTAAAACAGTGGGAATCTGTGCTGATTGAAATGGACCAAAAGAGAAACAAGGCTGATGCTTTGGCAGTTGCAGCTGGATTAGAACTTACCTCTACCAATTTGGTCAAATGGTCTATAGGTAAAGGGATAAATTTGTGCCTCTGTAAGCCAGTGGGTAATGGACCACCAAATCAATGGTACAATATTGAAGGGGCTTGATAAATCCATGACTTAATGTTGATAACAAGGGCTGGCCCAATCTTATTTAACAAGTTAAACAGGCCTCTGTTACTTCATGGATAGCCTCAACCATTTGATCACAATTCCAAAGCTTTATTAACCATTATGAATCTTCTTCACCACTCTGTGTCCCATATTAAATGTCCTTCAAGGATGGTTACTTTAGGTCTTGATGTGCAACCCTTTTGTATGGACAGGTAACTTTTCCTTTCTGGTGCAGCGTTGGGATTTTAGTATGCCCATATAATCTAGATCAATCAGATTATATAAATATCTGCTTTATCCACTAAGGGTTAATTCATCATAGTGGATGTAAGTTATCATAGGATATGATACCTAGTGTTGTTATAATTCCTAATAGGATAATGACTGATCTGAAAGAATCTGATTCCACCAGATTGCTAATGTTCCGCTGGGGAGAATCTCTGACAATGTATTTACATATGGTTCAATTGTCAATTAAATAGTTGTAAATTTATATATTGTATAAGTCAATTGGAGTTTGTCACCAATTGGTAGAGGTTTTATTATAGTTGGTAGGCATTGACAACACTTTTGGTAGCAACTTGCAAATTGATCTTATAGGTAATGCAATCTGTTATTAAAGGGAAAAGATCTCATTACCTAAGCAGGTTGCTAGCCTGTAAGGTAATCCGCTGGGGTTGAGCAAAGGCATTGAGTCATTTTATCAATTTACTAGAAGGGGTAATGTTTTAGTCAGCTGTAAAATCCAACTAGACGGATGGAGAAGATCAACATTGAGACAACGCCAGAGGGTTTATCCATCGGCAACAGCCGCTGTTTCCTATTAGGTGCCAACAGAAGAGTTGGGCGCTGTAATCCCCTACCTATACCCTTACTTTTCATTAAAAAAATATTTGAGGTGGGTCAACCTTGGGACAAATATACCACACCAAGAATGTTTTTCTAGCCAGTACAGGTTTCGAACTCAAAACCTGCACTAGGGGTGGAAGCAGTTTTACCCGCTCAGCTAAACACCCTTCCTTACTTTTCATTAAATAAAATCAATTTTAATATTTGTAGACTGTTATACAGCTTATGTACATTACCCTTGGGATTACCAGGTGTAGTTGCGCACACCTGTAACCACAAGCTAAGGTGGGGTAAAAATGCTGTAACAGGTTCAAAACCTGTTCTGGCTAGGATGAACATAATTTCCTCCGTCCCCTCTTATTTTTTTTTTTAGTACTAGATGGACCGTCCCCTCTTATCATTAATCAATTAATTGATGATATGGAGTTAAAAAGGAAGATTTGGGTGGTTTTCATGCGGGGTGGTTCCTGCTACTACTGAATCTTTTTAAAAGAAAAAAATTACTCTTAGGATTGGATTTGAAGGTAGAGACTTTGTCTAAATATTACTATCAAAACTTCATGAGCTCCCATATTATGATTCTGGACTGCTGAACCTACTGATACTAGTCTAAGTTCCATTATCAAGTTCCAATATGAGGAAGAGTGAAGTATCTTAGTCCAGAAGTACCTTTAAGAATGGAAGGAAGAGAGTTAGTAACAGTCTAGCGTTGGAGACAATATTTAATCTGATTATTAAGATTCAACTAGGATAATAGTTCCCATAATATTACCACCCATTCAACTATTATCAGCAATCTATACAACGCACAAATCAAAACCTGTGAAGTAGACTAAACAGTTTACACTTGTTTTACACTACAGGTGGTAGTTGAATAACCTAGACTTGAAAGTTTATACGCAGGAAGGACCTCAACCCCAATGGCTACTCTGGTGCACCTTAGTGATTTAACATATGGTTGATGAGCATTGAGCTTCATTTTGGTAGCTCAATGGTGCTATGCCTAAGAAGCCCAACAGTCAGTACTTGAGGCAGTTAAAGCTCATGAAAAGTATTGATTTTTATTTTAGGGGTGTTAAATAATGTTTAGGTCACATCAGCTAGAGTATCCATCCTATGATAAGTATATCAAAAGGACTTATTGAAGTCAAGTACTAAAATGAAATATAGAAATTAATGACAACTTTTTTACAGTATATAATATGGTTTTTATATGTTAAATTTAACAATTAAATATCTTAAGAAAGGATGAGTAAAATTATTAGAGGGGAAGTCTGGATGTGAGGTTCTTAGACGATGCATCCAGATTGTATGATGCCTTTGTGGCATAACTTTAATAGGGTGAAAAGGTTTTTTGAATGTACCAAGTTGGATGAGACTTAGTATCACTTATGTTGATAGTTGGGAAGATTTTTGATTTTTACCCTTTTGCAAGTTCATTTTAATTTACTGCCTCATATGCCACCTAGTGTAATGGTCACCTTTCATTTCAATAACCTTTGTTTTAGTTAGGCAGGATTTCATCTTGGGGTACCTTGAGCCCAAATTGGTCAACGAAATTTCCTAGTACCAAATTGAGCCTTAACACTATCAATTTTCCGTATAATTGATCAATGTGATTTCTTTAACACCCTTCTTGGGTCTAGGCATCAATTCTCTCATAAGAGTTAATTGATCGACATTCTACCCATCATGTCCAAAATTTTGATATCTGACACCCCCTTCAAGGATATTGGCAGGGGAGTACAGGCGTAATTAGCTATGTACAGGATGATAGTTACTTCAGTTTCTAATAATTTGATTGAGTATTCATCCCCACATTTGTAAGTAATAGAGTATGGCCCATCACAGATGGAATCTAATCTTCCTCCTTAGGGTGCCATATGATTGTGATGATTCAAGACTAAATTAAAGATATCAAAAGTGGATAAAAGTTGGTGCGATGCAATAACTGTTTGTCTTTCTCTTGTAACCGCCTTGGCTATATTTATCATTGCTTCTGAAGTTGTCTAATCTTATGGTCTGATCTTATTAGCATTTTTTCAGGTTCTTTGGTATGATCATAGATAACTTTGCAAGATAATAGACCAGGATACCAGGTTCTCTTCCGTATAAGGCCTTAATAGTGACATTTTGATGATTCAATAGAAACTTATCCTTTAAGTCATCAAAGCGCTTGGGAGATATTGGTTACAGTGTAATGGATTTATAGTGGCCATCTTGCAGAATATTAAAACTAATGTTTCATTCACTCTATCAACATTTTTTTTTAGGTGATGAATTGTAGGGCGCAAAAATTTATTGTTGATTTTTATGCTTGTAACTAAGATCATCACAATTCTTGACGTAAAGATAATCCTGTTACCGCATAGTAGAACCTTCAGGTAGCCGTGCCTAGTGTATATATTTTTGATACAAAAAGTTATTAGCTTTAGCGGTCTGTGTTGGAATGGCAATTGCTTTTACCAACCTCTTGAAATATCGATCCCTCCTAGTATATACTAATTTCCTTCTGTGAATTCAGGCATGAACCAAGAAGCCTAAACTATGGTGTGAAACGGCTGCTGATGGGTCATGGGCTGATACTTGTACTTAACCTTATGCGGCATCTGCTTTTTACATATGATAAGCATCTAAGGCTTCCACTACAGAGTCCAGAATTTCTTCTCAATAGTAGTGATATTTGATCTACTGATGAGTTTTTCTGGCTCCTCCATGTCTCAAAATATTGTGGGCTTAAATTATAACTGGTACCCGTTTTGAAGGTCGCAAGTAATGTAAACATTCAATTCTAACTTTCTCGTAAAGTAACCTGCTGATAACCTTCATATTTTTTCATGTTGTTTGAGCATATTCTGAACTGGTTCATCTTCGTCTTCCCAAAAGTCTGGCTTCATGATTAGGTCGTGTAACAGTTCAGCTTTGCTATTGTAAGATATAGTAGGGGCAGTCAAGTCAGTCCATCCACTTTCAAGTGCTTTGTTACAGCTTGATGGATGATATTCATGTTGTAGTGCTGAAGCTTGAGAGCCCAATGGCTAGTCTTCCTGTCATATCTTTCATGTTTTTCAGCCACTTTAGGGAAGAGTGGTCTGTCACAGCTGTAAAGCTCATACTTTAGAAGAAGGGCCAGAAATGTTTTACCACCAGCTAAAGATAAGCATTCTTTTTCTGTGATGCTATAATTTCGCTCAGCTTTTGAAAGCTTTTGCTATAATATGACACTATGGGATCAAAGCCATTCTCATTCAGCTGTGAAAGGATGGCGCCTATGGCTAAGTCAAAGGGTTGGTAAACAGGATGAATGGCTTCTCATAGTCTGGATGTCATAAGATCAGTTGTTGGCAACAAACTCTTAATTGACTCAAATGCAGTATGTTGCTCTACTCCCCCATACAAAAAGGGTGTTTTGACAAGCAGTTGGACAATAGGTTCAGCGAGTTGAGTGAAGTCGGGGATAAATTGATGGTAATATCTCATCATTCCTTAATACACATGTATTTCTCAATGACTCTTCAGCTCAGGCACCTTGGAGATAGCTTTAGCCTTGTTGTACAATGGTTGAACTCCTTGTGATCTGGCGTGCCCTAATAATTCCAAGTCCTGCTGGAAGATGTTAGACTTTGCAGATTTTGGTTCGATATGATTCTCTCTCAGTCATTGGAAACTTACTTGAGGTGATCTAGATGATTCATAAAAGATTTTTGGAAAACACCGTTATGTCATCTCAGGTAAAAAATCACAGCTGAATTTGAAATCTTGCATGATGCGATCCATCACCCGTTGGAATGAGGTGGGAGCATTGAATAATCACTAAGTGAGCCGGGTAGGTTGGAATAGGCCCTCCATGCATGTCAACGTGCAATTTTCTTGGTCTTCAGGCAAAAGATCCATCTGCCAATAACCACTGGTAAGGTCCATCATGGAGAAAAACTGAGCTGGAGAGTCAGGCCAGGGCATCATCAATCCCTGGAATTTAGTAGCTGTCCTTATTAGTGAGGCTTTTTAGCTTCCTGTAATTTATCACTATTCTGTGACCACCGCTCTTCTTCTTTATGAGTAACAACGGGGATGACCATGGACTCTGAGAGGGCACAAGTAAGCTGGAATCCAATAATTGCTTGAGCTCGGTCTTCATGTATTGCTCTTCTATTATGCCTTCCTATACGGCCTCAATCAGATTGAAATTAATTTCTTATGTCAATACTATGTGTCCAATCTTTCATGTGATCATAGTCAACATTTGACGTAGAGAAAAGATCCTGATAATCTTCTAGTAACTGTCTACTTTCTTAAGTTCATCCTGATTTAACCTATCAGATATCTGGACTTGAGGGATATTACAATCGATTTTTGACAGGCTTGTCAATTACATCAATGGGAAGTAATTGACCTTTCCCATCTCTTAATATTTCTTTAAAAAGATATCTTTGTTAGTTGGATTACCAAGTAAGCTCAATAGGCTGTTGATAGGCTGTATCAAGGACTCCTGGAAGAACTCTTGCTTCAAATCTACTTACTCCAATGACACTAGTAATGTGTAGCAAGCAGTGTGGTGTATACTCAGGGTTATGTCGGTGAGAAACCTCTGTGTTATCCTGCTTATTTTTTTACCTCTTTCGTGGCATAAAATGGTTTGCCCACTGCTGCATCTACCATGTCAGGTAGCTTTGTGTTTCTTTCAGAGGTAGAATATTTCAAATTGAGAGCGAAAACAGGGTACTTGAACAAACAAAAGTAATCCTTATTTTATGAAGTCTTTATTATCCAGAATAAGTGGAACTTTATAGTTGAGGAGTGATAAGTATCCTCCTTTCAGGTTAGAAACTCCTTCATATTTGATCATAAACTGCATACCAATGATATAATAATGACTGTTGTCTAGGGCAACTGCATAAGCTGAGAAAACTATCTTGCCAATTTGGATTGGCAGAGATGAGTATGCATATATTGCCTTGGTGTTATTTGGACCAGCTGTACTGTACTCCTGAGTGTACACAAGGTCTGTGGCGAGCTTGATCTTCTTGATTATATGGGAAAAGTCAAAATTAATGAGTAATCCCGTATCCAAGATAGCCATGATTAAGACCTTCTGAATTACCTCTTCCACTTTGGCAATGGTTCCTCCAAATTTCAGTAAAAGTTCTAGCATATCCTTAAAGCGGAATTCACACTGAGCTTTTGAGCAGCCTTGGGATATTTCTTTTTGATCTCCAGGAGACTCTGGATGCTCAAGATGGGTCATATCAACAGGGCAAGGTACTGATCAGCATCACTGGGTGTACTGATTAACCTAGGACACCCTTTAACCTAATTGAGGTAAGTGCCTTCAAGAGCTTGTGCATCATCAATGTTTTTGCATAAAAATGGTCTGAAATGGCGATATCAGTGGGTGAACCTAAAACATAATAATCTGTGTCCTCATGACCCCATTCGGAGTCATCATCGGGTTTGTTTTCTATTTAAGCGAGATGAGCAAACAATATTGTTTCACTTTCAGTACTTTGGGTCAGTCATCTTTCAAAGGTACATAACCCTAAGCCAACCTTCCATTTCCCTTCTTGTCAAGGGCAAGAGCTCGTCTTGGAACAATTATTTTTGGTATGGCTGTTCTTCTTGCAGTAGTTGCATCATGGCTTACCCTCCTTCTTAAGCTTATCTTCTTTCACAATATACACTGAGTTTTGTGGAGACCTGCTAGGTCACTGGTTTATGTATGTCAACTATATCAAGCAGGGCCTCCTTGATGTCTAAGACAGAGTTGAAGCATCATTTGAAAGACTTGACATGCATAGCAAGGTTATGGTTACTATGTAGATTAGCAACGATGGCTGTTACAGCAATCCAGAGTAAGAATATTTGAAGTTAACAGTGTTTTTACCTCTATATAAATGCAGTTATTAAATTTATCAAGGGTTTCATTTTGGCATAGAACTATTCTCATGAAGGCCTGTTTCTTCATATTTAGACTCTGTTTTGACACAAAGTACTTAATAAGCACTTCTTTCACTTCTATTCAAGTATGCATGTCATCCATATGAGGCACTATGTCCTCAAGGGCCATATGGTTATAAGAATATACTCAATTTTTCATGAACATTTGCACCTTCCCTTGTGGCTTCATAGATGTAGAGGAAATATTTGATATTCCCTTCTCCAGGTGTAAAATTACCCTTGAATGTAGGTTTAAAGGTAGTGGCCTCTATCCTGGTTGTAATGCACTGGCTCCTTCCAATGAGCTACGAATGAGTTGGGCAACAGGATCCATGTTAAAGACCATAGGGCTGACAGGACTCCTGATACTACTCTCCTGGTGCGCACACTACAAGATTGGACAAGCACCCCCTGGAAGACAGTTGCAAGTATACTTAACCCCAGCAACATGCCTTGACTCCAAGACAAGGTATAGAGGGAGGCAATAGCCCTCCCAAGCTCACTCTCAAAGTCCAACTCTTGTTTATTTAAGCCAAACATGGCTGCAGTTAGGCAATATCTTTGAAATAAACCTAAATTATAAATATATGAATTTTGGGTTCTTTTATTTAATATTTAGCCAAGTTGATAGAAAACAGAACTGAGGAGCCTCCAGCTCCCAGTTCCTTCCCTATATACATATGTTAAAAGCTAAAATAAAATATAATATAAGCTTATGGTGCCAGCTTGAATGATGTTTGGTGTAAACTTTACAGCAGAATCGCAGAATCTTTACTCAATGGTTTCATGCCAGTTCTGATCCTCAATGGTTCTGCGCCAGTTCCATTTCGAATCCCAATTGAACTGCAAAACTCCCAAGCACCTGTTTCATTCCATTCTCGATTTGAATCCAAATCAAATCTTGAAACTACCCATTTTACTCATTTTCCATTTTGTTCTGACTTGGATGCCCATCTTGCTCCTTAGCCTACTCCAAGCTCTGGCCCCTTAGGCATCCTTGCCAGAACCAACACCCCCTCCTCCTCTATACATACAGACACAGCCTGCCCTGTCTTACCAAAGATCAGGGCAATGTGATGCTGAGGATAGACCTCAACTGTCACATCACCCCCCTAGACAGGAAGAACTCTTGGATTTTCTCAGGATATTGGGCACAATCCCTAGCTGACTGCCATGTGGACTCCTCAATAGGATGACCCACCCAATATACCAAGAATGAACGATATCCTTGCACCACTTTGGTGTCAAGAATCTCCTCAACTTCATACTCTTCGGCTCCTCCTCCAGCTGGAAATAAAGGAGAAACCCTTTCAGGTGGCTGGCCAAAGAATAGCTTGAGCTGCAATACATGCAACACCGGATGGGCTCTTGACCCTTCTGGGAGCTTCAGCTCAAATGCCACCTCATTCACCACCCTCACTACCTGATATGGGCCCAACGCCACCGGCCCCAATTTCTGGCTCCTTACAGGCAAGGCATAGTTCCAAGCATTCACCAAGACCCAATCACCTCTCTTGAAAGCTCTACCTTCAGATCTATGCCAGTCCGCCTTCCTCTTCTGAGCCGTGACTGCCACCACCAAATTCTTCTTCAGGAGCTCCAGGGTGTCCCAGGTATCTCATGACAGCTCATCTGCCACTGGATTCTGACCTTGCTCCCTGGGCCCTATACCCTCTGGGTGTTGGCCGTGATTTGTGAAAAATGGGGTCATATCCATGGATATATGCTTATGATTGTTTTAAGCAAATTGAGCCAGCTTCACCCAATATACCCAGTCATCCTGCCGCCCTGAGACATAGCACCTCAAATATTGCTCCAATATCTGATTTACTCTCTCAGTTTGGCCGTCTGACTGAGGATGGTATGCTGATGAATGGCAAGCCTTGATCTTTAGATTCCTCAACATGTGGAGCCAAAATTTAGATGTAAATTGTGGACCACAATCTGACACAATCTCTTCAGGCACCCCATGTCTGGAGAAAACCTCATTTATAAAAATCTGTCCTGCCACCTTTGTAGAAATGGTTGACCAACAAGGGAAAAACTCTGCATATTTAGTCAGGCGATCCACCACCACCATCAAAGCATCCATCCCCTGTGACTTGGGCAGTCCTGTGATGAAGTCCACACTCACTGAGGACCATGGCCTAGAAGGAATTTGAAGCGGCTTCAATTTCCCCCCTGGTGCCACCCGTTGGGCCTTTGCCCTGGCGCAAACCACAACGCAAAACATACTTCCACACTGCTGCACCCACACCTCTCCACGAATAGTGATGGCAAACAAGATCTAACATCTTCTCTTGACCGGGATGACCTGCCAGAGGATGGTCGTGATTAGCTGCCATTACCTCTTGTTGCAGACTCTTCACAGGGACCCAAATCCTTCCCTCATAGCGTATGATACCACCCCAAACTGAGAATCCCGCATGCCCCCTGCTTGCCTCACCTTCTCCTGTCTCTTCTCTTATCCGTTGGCCCAGCTCACATCTTTGCTGTGCAGTCCGAATTCTTCCTGCCATTCCTTCTCTCCAGCCCTGGATCGTTGCAAACAGGTTCTGTGGCAACATCGTGGCTGTATTGAACTTCCTCAACTCCTCATTGGAAAACACCAGTCCAGAATCACGGCTCAATAAATCTGGCAAGATATTTTGTTTTCCCAGCTTGTATTCAATCCTCAGGTCATATTGAACCAACTCTAAGTGCCACCAGGCCTGCCTCTGGTTCATCAGGTATGGGGACTTATAGTATTCTAAGGCTTGATGGTCCGTTTGGATGACAACTGGGTGCCTGGCATACAATAGGTGGTGTTGCCACTCCCCTAAAGCTGCAACTATTGCCAAAAGTTCCTTATCATAAACTGGATAGTTGATTTCAGCTGGTGCCATCTTCTGACTGAAGTAACAGACAGGATGTTCAACCCCATCCTTACCCTCCTGCAACAACACGGCTCCAAGTGCAAAATTTGATGCGTCAGTCTCTACCACAAATGGTTTATTTGGGTCAGGGTGTGCCAGAACTGGGGCTGTCAGCAGACTCGTCTTCACTTGCTGAAATGCCCTCTCCTCAGCCTCCCCCCAAATGAATGGCACGTTTCCCATCAGTCTTGTCAACGGCACAGCCCATTGGGCCAGATCCCTAGAAAACCTCCGCATGAAATTCACCACCCCCAAAAAGCTTCGCACTTCAGTCCTATTCCCAGGAGCCTTCCATTCCCGCACCGCCCACAACTTATCAGGACAGATCGCTATCCCTTCTTGGAGGACCACGTTCCCTAGGAAGGACACCGATTCCTTATTGAACTCACACTTGGACGGCTTCAACTTCAAGCCCGCGTTCCTAACCACCTCCAACACACTTCTCACATCCCTCACATGGTCCTGTGCCGATCTGGAAAACACCAGGATGTCATCCATATAAGCAACACAACACCTACCCACTAAGTCCCCCAATACATGATCAATCATGCGCTGGAAAACTGCAGGGGCATTGTGTAGCCCAAATGGCATAACCCTGTACTCGAAGTTTCCCAGATGACATTTGAATGCTGTATACCACTGGTGCTCAGGGCGAACAGGAATTTGATTGAAAGCGTCCACCAAATCCAATTTGGTGAACACCCCACACCCGTAGATCATGGGCAGAATATTCTCCATGAGTGGCATTGGATAGGGGTCAGGTTCCATCACCTCATTAAGGCGTCGAAAATTAACACAATGATGTAACTCCCCCCTGACTTGGAAACCAACAGGACTGGCGAAACCACCAGCGACTTGGAAGGCACAATCAAACCCATATCCAGCATCTTATGGACATAATCCTCCAATGCCTCTCAGGCCTGTGGATTCAACGGATAGACTGGACAGCCCTTTGGTAACTCAGAGCCTTCCTTGAACTGGAATCCAAATGCAAAATCCCCTGTAGGCAAAAAGGCGCATCCCCTTTGGCTCAAACACCTCCGCAAAATCCTGATACTCCCTCAGTAATCCTTCCACTGGCACACTTGAGGTGATTCCACCCATGTGCTTCACCAACGAACCTTGGGACTGAAACGTCCATTTACACGTCCCCTGACCTCTAGGCGATAACAGAACCCTCTCTCTCTTCATATTAAACTGTGGGCAGAAATGGTGCCACCATCTCATCCCCAGCACCACCGAATGTGGCAGGTGAGCTACAGCGTGAAACTCCTCCTGAATACCTCCGGGCCTTGCCTCAACAGGACCTTGGCCTGCACTCGCCATACCGCCGTTTTTTTGGAGGCGTCTGCCAACGTCACCCATCCATCCTTCTGTAATGACAATCCATGGCTTCTTGCCCACTTCTCCTCAACATAATTTTCCCCAGCTACGGTGTCAATCAAAGCTAGAACTTCACCGCAATCCCTTCCTTCATCCCCCACAAGCACATTGACAGGCAAAATCAGATAAGGATAAGATGAAGTAAGCGGTTTATTTTGAGGCACCGGATTCACTGGCTTCTTGCAAAATTATAAGGAGCCTTCTTATTCTGAGCCTCAGGATCCTGAGTGATAATCTCGATGGGAATCCCTGTCTCCCGCACCTCAACCATACCCTCAGGATTTCCCTGACTCTTCTTTCCTTCCTCCACATAGCTAAACCCCTTAGAACCATGTATGGGCTCTGAACCTGCCCTTCTTCCCCACTCTGTCCTCAAAATCCCCCTGGGGGTCGCACAAATTCCTGACGGGCCCATACCAAACTCAACTGTCGCTCTACCTGCAAGGCTAAACCCACCTCTTCCTCCAACGTCGCTGCAGGTTTCACCGCCGCCATTGCCAATAATAAATCAGCTTGCAAGTTTTGGTGAAACATGCGCAGAAGCTGAGACTCAGGTGCCTTTGCTGCTCTTGCCAATGCGCGGAACATCTGGCCATACTCCTCCACTGACTTCTTCCCTTGACCACACTGCAGTAACGCCGCCCAGGCCGAATCCTGCGCCTCATCTAGACATGCTGCACGGTCAATCCAATCCAGACATTCCTCCACCGATACGGGTAACCCTGACTGCTCTTCTAAAAGTTCTTGCACCCAGTTTGACTGCTTTACTGGAAGTGCCAACAGAACCTGACTTAACTGCAAGGCAAACGAATCCTCTCCACCCGCTGCCTTTGTCAAACGTCCCTGAAACTGAACCTGGCTAAACGTCTGGTGGATCAGTTCCAAGTCTTCCGATTTTAAAACTGTGGGAATTCTTCCTTTGTCCTTCCCAGGCCCTACCACTTTCCCACCATCCCGGGACACACACTCTAAAACCTGGTATAATTCATGAAGCAAAAAGGCGGTGGAGAATATCATCGTCAAGAGTGTTGCAGTATGGTTATACCACTTTGGAAACACAAGTTCTTCTGGCACCTCTTTTGCTTGCCACCACAACGACAGGAAAGTAAATGAGTTCTGTTTAATGTAACGCACTGGCTCCTTCCAATGAGCCACGAATGAGTTGGGCAACAGGATCCATGTTAAAGACCATAGGGCTGACAGGACTCCTGATACTACTCTCCTGGTGCGCGCGCTACAAGATTGGACAAGCACCCCTGGAAGACAGTTGCAAGTATACTTAACCCCAGCAACATGCCTTGACTCCAAGACAAGGTATAGAGGGAGGCAATAGCCCTCCCAAGCTCACTCTCAAAGTCCAACTCTTGTTGATTTAAGCCAAACATGGCTGCAGTTAGGCAATATCTTTAAAATAAACCCAAATTATAAATATATGAATTTTGGGTTCTTTTATTTAATATTTAGCCAAGTTGATAGAAAACAGAACTGAGGAGCCTCAGCTCCCAGTTCCTTCCTATATACACATGTTAAAAGCTAAAATAAAATATAATATAAGCTTATGGTGCCAGCTTGAATGATGTTTGGTGTAAACTTTACAGCAGAATCGCGGAATCTTTACTCAATGGTTTCATGCCAGTTCTGATCCTCAATGGTTCCGCGCCAGTTCCATTTCGAATCCCAATTGAACCGCGAAACTCCCAAGCACCCGTTTCATTCCATTCTTGATTTGAATCAAATCGAATCTCAAAACTACCCATTTTACTCGTTTTCCATTTTGTTCCAACTTGGATGCCCATCTTGCTCCTTGGCCTACTCCAAGCTCCGGCCCCTTAGGCGTCCTTGCCAGAACCAACGCCCCCTCCTCCTCCATACATACAGACACAGCCTGCCCTGTCTTACCAAAGATCAGGGCAATATGATGCTGAGGATAGACCTCGACTGTCACACTGGTAATGACGTGCACTCCAGGAGCTTTGGATTCTGTAATCTCGGTTCCTAAGTTGCTCTGTTCAACTTGACGTTTGAGTCAATGTATTTGGTCCTGTAGAGGGTTGAGATGTTGCTCCAATTCATCCAGGATAAGGCATAGCATAACATCCAGCAGATTAATTCTTCTTTAAATAACGACTTCATTGTTCTCCAAGTTCATAATGTGGATGTCCAGATCATGAAATTTTATGGTGAGCAGATGAGCGGTAGGTTTGAAAAGGCTTGTTCTCATCCTCCAGTACTCCAATGTGACGATTTAAATCTTCCTTTATCTCTTTGCATTTGGTGCTTTGAAGAGGCTTGTCAGTCTTGGACTTTAACTCTTCTATGAGAGTATTCTGCATTTTTCAGCTTCATTGAGGCGATGATAGACTTGATAGATGTTCTCCTGATTGGGGGATTTGCTTCTTAAGTCGCTCTATAACTTTTCAAGGCAATTAGTAATGAAAATGAGTAGATGCCTGAGTTGCATTATTTACTATATCATGTTTAACCTGAGCTATTTGAGAAATGATACTTTGTGACACTGTTGAAGTATAAGAGGTTTGATGGGCCTACAACCTATCAATTCGTCATAGGGCTTTCTCTAGCCAGGCCCTAAGGATGAGATCTGTTCTTCCTCCTGGTGATGGCTAGTAGAAGCTTGAGCTGTCATTTTGCCATAAGCTTTGCTATTTTTCGTTGATCTTCAGTGAAGGCGTCAATTAATTGCTTGATATCTTCATTTGACTAAGATGTCCCTTCATAGAAGCTCCACAACTTTTTACACATACTTGTGACACCGGCTTTAATAGTCCATAACTGGTTTATAAAGCTTAATAATTAGGAATGGTTCACTTTAATTAAACAGCATATGTCTTTAATACTTTATGATGCTAAATTATATACCTGCTTGTAGGCCATCCGTAATGCTTCTTAAAAATTATTATAATGCTGGAGTTCATCGTTATGGACTCTTAGTAAATGAAAGATATAAAGCGCTGGGTGTACATTACAAAAATAGTGAGAGAGTTTCACACTTGACCCATAGCTCTCTAGGAGAGAACTGAATTCATGCAGGTTCATGAGAGACCTGTCCATGGTAGTTGCCTTTTCATGGTATCTTTTTCTCATGGTTTGATGACTCCATGAAGTAACTCTTAAACTCAATAGCTGGACATCAAAGTAAGATAATGAGATTTAGTAATTTTCATAGGATTATCTTGAAATTTTTCAAATGTGACAATGGGTGAACTTTTTATTTAATCAATTTCACCATTTCCGTTGAACACCCAGAGGTTGACACTATTGGTTGGGTTATCTTCAATGTGTGATCAATCAGTTGCAAGTATTACTAAGCGTCAGCTGAGCCCTTGTAGTGAGCACCAGTATGTATGGATTCCTTTTTTAAGCTCTTTGGTGCTATGCCCAAGAAGACTGACAGTCAATACCTAAAGCTGACTAAGCTGCATGACAAGTATATTTTATTTTAGAAGGGTGCCAACTCAAAGCTTATGTCCCATCAGCTAGAGTACCCATCCTATGGTAAGTATGGCAAAATAGACTTATTAAAGTCAAGTATTAAAAAAGAGATATAGAATTAATGTAACTTTATTTTAGTATAAATTAGGGTTTTTTATATATTTCAAATTAATAATATTAAAGGGGAAAGATATCTTGAAGGGAGGCTTTTGGTCAGGCAAGGCATATCAGATGATATAAAGCCTTTGTATCATATTTTTGATAGGAAAAATTGTGAGTTGAATACCCAAGTCATATGATACTGGGGGTCACTTGGATTGATAATTTTGGAGCTTCTTGATTCTTATCTCATTCAGGTTTATCTTAATTTGCTTTCTTGAGTGCCACTTCAAGTAGTTGTTGCCTAACTTCTGATAATCTGTCATTTTGATTATGCTGAAATTCATCTCAGGGTATATCAGGCTTGGCTTGGTCCTTTAGAATTTTCCTAGAGTTACTTTGAGATGTTCCAACTATCAATTTTTAGGGCAATTTATTGGAGTAATCCCTCTAACTCCCTTCTTGGGTCTAAGCATCAATTTGGCTAAAGGAGTTATATGGTCGATATTCTCCACATCATGTCCAATATCAGGATATCTGACAGTGGGCACAAAGCGATTGTTAGTAGCATCAAAAGAGCCTTAGATTCTAACAAGTTAAGTTTGAGCCTTGTCATCAATGCTTGTTTTGCTGCTATTGACTCTTGGACTTTACCACCAAGAAGTCTATGACATCGTTGTAGTGGTCAATTAAATTTGGTAACTTTGAACAGAGGTATGTACATACTTTGCCATGTACTGCTTATTGAGTTTAGTAGTGATCAGTGTAGTATAAATATTAGAAACGTTTAACTAAAAGAACTCTTGCTAGGCCTCTCATAGTTGATCCTGGTTTCTGAGCCCGCAGAAGAGATTTGACCTATTATTACATCTTTCATCCCCAGCAAGCTGATACCCTTATAACAGTGCCAGGGCTAATAGATCATACTCGTCATGGTTAGGTGCCACTTCCATAAACGTCATAGTGAGTAAATCTTTTTGTTTAAATAGGTTCATTAATGATAATGTTGTTTCCAAATGAAGAGGATCATCCAAATGAATATTTTTTAGTACTAGATGGCAGCCAAATGAATATTCACTTCCAGTGGGTGAGTATTTTTTCATTTTATAAATTTCCTTTTAATCTAGAGTAATATGGACTATCTCCCTGTAGTGGCCACTAGAATCTGATATCAGGGATGCACATATTATATTCAAATCATAAAAAAGTTGGTTTTATTGAATGGCAACAAGAGATGGTAATTTCCCTAATTAGTAGGTTAGCTTTTTTATTATACTTCTTTATTTTAGATTGAGGTTCCTATTTTCATTTTTCCTGTCATTATCCTCAAAATAAAGCCAAGAAAACTAAATCAAGGTCTATACATGTTGCTTAACAACAACTCTTATGAATTTTGGATTGGGGTTTTTTATGTTAAATTTGAAAATATTTTTCTGGTTCTGTATTGATTTAGTTATAAAAAAAGGCTTTCAGTCCTTATTGTAAATTGGTCTTAAACAATCTTGGACTTACATTTACCCAACTCTTTACTGTCTGTTTTGTTTTCCTATTTAAAATAAATTCTGGATCCAATTTAGCTTGGCTAGTTGAAGTGAGACAAAATGGCTAATTGATCAAGCCAATATAAGCTCATACTAACTTCTACAAATGAGGCAATCATAATATCTTGATAATGCATAGTATAATAGATTCTGTTACTTATTAATTGTTTGTTCTTTGCGGAAAATTTCTGCATATAAAAATTAATCACCTCATATCACTAAGTTGGTGTCATTTTAGTGTTAGCTTTTTTTAGATCATATAAATAAATTTAAGGGTTTTTGGTTGAGTGTCCAACTATAGGCAACCCTTTCTAACAATTATGATGTTTTAAAGGATTTTTACTAAGATGCTAATGACACGCTCAATGGTTCCATTAGTTTTATTGTTATGGTATTTTAGTACTCCACAGATTGGCATGAGATCATTCTACTTAGAGGATGGAATGAGAAGTGAAGTTAGTTTCATTATCTGTGAGGATAATCTGGGGGCAACTGTGCCACTGGATAATAACTTCATGATGAACTTTTTTTTTAGTATTAGATGGTCCCATTCATGATGAACTTTAATGCGGTCACTTACCTAGGTCCCAAACAGCTCTTGCTTACACCTATCCCATTAAACTGGTCTATAATTACTATGATGTACTTGGTGCAATTCGCGCCATTAGTCAAGGGACCTACAGTGTTGATGGACACCATGTGCCACACAAACTGAGGCTTCATAGTTGATAGGGAGTCTACTTATGGAACGACTTATTCACCTTATACTGTTGGCAGCATGATAATGTTTTAAGGATAATGATTTCATGCTCTCTAGATAGTAACTTGTCTTCAAGAATTCATTCATAGTTTTAATTTTTGTGTCCTACAACCTTGTGTGCATTATAATGTTTGTTCACTCCATTGGTCTAGGGAAATTAATGTCAAAACCATCAATTTTATTAAGAAACTCGCCGCTCTTCCAAAACATCTGTTATCTTATTGTCTAGTGCTTGTATTACTTGCTGCATTTTGAGGCATATTTGCCGCTGATCATCTTTTTGACATCAGGTCTTCAAGTTCCTCCATTGAGTTGACTGTTGTTAACCATGATAGACGGTATGAATTTTGATATTTAACTTCAGGGTGGTAGTTTTTTATAAAGTTATTAACCCAAAGCTTGAGGGCCTAACGTGCAAGCCGCTCTTCAAGCTCATGAAGGTTTTACAGTCAGCGTAGTGATGCATGACTTGCCACAACTTTAATTTTACTCAATGTAGATATACAAAAATGTTTATAAGTGGAATTCATGGCAAGAACTCACATTTGGGAAATTATCATTCCAATCATGACATTTTAGGCTCCAGATGATTAAGCGACCAAGTGCTCCACGCCATCATTGTCCCATTGGGGAGTATCGCCCCTATGGCAAAGAGAGAAGCTTCAGTTTGTACTATACATTTTTGAAGTCTGGGTACTGTAACACTAGGGCGTTGACCAAGGCCTTTCTAAAGGTGTCAAGATCCTTCTGACACTATTCCATACAGATAAACAAAGTGCTTTTTTCAGAAGCCCAGGAGTGGTTTTTTGATATAGCTAAAGTTAGGGATGAAGCGTCAGTAGTATCCAACTATTCACTATGATATATGTAAATTGTTCTTATTATCTGGTTTTGATATTTTTATAATGGTGTTGACCTTGGAGGGAAGTGGCTATATGCCTTTGGTGTCTATCACAAACTTGTGATACTCTGCTTTTATTCAATAGTTTAACGTCTTGGGGTTTATCTCCATGTTTGCATTAAACAGTCAGCAGAATACCTCTTCAAGGCGTTCTATATGATTAAAAAGATGCTCAAGTGGATATGATGATGTCATCTAAGCTTACAAGGACGCACAACAGGGTAAGATCGTTGAGAATGATTTCCATCACCTGTTATAATTTCACTGGGCATTCCAAAGCCCTTGCGGCAAGAAATTAGGCGGAATTACTCTTAGAAAGTGATTATTGCGCACTTCTCTTAATTGACTTCTAGCAGTTTTATTTGCAAATATTCCAATAAAAATTCATAGTGTAGAAATTTCTGGTGCCAGCAAATTTATTTCAAGTTTATTTTTTATAGAAGTGATTATGATCCCTTTTATTTTAATGTTCAGTTTACAATAGTCTTTCACCACTTTATTGATACTATCCTTCTTCTTGACAATCAAAACCAAAAAGCCTAAGAACTCTTAAACAGCTTTAGCATTCCTCAATTTACCAGACTTCTTATTTCTTCATATACTACTTCATCCGTGGTGCATGAGTAATGGATTGGATGCAATGAAGTTGGACATGGTTTCAAATTAAGGCACTGAATGACGTCGCAGGCACAGCCTAAGTCATTATTGTTAATGGAAATTTTCTCATGACATATAACAAATAAAATCAGCTCACTTTTTTTATTCTCAGTCAGTTTCATTGGGTTTTTCTAAGAGAATACTGTCAGATCGTTAGTTGAAGCTTTAACATAAAGCTTAAATTCTTCTAAAAACCAAGTGCATAAGTACTATGACCTTGTCAATGAGTGTCAGGTGTAGTTAAGCTACTACTTGATGTCTCTGCACCATCAGGGGCTCCTTTTTCATGTTGGCTAATTAAACTTTTATATCATCATGCCCTGGTAGTATCAAGTCAGGGGCTACATGTGTCTCTGATTGTATATGCTGGTATAAAGCAATTTTTTATGCAGTCCTTCAGGATGTTCAACTCCAGATCAGTACTCACAATCACCTAGTGTCCAGAGGGTATCATAACACTGCAGTTTAAATGTAGCAGTAGATTCTTGTAATTGTGAATTTGGATGAATAAGATTCTAGTTATCTTCCTTATCCATCAATAGCATATTTAAGCCAATCCTTCCCAATACTCAATGTTTGTATGAGAAGTAAAGGCAGGGTCCTTGAGTTTTTTAATGTATTGCAAACTATATTTTTTGGCTTAGAATTCTGAACGTATTCTTTGTTATATTGACAATTGCGTT
Organism: Massospora cicadina; assembly: GCA_022478985.1. Taxonomy (NCBI): domain Eukaryota; kingdom Fungi; phylum Entomophthoromycota; class Entomophthoromycetes; order Entomophthorales; family Entomophthoraceae; genus Massospora; species Massospora cicadina. The sequence continues at coordinate 124,720 of JAKSZP010011867.1, forward strand.
AAAATATTGGATGAACGCCACTTCTGTAAGGCTTTCCAAAAAAGCAATAAACCAAGTGGTGCCTGCAATTCTTCTTATTATAGACTGCCTACTCCTATCCCCACATTGCCTGAAAAGTCATATATTGAGAGGATTAGGTTCCTCTGTATAGAAATCCCTTGACTATACTGACAAAATGACAAAAATTACTTCAGGTAAATATCTTTCCTACTGCTGCACAATCTCCCAAATTAATCTAATTACCTGAAGCCCCAATTTCCCAATTTTCTTCCCTTTTTTAAAGTAAATTAACTCAATTTTATTGAAAATACTAAATTTCCAAACTCCAATTTTGATTATCCCTTAAGTTAATTCCTTAAAATCATATTTTATATTTTATATTTTTCTGCTGTCAATAGAGCACCAGAACTCTGAAAGTGGAGCATGTCTTTATTTAAGAACATTTGAAAATTTTGAAAAAGCTAAATGCGGGACCAGCCAATCATGGCATGACCCATAATCACTACCAGCCCTAATTCTTAAGACAATTTCATGATTCCAACCCTTTCCTCTCAAGCATAAATGTGACTAACCTGAAGCTGAGAAATAGTTTTAGTTTCCATAAATAGCACGGTACTATAAAGACTATTCCTTTTACATAAGCCAGTACCTTCATAATGAGAGCACTAGCCTATTTTGCTTTATTACTTTCCCATTATATTTTATATAAAAATATTTTCTGTCAAATCTATTTAAGTTTGTCATTTTTGTCAAATGTCTTTGTGCATTATGGTGCATATTGCGGCCATTTCCATGCACCCACTAAGAAACTACCCCTTGTCAGCTAGATGGCTTTAACCTTACTGATATTAGTTGCTTGGTCACTCAGGTGGTTCTTCATGAGAAGCAAGTTTGCAACTAAAGCAAACTTGGACTCCTCTAATCCTTACAGCTCCAATTATCTTATATGGGTTTTGGTTGGACAGCACATTCATGGGCGTCAACGTGGTGATAAATATCAATTGGAGAGGCAGAGAGCTGTACGCTTACTCAGAAATAGTACACTTTGGGCTATCTGGGCATTCATCACTTGATGTTTGAAACCCAGATTTAGCGGCAGCTTGGCCACCAGTATTGTAAACACAATATAACTGGGGCTCCAGTATCAATAATTTCTCATAATTTAAAATTTACTACAAATACATCACAAAAGGTACATTTAGAATATAGATAATAATGGTTGTTTAGTACACTTATGTATAGAGTGTCTTTTCTTGTCAAATAAGTGTTTGATGACATTTTCTATCTGTGAGTACACTTGACCATAATGTCCATAATTATGGTTACATTTACCCCTTCAATATAAAATATGTCAGCTGAAGGGCGTGGATTACATATCAGGGTTTATTCTAATAGATGGTATGCATAAGGCTTTTCAACTTCTTGATGTGCTTCCTGAGCTCTGGCCTCCTTTGACTGTATGCAAGTCAGTACATGCATATTTTTGTTGTTTACCAAATTGTTGTCCAGTAGTTCTTCAAAAGTTAAATGATTATGAGTCAAACTAGCAACAGTGACTTCCTAGTGGAAATTATTGTCACTAAGGAAAATTTGCTCTTTGGCTTTTTAACAAGCATCTTTATTTGCTAAAACAATAAGAATTTTGGCGTTTAATTGATGAAAGATTAATGACATCAGGTGTATTATTTTTTCCTTAATTGGGAATATCCATAATATTTAAGGTTATGTTCTCAGTGCAGATATTAACCCTTGGGATTGGCGCATACCTTTGGAACATATCACAATTTACTATCCTAAATCTTTTACAGGATAAAGGAAAGTAGGAAACAAATATAGGTAATTATGAGATATTGCGTAGTTGAGGATAAGGTATAATAAGCTGAAATAGGGATTCTTTCCCTAAAGTGAAGAATGATAGTGGAGAAAGGGAATATCATCTTGTAGGATCAGTTAATAAAGCATTTTGGGAAAAATTAATCCTAGATATGTTTTCAAGGCATACATCATTATATATCATTTCATGCTATTTATATTAATGTCAATAACCCACAACTATACCTCCTTATGTCTCATGTTGCTGATGGGCTCTACCACGATGTTGTCTGCCATGGTTCACCAGCTAAAGTGGGCACCAGACAAAAGTTTCCCCAAAACTTCCTCGCCATTTGATATGGCTTGCTAGGCTTATAATCTAGGGCTATATTAAGAATTTTTTAATTTAAGATAATCCCTTTGTTTGGCCCATTTGCAGTAAAAGATGCATGGCGGCTCCCCCTTTTGGGTTGGGCACCACTAGTGCTAAAAGAATATTAATGTCAATAGTAAATTTGAGCCATAATCTTAAGATCTTTAATTATAGATAAATAAAAATAAATATAAGCCTAGATTGCCTAAATAAATATTTTTATCATAAACTAGGGTTAAGGCTTCACACCTATGAGAAAAACCCCAACACTGCCCCCTCCAAGCCTCAAATGGGGGTAATAATGATTTTGTCAGTGTGACTAGCCTCATTATAGACCCAGACTACCAGAGCTAGTTAATTGTCATATCCAGGGTAGTTGGATTAGGTGTCAGTCTGGCGACTAAAAGTTGTGTTTCAATCTTGTAAAGATTTGCTCTTGGTTGATTATTGGTCATCAACCCAGTAATCCTTTTACTGCACAGGTTTGGTTTCCTTGTGCACTTTGCGTTGTATAGAATGTATTGTCCAATAATAGTATGATGACTATTATCTGTAGTTGAGTTTTAAACTATTATTAGGCCCAACGCTTTGGCCAGTATTTCTGATTAAATACTCCAAGTCATACTCGTAGAGATTTGTTCCTTATATTACTGTCCACTCAATCTTCATCCAGATACCCTAGTGACAGTCTCTTTCAGCCCAACACACAGTTGGCAGCTATCCTTATTGTGGTTCTCTTTGTCTCTAGATCCCCGCTCAGATCTCTACTCTTCTCTCTGAGAGTCTTCCAATTATTGCCTTCTGCAATAATATCCTTGAGATGAAACTTCACAAAGGATGATGATAGTCTAACTATACACCAAATCGACAATATTCTTAATGCTAATAATACTAGTAATAATGTTTTACTAAATGATGGTTTTCTAAATGCTAGTTTTTTATTATAGTGAATCCTAGGGAATTACATAGTAGGGGATTTGGCCATCTAACCCTCAGTTGACACCTCTTCAGATGAAATGGCAGCCATTGCCATTGAATCACCCTTCCTTATCTCAGCAGCGATGATCTTCCCCATCCTGGCTAGGATTCCATCATTGGACATCCTTGAGACCTCAAACAGAAAGATTCAGAAAACGTGTCCCCGACGTTTTCCTATTGATCCAAGTAAACCAACCAAAATTGGCTAGCGACCTGCTCAGGTAATGGGACTTTTTACCCATTATGGCAGGTCACTTCACCAACTGATTGATTTGCTAGTTGCAAATGGCATCACTCGCCTTGCAACTCTCTATTCATTCCCAATCAGTCAGTGATGAAACCTGACTGATCCCAATTGGTACACCTGATAGTTAATCACTATTAGATGCCCTTATTTCGTCAGCCACTCCGCCCAATGAGATATTAGGTATTCATCCGGATCAATCCCTGATGGATACAACCAGGTGAATATCCCAAAATCCCCCAAATGTAGTTCCTCCAAAACTCGGGCCAACAAGTTTCTGATTCACTTCTCCTTAGGTAATTTTCCCCTAGTGACACCAGGTAATCTAGCAGGCTGGGAATATGGGCAAAAATCCCAACAAATCTTATAATCTGTAGGCAATCAATATTAGAACAGAGTATTTTATTCTCTTGAAAAACTTGATTTTAAATAAAAAGAATATCAAGGTTTAATTAGTCACTCTGCTTAGGACTAACATTAGTTTTAGTGTTAAATTGGAAGAACTGAGGGGAAAATAAAAGGTAATTAGTTTAAACTTAGTTCCAAAAATAAAGTTTGGCGTTGAAATTCTTATAGGGTACACATTTTACTAAGATAGTCAATATCACCATCTTGAGAATTAAGTTAGACAAGGGACAGAGGATCGTAGCCAGCACACTGACATTTCTGTCAGATGAGAGCAACAACAAAGGAGAATGTGTGAACGTGAAACTGACAACAAAACTGCATAAAGCAATGGTATAAACATCATCGCTGACCCTGAGATTGAACAAAAGCTGGTCCAAAGATGGACAAAGAGATCCATCACATGGGAAACCTCAGCATCCTCCTCAGAAATTTAAGGGTGGTTTTGCAGCCAAGGGGAGGCTTGGTAACATGAAGCCAGGCCATAACAACAAGGTTTAGATCAGGTATATTGGGTTTTAAATGTCAGCAGCTATTGAGATTAGGCGTTTAAAGTTAATAAAAATAACATGGCCATCTAAAATTTTAAGGTCATTTTGGAAGTTTTAAATTACACTTCCAATGGGGCAGGTTGTATCTCGAAGTTACACTGGGTGGATTCTCCAAAAATGCAATGAAGTAAATAAGGAAATACAGGTTAAACTTGACCTAATTTTTATTTTTGAAAAGAGGAAATATTTATAGGCTTTTTTATGGTTTGTAATCTATCAAATTGAATTAATCTCTACACTATCAAATCTTCAATCAGTTGATCAGGATCTGATTGATCATTAACTTTGATAGATTGCAATAGATTGCTCACTCCTTCTGATGATGTCAGGGGAATTGAGGAAGGATATTTTTCAGAGATATGCAAATTTGGTGAAATCCTGACAGTCATGCTGATTTTAGGCAGCATATTTTCACTAGGTTATGTTCTGATAAACTTCTTCCAAATCAGCTTAAATTCCTGAGGCAACCTCAAGAATTTTTGGAATAAACTGAGCTAAGGTAGTAGATAAAATGGCAAAGGAAAAGTAGTTGAGTTGTTTGGCCCTGTTGACCTGTTAATGAAATTGAGGAATATTAATTCTAGCCTCATATTATTTAAAATGGCGGATGGGAGGTTTATAGATGATTCTGGTGACAGGATCAATCATCAGGATGAAAATCTCAGAGTTGATGGGTAAATTGGACAAATAGCAAATGGAAGGTAGCTTAGTTGCTGGGTTGACTAATTCATCAAGGGTAGCAGATTCAGAGCACATCTTTGCATATATTTAAAAAGTGAGTTGGAAGGCAACTGTTGGGATTTTATTCAGGATGTATTCCTCCCCTAGTTTCCAAATTAGGCGCTACAATTAGTTAAGCATAACTGCTGATTAATCCCCTGGTTTCAATGAGGGACAATATTAAAGTTATCCATTTGTGCTCCTCATTCATATGGTTTAGGCTATTTTAAGGCATTTAGGACAATCCATAGTAGTAATTATTATTATTTATATATTATTGACAATCTACACCAAGGATAATTGAAAGTTTATGGTGATAATATATTAGGGTTTACCAGCAAATTTAGGTTGAGGATAAACCAGCATCAAATACTGGTGGGTTGCCATTTGATGCCAAAGTGTGCTAAGATTACTGATGACTGATACTGAATATAATTGATCACATATTTTTCGAGATTTTTTGACAACTTACGCCAAGATAATTGTGTTGCCAGCTTTGATGCCAAAGATTTCCATTAGGCACGCATTTGATTGCCATTTTTCATCTATGGTCAAGAATTACCAGCAACTAAGACTGAGGATATTCAGATAAAATGTTATGAATTTATTATGATTAACCAGCAACCAGTGCTGAGGATGCTCAAATTAATATTTGGCACTTAAATGTGAAGATTTTAAGGGAAAGGTTGCCAGTAGAGGTTTCTGATAGCAGGGTTGGTTTGCTGGCAATAAGTGCAGATAATTATGATAGGTGGGCAGTGGATTGCCAAGTAAACGCCTAAGTATAAATACCTTAAATTTCCTAAAAATGTTTCTTTCGCCTACTATTATTATTTAAAGTGTAATAGGTCAATCTTCTTATGGTGTATTATTGAAGATCCCTAAGGTTAGGTGCTGGGTGAGTGCACCTAGGGAGTGGTCAGTGCTGCCAACTCCAATACCTGGATCTACAAGAAAGCCCCACATGGTTTGCTTGACTGTTCACTACAATGAAGGACGAAGGGGATCAACCTTGAGTGGGACAATAAGGCAGAGCGAGAATTCCCCATGTGGGTGTAGAGCTTGGCGTGTGCCTCCTGGTGGAGGTTAATCAGCACAAGGTGAAGTTGTTGGTCTGCTAAGTATGGTGAGTTGCAACGCAAACTTGTAGTGAAAAGTAGCCTATGAAATGGAAACAGCAAGGGTTCATAGTCATCATACTGCTGTCTTGGCACAATTATTGAGTTTCTAATGTAATAAATTGAAAATTTGATAATTAGTGCTCACTACAGGGGACTCTGTTAGTGTGTTGCTTGATTAACTGGAGGTATTGTTAAAAGGTGGCGCAGGCCACTGAATTTTTAAAGGGAATATGATTACTGGTTAGTGATGGCGCTGTGATTAGAAAATGTGGAGGAAACCTGACCAGCCTTCTAATTTAAGACTCATCTTAGAGGTGGAGGGTAGTGCCAAGAACCAAGCATTCATTGCGTCTATGATATTATGGACCACAAAGGATGCAGGAGACGCACTGGAAAATACTATCTGATTAATTTAGGGGTTTTTGAGATTTTAACCAGGATGGATTCCTCCCCTAGTTTCCATGGTTTATGGATTTCAATTAATCATGCACAGCTGACAATTTCCACCTAGTTTTGATTATTAATAATACTAAAGTTACCAATTTGTGCTCTTATCTGGTTGTATTAGTTATTTTGAAGTATTAGGGACAATCCTCAATAGTGATTTTTATTATCTTATTTACTGGCAATTACAGAAAGGATAATTGAAACTTATCTAATGGTTTATTATAGCTTATCAGAAAATTGAGGCTAAGATAAACCAGCACTAATTACTGGCAGGTTGTCATTTGACTCCAAAAATGGGTTATATTTACTAGTAATTGATGCAAAGGATATTTTGAACATATTTTATTATGGTATTTACCAATGACTTAAGTCAAGAATATTATATTGTCAGCTTTGATGCCAAATTTTCCAATAAATGGGCATTTGGTTTGCCATTTCATTGCCTATGGTTCAAGAATTAGTGGCAACTAAGGCTGAGAATATTTAGACAAACTATAATAAAAATTTATTACAATTAACTGGTTTTTGATGCCAATAATGAATCAAATTACATTTAGCATTTCTTAATGAAGAGTTTAAAAATGTTTGCCAGCAGAGGTTTCTGTTGACAGAGTTGGTTTGCCAGCAATAAGTGCAGATGATATCTGATAGGCAGGCATTGGATTGTCAAGTAAAAGCCTAAGTATAAATACTTTATATTCCTCTAAATAAAGATCTTTCTTTCGCCTACCTTTTATTAGTTTAAAGTGGATGCAGGTCAGCTTAGCTTGTGGAGGTAGGACTGAAGATATCAAGATTAAGTGCTGGGTGAGTGCACCTAGGGAGTGGTAAGTGCTGTTAACTCCAATACCTGGAGCTATAAAGAAGCCTCACATGGACTTTCCCAACTGGCCACCAAAACAAGGGACTGAAGGGGATTAATCAATGAAGATGATAAGACAGAGCTGATAATCATCCAGGTGGATATAGATCTTGCTGTGTGCCTTCTGGGGGTTTAATTGGTTCCAAGATGAAGTTGTTGGTCTGCTAAATATGAGGAGTTGAACGCGGACTTGTAGTGAAAGGTAACCTATGAAATGAAACATCAAGAGTCCTCAGTAATCATACTGTTGGTCTAGCACACTAATGGAGTTTCTAAGGTTGCAGATTTAAAATTAGCAACAGCAACTCTTTAAATTACTTTGAATTATATCATGTTTTTTATGGAAGTTTAATAATCTTATGTTGGGATTAAACCCTAAAGTATTAGTAACAGTGTTTTAAAATAAAGATAAATAAAAGATGTAAAATAAATTAATGTGGTAAATGAGAGCAATTTGGTCTCAAGGTCACTTGGCTCAGCTAGCTCAAGTGACTTGTTGAGGGTTTTGGTAGCCTCATCTTAGGAAAACAAATTTGGCGCTGAAGCACTTGGTTCTGTTTGGCCGTTTAGAAGTTTTGAGCCTTGGCGTCAGGAACTAAAGCAGTGTGGCATCTGGTTCTGCTGCTCCCTTTGGCTCATCAAGAGTCTTTGCTTGGCCACCAAATTAAACTCAAGATTTTCGTGTACTTAAGCTTCTGTAACATCCAAGTAATTGGCTACAATAAACTTAAGTACTTCTATGTGATCCTCAGAATAGGAGTGTTGAAATTTTTGCCCATATTCCCAGCTGACTAAATTACCAAGGGTTGCTAGAGGATAGTTCCCTAAAGTGAAGTGAATTATATATCATTAACCCGATTTTGGGGTAACACTGTTTGGGGCATTTAGGTAATTCGCCTAGGTCAGATCCATCAGGGATCAATCCAGGTGAATGCTTAAGATCTCGTTAGGCAGAGTTACTGATGAAATAGGGGCATCTGATAATTGGTTAATGATTAAATATTAAGTGTACCAATTGAGATCTATCAGGTTTCATCACCAACTGATTGGGAATTTAAGGATTAAGTTGTGAGGCAAGTGATGCCATCTGAAACTAATGAATTGATAAGTTGGCTTGTTATTTGCTTTATTGGGTAACAAGTCCCAATACCTAAGCAGGTTGCTTGCCAAATACAGTTGGCTTGCTGGGATCAAGAGAAAAATGTTTGGGACACGTTTTCTGACTCTTTCCATTTTTTGTCTCAAGGATGTCCAATGACGGAACCCTAGCCAGGATGGGGAATACCATTGCTTATGAGACAAGGATGGGTAATTCAATGGCAACGGCTGCCATTTCATTGAGGAGTGCCAACTGAGGGTTGGGCGCTGAATTTCCACTATAAATTCCACTAAGAATTCACTTGTTAAATATACTTTTTACTGGACAATACTTTTTACCATAGATCTTTAACCATTAAGTAGTATCATACCAGAATCCATTTTGAGTTCTATTATTTTTCAAGGAAATTATTGCTGTATGCTTTAATTGGTAGACTCTTTAGGATAAAGTGTAAGGATCTGAGTGGGATCCAGAGAAGAGAAGCTGAACTGAAATGGGAATCGCTGCTGACTGTGTGTCACCAGAGAGAAGTGTAAATGAGGATCTGAGAATGGATCAAGTTAGGTGGTATAAGTGAACAAATCCCTATTTAGAACATCCTAGTATCTTGAGAGGAAATACTGGTCAAGCGTTGGACCCAATATTAGTACTTTATTCACTTATGGATAATAGTCTCCACACTACTATCAAGTAAATATGTCTTACTATCAGACAATGCAGAGAATTGCACAATACCAAACCTGTGCAGTTAATTAATTTAGGGTTATCAGCTGAGAATAATCACAAAATCCTATAAGTTTTAATAATTGGTGCTTACTACAGGGGTGTAGTTGAGTTGAAATACTAGGACGCGATGTCATATAAGGACAGAATAAAAAACTCTGGATAGTGCTGGCAACCTTCAACCAAAATGCCCTGAATTTGGCAGATCATTAAGAATTTGCTGCCTTGGAGAAGAGAGTCACCAAGGTTAAGGAAGGGGTCAATAATGTCATGTTTTGGAAATGAGTTACTTGGAAAAGTAATGTCATTGAAGAAAAAAAGGTGATTTAGTTTAAGAAGTCTTTTTTTTGAAAATATAGCATGAAGTGGATCTCGCTTGTTTAAGAGCATTTAGCGGATATAGAGTGGCTGATTAAGCAAGTCGAGGAGTTGAAGACTCAAAAATGCAAATGTGAGCCATATGCAGCGATTGACACCAAAGAAAGAACTCCACAGACTCCAGTTGGAAAGATGACTACCCTAATAAACATGCTTCCCAATTTCACAGCTATTATGGAGATGATGCCCCAAAAATACTCCTCAAGTGAGCTTAGTAGCTGAAACAAGAGAGGTGGCTAGAGAAACCTTGGAGGAGTTCAAAGAAACACCAAAATTGCTGACTTTCCATCAGGGTAATGCCCTGGTTTTTCTGATTTTTTAATAAGACAATAACAGATATGTGATCGTCAAAAGTCTTTGATGGTGATGAATTGCCTGGATAACAATTGTCAAAACCTAGTGTTGACATATTTATAGGGGGACAGCTGGTCATATTCAGAGGCTAAGTCAGCCATTATGAAGGAATTTGGAATCCTCATACGCATGTTAAAGCCCAAGAAAGAATTTATGGGCATTCAATTTTATAAGGGTGAATCCTTATCAAGTTTTTCCAATCGTTTTTACTGGAATCACATATTTTGGTTGTGAAAAAGTGCTGGATAATTTCAATGCCCAGATTGTGCTACAAGCAGCCTTTCAGCCCTATCGCAATTCACATCAAATGATGTCTTCTGTGTTCACAACAGAAATTACCACCTCTTAAATGGTGGCCATTTGAAAATATTGGGAGCTACCTTTGATGCCACAAATAGAAGTTTCAAGTTGAATCCAGTATGAAATTTGAATACCATGAAGGGGACTGAGGGTGCTAAGGAGATGAATAACCAAACCATGCCAGAAAATAAGTTTGAAGACCTTAAACGGATCAATAAGAAGGAGTAAGTATGTTACCAGTTCATAGGAAAGAGAAATTTCACTGTGCACTACAAGAAACCTGAAGATTAAGCTTAGGAAGTTCCACTTCTTCAAAAGAGAATTAGAATACCTGGTATTTATAATCAACTATAGTGGACTGCAGCTGCAAGCCCAGAAGATTGAAGCCATATAGCAAATAGCTGTATCAAAGAGTGTCCAAGATATCCAAGTATTCCTTGGAATGGTTGGATAAATATAAGATTCATTCAGGATTTTGCAATAATTGTTGAGCCCCTCTTCCATTTGTTGAAGGATCCAAAAAATAATACACATGGAATGAAGAGACCCTGAGATCCTTTGATGAGTTACGCCAGTATCTTGTAGAATCCTCAATTTTGAAATATCTGAATATTAATCAGGAATTTATAATGCAAACCAATGTTTCATTGATGGAGATTGGCGCCATATTATACCAAGCAGATGAGCTTAGGGATGAACATCCAGTGGCGTATGTGAGCTGGACACTCTCAGCCGCTGAGAGGAATTACACTGTGACTGAGCGTGAATTCCTTATGGTCATTTAAGCCTGTAAACAGTTTTGGGTGTACATCCATGGAATGAAATTCAAGTGGTGATGGGCTACTCCTCGTTGCATTGCTGCACTATTTACAAGAACCAGAAGGATTGGCCCAATAAGCATTATAGCTACTGGCTTACAATTATGAGATTGTCCACTAATATGGGGCTTCTCATCAGAATTTGGATAGCTTATTGGAGTTACCAATGGTCCAGATGGTATATCAGCAGGTGGATGAGCTATTACAGAAAATTGTTGATGGAAAAAAAAATTGGAATGTGCCCTGAGAAATCCAAGATGCACTTTGAAAAGCGATGGAAAACACTGGGACTATGGATGGACAAGTTTTCAAGCCAATCAATGGGAAGTGATTACTATTCCCAAAGCTGTTGGAACGAGTGGCTATTGCCAAAGCCGCTCATAAGGTTGTTGGACATGGAGGCCTAAGAAAAATGACCAATCATATTCGCCATTATTACTACTGGGATCCTATCAGCTACAATGTCGCAGACTATCTGGCTTGTTGTGTGGATGCCAGTTGCACAAGCCTCATAAGAACATGACTGGATAATGAATGGTCCGCTCTGGATTTGCTTGACATATGGTGTCCATCGACTTGATGGGACCACTGATGATGAGCACAGGGGTAGTCAAGTACATAATAGTTGTGATCAATCATCTGATGAGATGGGTCAAGACAAAGGCCCTGGTGAAAGTAGATGCTACCAGTACTGTGAAGTTCATCCTAGATCATGTAGTATATTGACATGGATGCCCGCAGGTCCTGCTGAGTGACAATGGGACAAATTTCACATCTCATGTGATCCCGCAATTAAATGAAATTATGGGGACCTGAGGAGTTGTGTCTGTACCTTACCGCTCAGAGATTAATGGACTGGTAGAATAAGTCAATAAAATGCTGGCCGCAACGCTGAGGAAGCTGGTTGAAGGAAGAACTTCCATGTGGGGTATGCAACTGAGTTTGGTGATGTTCTCCTACAGTATAAGTCATTATATGGTGACAGGAAAAACGCCGTTTGAGTTGCTATATGGAAGGAAAACCGCTTTGTCACTGATTTTATATTTGGTGGTAGAACCAACAATGGGGATTAGTGCCAAGCAGCACCTGAACTGATTACCAATAATCCTGATTGAAATGCAATTGTAAGACTTTAATACAACTTTGAAGAGTAGAATCTGAGCAAAAATGATGGATGATAAGAACTGACTGGCCTTATTAGAATATTGAATAGGAAAAAGAGTTGTCTATTGCAATATGCATTGTTTCAGATGAAGAAACAAGTTAGATGCGTTGTGTTTAGGTCCTTTTAAGATTATCATCAAGATGGTGACAGATGCCTACTCCATCAAGAACCTCTTGGATGGAAGGATAGTAAATCAAGTCCATGCTGAGTATCAAAGCAGTGTATTAAAAAATAATGAAAAAAAGAGTTCCTAAAGGACTGCTGAACCATTAAGTTGGTTATGTCCTAATGATTTGGTTAAGTCCAAAAAAGGTTTGCTGAACCAAACTTGAAAATTAAGTCTTAAAAAAGTAAGACCTTTGAAAAATAAGAAACTGGTAGGTCTAAGTATACCTAGGAACCAGTTTGGGGGAATAAAATAAAAAGATGGACCTCTGAAATGAAAAAAGGTCATATCTTATAGAAAAAAGAATAAAATAAAAGTTTGGTAAAAAAGGAAAATCTATTAAACGCGCATAGAAAAAAGTATTTTTATAATTCTTATTTTTTTATTGGTTATCCTCAACCCAGGGATGATTCCACCTATGTTGCCTCTTGGGGGGAGAATGGATCACAGTAGGAGTAAACAACCCATTAAAATCTATGTGAGATCAGATGCTAGCAAGGTCTAGATCTAAACAAAACCAAGTTTATTGAGCGGATGCTTATCCCTTCAAGAAAGTGACTAAAGGAAGAGAAATAGAAATGTCAGAACATGCCAAATGCAATACCCAGAGTGGGGAGGAAAGCAACAGAACAAGAAGAGGCAGGCAGCAAAAACTCAGAGTAATCTTGATATGACCCCAGAGCTGAAAATTGGCCTTGAGCACTTGCGTCAGGCTTCATCAAGAGTACTGGACATATGGGCTGGCATCAAGCAAGGGATACTAGGCAGGGGTTGCCAAATCATGCTCTCTATTAAAGCCATCAGTGGAAGATACCAATGAGATGTGCCATAAATGAGATAGTCATTCAAGGAGCAAATGGCATCCTGAAGTTGACAACTGTTGGAATTTAACCAGGTGGAATCTTCCAATGATTTAACTTTATTTGGGATGATATGGCCAATCCTGGAAGAAAGGCTCATTGATTAAATTTAGTTGTATTTAATATGATTGTTGGTTAGTTGCTCCCCAATTTGGGTTGAGCTGAAATTAGTATTCCGCCAGGTTTGGAAGTATGTTTGAGTGGGGCCAATCAGTGGCCCCAAATTAGTATAAGGATCACCAGCGACTAATAACTGAGGTTTTAATTGGTATCAGTTAGCAGAATCAGTGCTCAACGCCAAATGCCATTTGTGGAGTGTTGTGGGATTTCCAGTGGAAAGCCAATGTATTTGCTTTTATTGTTCATCTATGAATTCAATTCCTGTACTGATAATCTGATGTCATCAGATCCAAAAATTATGAGTTTGAGGCGGCTGAAATTGTTTATGCACTTCATTTATTATAATCAATTATCACCTAAATAAGGGGATTCCTGATCAATTAACTGAGATAAGATGAGAAGAGATGTTGGCGAGATGCCAAGATATTCCAAGTCAACGCAAGCAACTGAGGTTGTTTCTAATGCAATATGATTAAATCAAAGGTCAAATCCCAAATTTGATATTTATTTATATTAATTATTTATATGGCTCAACAGCGACTTAAGGCTGAGGATGAGCCAAAACTAATTCAGACATCAGGAAGAATGAGGAGAGAGGGTTGACGCCAGGGAAGAGAATAGTGAAGTAGAGAATATGAAGAGTAATTGGCTGGAAGAACCAGCGGAAGAGCCAATAGGTCAGCTTTGGGCATAGTAGCCCTTTTGTAAATAGTATTGATACCTGGTGCTTCCTTCTCAATAAATATCTCCCTTTGCGTAATCTACCTTTTGTTATAAGTTTATATTTATTTCGTTGGTTGGAGTATTAGGCTAGAGGATTCCCAAATGGCGCAGGTGACATGCCAAGGGGTTTGCCAGCGCTGCTGGCCCCATAGCCTAAGGCAAAATGGCAAGGGTGACCAGTCTTCATAATGGTTGGCCTACCAACTAACAGAACCCAAAGTCAATTTTCTAACAGTGGTGTTCACTACAGGGGGCTCTGCTGATTGGTGCTTAAGTAGCCTATGGGTTGGTGAAGAGGTGGTGGGAATGTGCCACTGTGGTTTGTTTCTGGCGGTTGTTGGTGGTGGGAAGGGGCAAGCCCTGAGTGCCCACCCCAGACGCTGAGGTTGGAAGTAGGAGGATTACCATCTGGTTAAATAAAGGGAAATGTCAGAATTTTAACCATATGGAATTCTCTAATAATTTAATGTTATTTGGATTATAAGGCCAATCCCGGTGGAATGGCTCATTGAATGGATTTCATTGTATTTAATATAATTGCTGGTTAGTTGCTCCCCAATTTGGGTTGAGCTGAAATTAGTGTTTCGCCAAGTTTGGAAGTAGGTTCGATTGGGGCCAATTGGTGGCCCCAAATTAGTATAAGGATCACTGGTGACTAATAGCCAAGGATGATCCAATTGGTATCAATCAGCGGAATCAGTATTTGACGTTAACTGCCATTCATGGACTGTTTGTGGGATTTACAGTGGAAATCCAATGTATTTGCTTCAATTTTTCATCTATGAATTCACTGCCTGTACTGATAATCCAATGTTGGCAGATCTGAAAATTATGAGTTTAAAGCATCTGAGGTTGTTTCCGGCGCCTCATATATTATAATCAATTATCACCTGAATAAGGCGAATCTTAATCAATTAACTGAGATAAGACGAGAAGAGATTTCAGCAAGATGCCAGAATATTCTAAGTCAAAGTGAGCGACTGAAGTTGTTTCTGGTGCAATATTATCAACTCAAAGGTTGAATCAAATTTGATATTTATTTGGATTAATTATTTATACAGCTCACCAGCGACTTAAGGCCAAAAATGTTCCAAAACTTAGACATCAGGAAGGACAAGGTGAGCGGGTTGATGCCAGGGAAGAGAATAGTATAGTAGAAGAATAAGAAGAGTAGTTGTCTGGAAGAACCAGCGGAAGAGCCGTTAGGTCAGCTGTGGGCGCAGTAGCCCTTTTGTAAATAGTATTGATACCTGGTGCTTCCTTCTCAATAAATATATCCCCTTGCCTAATCTACTTTTTGTTAAAAGTTTATATTTATTTCAATGGTTGAAGTATTAGGCTGGGGGATCCCCAAATGACGCGGGTGACATGCCAAGGGGTTAGCCAGTGCTGCTGGCCCCGTCGCCTAAAGTGAAACGGCAAAAGCTGACCAGTCTTCATACTGGTTGGCCTGCCAACTAGCAGAGCTCATAGTCAATTTTCTGACAACTACTATGAGCTTCTTGGAAGCTGAAGCAGAATGAGCAATGAAATCCAGGAGAGGCTGGAAGCTTCGTGGCCAACTTCTAAGAACTTGTCCAGCAAACAAAGAGCACAGGCTGCAACATCTTGATCTAGGATGTTTTTAAGATTGGAGGAGTTCAGAGCTATGGACAAAGCCTCAGTTACTTGGGCTTGCAATTCTGCATAGGGAGTTTAAAATGTTCGCTGTTTCCAATGGCTAGTTCAGTGGCCAAAACAGCTGGCTTATAATATTGACTGAGTTGGAAGAGGAACTCCTGAAGCAAGTCCAATATGGTGAGGAACAAATGATCGAGTATAGAGGGCATTGCTTCAGGAGGTTTGATGATGATGGTAGGAGTATCTGTGAATTAAGCCAAATCCAGGAGAATTTTAAAATCTAACTCAGGAATTGATGACAGGAAGGATTGGTTGCAAGTTGTTTGAGACAATTGCTAATCTGGTTTCATTGGTGTTGGTTACCATTTCTGGTAATTCCAAGAAAGGACCAGTCATGGGCACTTGACTGGAAGTATGAGTCCTTGAAGGACTGTAGAAGAGGTTCAGCATGCAGATAGAAAAATCAGCTGGAAGAGCTGAAGGTTTTATCAGACATGCTACCAAGCAGCGGTTGGTACCGAGATTCTGAATTTTAAATATGGGCTGGAAGAGAGAAGGATGTCAGACTTATATGATAGTTGACATTATGCACTCTGAAATCAATTAAGCTCTAATTTTAGAGAAATTAATCTCAAAATTAATGAGATAAGCTCTCCAGAGAATAATTGAGAATGATATGAGCCAAGAGGCTATTATGAGAAAATAGCAAGGGTGAACATAAATGAGCATTCTTAATTGTGCCATGAAATGAACATTGCTGGCAAGAATCTCCTGTCAAGGATGAGGAGAAAATCAGGAAATTGAGGACACCAGACCAAAAATCCTGAATATGATAGTGGGTCATATGCCCTGATGGGGGGAAACCCAGATCCTGGGATTAATATCATCATGAGTAACTCGATCAGCCCAGCACAAAAGAAGGTCATGGTAACCGTGCTCTGAGAAGGTGGTAGTGAGGAGGAAGAGGAAGAGAGACGCATGCTGAAGATCATTCTGAGCAGCATTGACTACTGAATGATCATACTCAACTTGAACAAATGAAGTATTTGACCAAGTGTCTGAAGAAGTGTTCTCCTGTCCCAAGCATTTTCTTACTGGAAATCTAAGCAAGAGGGGGGATGTGTTGGTATTTTTGCCCATATTCCCAGCCGACTAGATTACTAGGGTTCTCTAAGGGATATTTCCCTATATTGAAGTTAATTGGATATTGGTTGAACCTGATTTTGGGGTAACAATGTTCATAGTATTTTAAAATATTCGCCTAGGTTGGATCCATCAGTGATCAATCCAGATGAATGCTTAAGATCTCATTGAGCAGATCTGCTGATGAAATAAGGGCATCTGATAGTTGATCAATGATTAACTATATGGTTTATCAAATTGGGATTGGTCAGGTTTCATTACTGACCAATTGGAAATTTAAGGATCAAGTTGCAAGATGAGTGATGCTGCCTGCAACTAGCAAATCAATCAGTTGGTTTGCAACCTTCCAAAATGGGTAAAAAGTCCTATTACCTAAGCAGGTCGCTTGCCAAATATGGTTGGTTTGCTGAGATCAAGAGGAAAGCGTTAGGGACACATTTTATGACTCTTTCCATTTTTAAGTCTCAAGGATGTCCAACAACGGCATATTAACCAGTAAGTTGAAAACCATCGCTGATGATATGAGGATGGGTAGTTTGATGACAATGGCTGCCATTTCATCAAGGAGGTGCCAACCAAGGGTTGGGCACTGAATTACCACTATAAATTTCTCTAAGAATTCACTAATAAATATACTTAGACAGAAAGCGCTGATTATCAGAGTATCATTAAAATATACTTTATCAAAGTCTATTTTAATTTCTATTCTTTATCAAGAAAATTATTGCTGTGTGCTTTAATTGGGAGACTTTTTGGATAAAGAATAAGGATTTGTGCAGGGATACAGATAAGAGAAGCTGAACTGAATTGGGAATTGCTGCCCACTGAGTGTCACCAGAGAGAAGTCATAAACAAGGATCAGAGCATGAATCAAGTTATGCGGTACCATGTAATGCTTCTAATTAAGGACATCATAAGTATTTTGAGAGGAAATACTGTCTAAGCGTTGGGCCTAATTTTAGTACTCTTTTCAACTATGGATAAAAGTCTCCATTATATTATCAAACAAGTACATCTTACTATCAGACAAGGTGGAGAATTGCACAACAACGAACCTGTGCAGTTATTTAATTTAGGGGTTATCAACTGAGAATGACCAAGAACCTTATAAATTTTAGCGGGTATGGATCTGCTGATAAAATTACAGGTGGGGCAATGGATAAGATTTGAGTTGGCGGAATCATTGTGGTGTGCTCTTGCTCCTCCACCTCTGTGGGACATAATGTGGGGTTATGGCTCAGAAAGTCTGGGAGAACATTCTGTGAACCCTTTACAAACATGTATTTAGAGTTAAAATTGCATAAGTCACGGTAGGTCCAGGCCTGATGGTGTGCCAACTTCTGCGGTTTACAAAAGTACATAAGAGCTTAGTAGTGCATCTGTACTGTCACCTCATGTGTAGCGCCCTGCAGGAGGTACCGCCAATGGGTTAACGCCTATGAAACAGATGACAATTCCTTATCATAAATATCCCAGTGCTTCTCCATAGACTTGAACTTTCAGAAAAAAAAATGCTACTGGGTGCTCCACTCCCTCGTGGTCCTGCAACAAGACTGCTCCCACCACCGCATAAGAGGCGTCACATGCAACAATGAATGGTTTGGTTGCATCTGTATGCTTGATCACTGGCAGCGACACAAATACCTATTTAATAGAGTCAAATGCCTGCTGGCATTCTGTGGTCCAACAGAATGGGAAATTCTTGCTGGTGAGGAGGTGAAATGGCACATCCAATTGTTAGAGAGTAGGAATAAATTTCTTTAAGAAAATGATGGTGCCTAAAAAGCTCCACAACTGTTTCTGGGTCGTTGGGGTGGGCCACTCAAGGATGGCTTTAAGTTTGCAGGTCAGAATTGCATAACCATTTTTAAACCAAGTTACCCAAGAAGGTAACCTCATTGCAGAAGAACTTGCATTTGGATGGCTTCACAAATAGTCCCGCCTTGTGCAGAGCGGCAAGCACAGTCTCAAAATCTATGACATGCTGTTCAGGGGTTGGGGAGTGAATGAGGATATTTTTGATGTAAACAATTGTGCATTTGTTGCACATATTGCCCAGCACGTCATTGATCGCCCGCTGGAATGTGGCAGGCACGTTCTTTAGCCCAAAAGTCATGACATGGAACTGGAAAATGCCATTCCTTGTCCTGATAGCAGTAAGCACTACTAATCTTTGGCTACCTTTATTTGGTTGAAGGCGTTCACCAAATCGAGTTTTAAAAATACTCATTGACTGCGTAGTTGCTTAGAAATTGTTTGTTCTAACAGAAGTGGGTAGGGGTTGTGGAATGTGACGTTATTATGGTGACCATAATCCACACATGGGCACAGTGTGCCGTCAGCTTCTTTGCAAACACAATGGTAAAGATAGCTGGAGAGGTCTCCTTGAAGAGCCATCCCTTTTTAAGCATGTCGTCAATCCACATATCCATGGCTGCAGTTTCTTCCACTGTATGGGAATATATTGATCAATTGGTGCTAATTACCTCCGCTGTCATGCGGAACTTAAGGTCATACTTTGAACGTGGTGGAAGTTGAGCGGATTTTTTTAATATCAGAGATCCCCTTATACGCCATCAGAGATTGAAGAAAATTAGGAGGCAAGTCCATATGTGTGGCGAGTGTGTAAATAGTACCTCTGTTCTGATCTTTACCTAAAGTGTCAAGGAGCGGAGCTCACCACCACCCTGAGCATTTTCAAAGGGTAACATGTTTGAAGCCGAAGTTAATCTTCACTTGTTGGCGTCTCCACCAACCCTCACCAAAGATAACTGGGATTGCTAGGTCAAACATGGCTGAGAAATAATCATAGAATTTAAAATTGCCCACTCAGAGTTAAACCAGATGACGCACCTTATAAATTTACTGTATGGCAGAAGATGCAGCCAACACCTCTGGCCCAACCTCCAAGACCAAGTCCAACTGATGCGCCAACTTCAAACTCATAAAATTCCCTGCCACCCCTGTGTTTACCAGGGCCTCAAATGACACCTTATATGCACCCAGATGGATTTCCAATGGAAGCAGAAAATAAGCTTGATCCTGCTTGTAGTTGAGTGTTTTTGGTATTGCTGAGCTAATGGTGGTAAACAATGGAAGGAGGGAAAAATCTGATATGAACTTATTATGGCTCGCTCATATGTCTTTAGCAAAAAACATTAAGCACAAATTTGGATCCTAAACATTCTGGCCTATGGGGCCAGGATTGAGCTGAACTCTTCCAACTGGAAAGAGGTTGGGTGCTGTTTTGTAAAACCCCATGTGAAATCCCACCAAAAGGGTAAGATGGAGAGAGTCAGAGTCATTTGTCACTCCATTATGTTATGGAGCGTGCTGATAATTATATTTAGACCAACCTGGGACTCCATGTGAGTTACCACCCAGAACCCAGAAGCAGAATTCTGTGGGCACAGACATCCAAAATAACATGTTAAAGATCATATACCAGCCATGAAGGCCAGCCATAGGGTGCCTAGAAGCGGGGTCATCTCACTTTTTAATACAACCAATCGCTAAAGACCAAAATTCGGGGCTTATTATGCTTTTTGCAGATTTTTATTTGGGAGATAAGTTAGGGAAAATTAGGAAATTGAGCGATAGCAGTAGCTGTTGAGGATCACTGCTTATAAGCTTTCTGAGGAAAATTGAGATGTGGGCACAACTACTGATGGGAATAAATTAATATTAGACTGTCAGATTGGGTTTCCAGACCTAATTTGTGACTGACTTATATCTAGACCACTTGGTCAAATTAATTCCAGGCTCATTACTCAAATTTATTTTTCCATCGTGCAAATCATTTGCTATGGCAGTGACATTTTGGGTGTTCAGCAAGTTGCGCCCAAGGCCAATCCACATAAGGCTGGACCCAGATGGTGGGGAAGGGTTTAATCACCCCCATACTTGTTATGGACGGTTGCAATATCAACAAAATGGCGGGATCTCAGCGGGTTTAAGGTGTTTTGAGCAATTTTATCACCTCCTGGCAAATCCTCTAAATGTTTTCCACCAGCGTGGCGGAGGATAGTGCTGGGAGAGGCACTGCAACTCTCAGGGGGTACGCCATGAACCACCTCTCATCCACCACATGGGCCATGTTACCCTGGGTGGTGAGAGGCACAGGTGCTGGCCTCCACCCCTTTTTTAGTGGATCAGGAATTGCTCTCAATCCAAACGGAGTGGTTCCTTTTTAATACTTACAGTCTATGGATGTAACAATATCCTGTATGTGCGCCACCATGGTGTTAATTCTTTCTACCATTTGGGCATCTCTTCATAAAGTTCTCAGTGTAAATCCCCGGTGCATTTATGTTACAAACCCATTCTATGGTTATCCCTCTAAGAGTTATGAGTTCCTCAACAACCTGTGTTGGCTTTTTATTCATCTAGGGTACAATTTGGTTCATTAAATCATAAGGCTATGTAATTTGTCCTCACACTTAAATTATTACCCTATGCCTTCTGTGAAGATGCTATCAAGGCATTCTAATAGGAGACATTTGTCATCCTACTGCATTTTAGTGGGTCTCATAAAATCACTTATCTTGATGATATGGTGGTCCAGTATATGCAGAAGATGGCAGATAAATGATTGGACATAGGAGGAGATATATTCCAGCTAAACTTTCAGGTATGAGTCATCTGGTGAGGACAGTAGTAGTTGATCTGAGGTACACATGTAGTTTCATAATGTCTTTAATTCTGTTGATGCAAAAACTTTCCATAAATTTTTCTCCTGGATCACTAGAATAAAGTTGATACTCTCTGAGGAACCACTATATTATAGTTCTGAGTTGCTTGAGGGTGATATTTTGTCAATCTCCTTTCTGTGATTATTATTATTTCATGAAAGCCACAAGTTAATCAGCTAATGTTGTGTCTTCATGCTCACGAAAAAATTCTACAATAAAAAGGTTGTATTCCCATCCAAAGTATCCATGGGCTCTCTGAGTATTTGCCTGGAGGCCCACAAGGTCCTTACACATGTAGTATAATGATTTGCTGTTGGAGCTATAATGATCTACATAATTCTAGTAGTTTGATAAGTTTAATTGGTTGAATCAATGGCCCCTTGTAGTAAGCACCAATATCAATTTTCTGATAGATTGTTCTCTGTATACATATATTATCTAGCAGAAATTTTTACAGGGTTCTTAAACTATTGATATAACAGGAAGTAATATGACAATCGCCAGCTCTCTATATAATGGAGAAAGGGTAAAATGACAAGTTTTGGCACAAGCTATCTTTATCATTGGAAAAGTCACACTACTGTCCAGTCTCAAAATCTCTCTCTAACTACTCCTCTTAATGGCATAATTACAATACCATCCGGTTAAGCTATCTTAAACCTAATATTATCTTCACCTCTGTTCATCCTTGTTCGTTTTAGGCTTATTTTCAGCAGTCTTTATACCTTTTCTTAGGCTGCCTTGCCAATTCTTCCTAGGTTCTCAGAGATTATATAGCAATTTTGGCCATGTTTGGGTGTAAGTCATGGGGTTTCTCCCTCCATTTGGATTGTGGAGTGTTCCTTTTTCTATCCAAGCAGGGGCCAAGAAGGCTAGAAGCCCCCTCATTTCCCACGGTGACCTTGCTCATATGTTTGATAAGCGGTGGGTCATCATTTACCCTTTAAGGCCCCACCACCCATTCCATTATTAACTTCAAATTAATTGATACTACAAATCAAGGGGATTTGTGCTGAGCTATTGGGGCATTGGCATTCTCATGGGACAAACAAACGAAATGAAGTAGTGGGTAACAAGTCTTCAGCATTATGGCCAGATAGTCCTAAACATTTGGCAACAAAACTGATGGGTGAATAGTTTTGGCAGATAAAGTGTTTAGTGCCAAATCTTTGGCAAAGCTTGCCAATGGCATCTGGTCATTGGGAAATGCTGCCACGAGAATAAAAACCCCCGCTGGAAGCATTGAAATTCACGTCTGACATTTCTCGCTTGGCCAAACAGATTCTGGAGTGACCAGGTGCTGGTTAGTTGGTCATCCTGACCCCTTCCTAACCTCATGGGACCGCTATGTGGGGTGGCCTTGGGAGGCTCCCGCAGCCTGTTGGGAAAGATGCCATCACTCCAGTTATCAAAACTAAAGAAAATAGGCAATTTGGGAATAGGTGGATGAACCAACAATGACTTGGCCCACTTTAATTAATTTCAAAATTGGTTCTAATTAAGTTCATTTTCCCTCTCTTGCTTGAAGTTTGCCAGGTTAGGCCTAATCTCAAGGGCCCCAATCCCACGCTTTCCTAAGCTATTCCCCAAATCAATTATCTATTTAAGCAGTTGGAACACACTGAGAAAATTGACGGTCAACTTTCTAGTTTTTACTTCAATAAATCACCGTAATCCAAGTTCTATTTTATATATGACAATTACAAACCACCCAATCCAATTCCATATTTCCCAGCACCCAGCACCCAGACCCAAAGCCCCTTGGGCTGTGACAATATAGTTCATTGCCTGGTTGCTATTTCTTATTATGGCTTATTGGCACACATGGTTAATTCTCTTGCATTTAATTCTCTTGTCATTTGAGCAGCAGTTCCCATGGCATTTGAAAGTGTCTGTTGGATGTTTTTTCATCCAGACTGGCAGGCCAGTCTAAAATTACTTGCACTCTCATGACACTGGAACCCAATATCCTCAACTTGGCCAATCCCTCTTAATACTAATGGGCATTATTTGATTATGGTTTTTTAATGAAATCATGTATGCCTTTCCTGTTCTCAAAAATTTTAGTGTTAGTAGAAATTGACCGCTGGATTTTTAATATCATAAAACACTCTAGTCACTAATTTAGCAACCAGACAATATAGGAATTTACATATTTTTTTCCATTTTTCAAATATTTTTTCCATTTTTCACATAATTTTTTCTGCTTTAAATTTTTTATAATTTAAATTTTTAATCCATAAAAACTAAACTTTAGAACAGAAAAATTTAAGTTCTGAATCAAGAAAAAAATTGTGAACAATGGAAAAAATATTTGAAAAATGGAAAATTTATGTGAAATCCTATAATATGATAATCTAGGTTTATTTGTTTAGGAATATCAGTGTCAAGAGATTGATATGACCAGACGATAAGTTGCACCTTTTGGGGGATCAGAAATTAGTTGAGGTGAGCCTCAAGCTTGAGTGGAAAGTTATATTGATATGAAGAAAATCAAATTACTAATAGCTTGGCAGATTAAGGAAATTTCACCAAAACTTCAAGAAAGAAAAAATTCCTAAAAGGGAACAAATATGAGTTTACTAAGCAGAAGGGTGTAATTGACCTTGATACCAAGATAAGAGTTGAGCGGAAGAATGAAAGGGAGAGGTTTTTTAGTAGTCCACAGATAAGTTCTGCGTTTATTATATTATAACAAAAAAGCGTTTATTGGGGTGATTGCTCCATAAATTATATCTATCAGTTTTTATTAAGAGTTGGTAATCTGTATATTGTCCAATTCCGTTGCTCAGTGGCTAATACCCTGTGAAAATAAGGTCAGCAGAGTTAACCCATATCACCAAAAAATTAACAGTGATGCTCACTATAGGGGGCCACTGGTCAACTGTAGAATATCAGCACTAGGGCATGGCGAGCACTCACTCGTTATACCAAAACTTGATCAGATTTTATGCTCAATATTCCAAGGAATTAGGGAAGCATTCAATGAAGAACTGGCACTTTTCATGGTTACAGAGACAGGTGAAGAGGATTCTATGATTGAATTGCAGTTAGGAACTTGTCCTGCGTTGGCAGCAGATCAACAGTGTCAGTCTACAAACTTGACCCTTCAGAAGCTGTGGGGGATTATAAAATGGCTTCTGAGGGGGTCTCAACTTTATGAAGATGAGGTGGGGGAGCATGCTATGAATTTATTCTACAATCAACAGGACCAAGAAATCTGCTACACATTGTATATGACCTATCTCAATGTGACTACCATGGGGCTGTCTCACTGGCTTGGTACCCATGGGACTGAGGAATATTTGGTTGCATATGTGCAGCCATCAATTCACCAGCTACTGCGTGTGCTGGCCCGCCACAACATTGAGATTGGGGATGTATGTCAGGGACTGGTGTACTACTGACCAGGTTGGGTAGCTAACCATGAGTTAGCATAACCAAGGGGTTTAGCCCAGTATGACAAGGACACTAGAGGTGTCCAGGTATAAGGAATGGTGGATAAGCTGGTATGAGAGTTGCTTAGAGACATGGCTTTAAAAGGGGAAAGTTGAAAGGGAGTTTCTTGTAGATTGGGGTGGTAGATCAGTATTAATAAAACTTTAGTAATTAAACTTAATAGTGTTTGCATTATAAGAATATTTTTATTGACCGCAAAGATTAACCAAATGAAAGTCTTGGTTTTATATACCATCCAACTTCCTGGACTTACCTAAGCTTAGTTGATTTTAAACAGTGCACTATTCTTCTCTGGAGCTTATGGGATTGCAACTTGCATGTGATTTTGAAAGGCAGTGGGAATCGTCTCAGTCTCATCATAAATTTATTTTGGTGCGATTAATTGACTCAATACTATTGCAAATGAAGTAATTTAAACAATTAATCGAACATTTTCATCACAATCATTCATTTGATATGCAATGATTCGATCTAACTTCATCACATATCATATTGATCTGACTGACAATATCTGTAATCTCAGGAATTCAACTAATGTCAGGATTTACCCTGACAATGTCATGCAATTTGTTCAAGTGCAGCAGAAGGATTCTTGCCTTCTATTTGAACGCCTTGATCATTCTTTCTTGGATGTTCAGGGGACGCTTGTGCAGGTGGACAGCCATGTTTTGGACGTCCGCTGTCACTTGGATGAACTGGTTCCCCAGTTGAATCAGGAGTTGCCTCAAATGATAGGGGAACTATTGGACCAGCATCGCCTATTAGCAGAATGGATTTGGGATGTCAACACATTGGGAAGCAACACCAATCAGTTTATGATGGACCTAGATGAATGGGTTGAAGCGATTGAAGCAGTGATGGTCCAGAATAGAGATAGGGTTACCCTGACAGAGCGGCAGATAACAGATCTTGTTGACTCTTTAGCAGCTGAATTTAATCAACTTCACATTGAGCGGAGTAACCAGCTGATGGATAACTATACAATTATTTCTTTTTTTGACTTCCACAAAATATGCCAGTTGTTGAGTTGGGTTACACAGCTGGATTGTGTTAGTCAGGTGGATCAGAGCTGAGAAATTACCCTCCATTCATCGAGATGGTATAGTATGCAGATATGCAAGTGTGCTTGGATACTCTTTGACAGACCAACAAGGAGCTGGTGTGGGAGTGAGCCACCCTCACTAATCAAGTTGATGACGCAAACTGACAAGCACGTGACACTGGATGGCAGAATCTAAGAATGCAAGGCACATTAGAGGACGTTCTTTCATAGCTTCAGGCAATAAAGTGTAAGCTGGACTCTGAGTGAGAATTCTGCCACAAATTGAAAAATCAGTATGAAGCACTTAAACATGAGGTGCAAGATGGGTGGTGTTGGTACTATTCTGTTAAAGATGAGTGAATAATTGAAGAACATTTTGCTGAACATCCTGGAACAGGGGGAAAAGGTGCAGTCAGCAGAGAGTCAGGATAAGAGTGCTATGGATTGGCCAGTGAGTATCTTCAGGGGTCACGGCAGTCCCTCCTTGCAATTCTGCCTCTTCCCAATCCACTTTGGCAGATATGCGTCCATCTGTGCGATCCTATGCTATTCTACAAGGAAATGTTTCCCTTGATCGTTTAGAACCTATTTTGGCTGTTCCTTTCAGCCAGAGCCTGGAGTGAGGTGATTTTGTTCAGATTAAGAAGCTACCACCCTTAAGTCATGATGTGAACATGCATGGGTATTTTAATGGTTCATATTCGCTGTGGAAGGGTCCTTGGATCATCGGAAAGCAAAACTGTTGCTTTCTGCTTTGTAGGTTGAGAGTGCCGACCAGGTCACATGTTACCTCCAAAATAGTTCCGTATTTTTTCAAATGGTAAAGAAGACTGTTTTCCGTCTGTTTGGGGGTGTAGCTAAGATGGCGCAGCGCAAGGCTGAATTTCTGACCATACAGTTTCAAAAGGAAGAGTCACTGGTAGAGTTTGCAGAGCAATTTACAGCTGAAGCTCATGTGTTAGTAGGACCAATATTTTAACCACCAAGGATGGAGGCATAGCTATGACAGTGGCAGTCAAACCATACCATGAACTGCATAATGCTATGTCTCATGTACTGGATGAAGATGTGGAGCTTCTTCAAATATTGAACACTTTGTGCTATTCTCCACAACGTTCAGTGCTCCCAATGTGGAGCGGAAGGCTACTGCTATCACTGAGGCATAATCCTCAGGATATGGACAACAACAACCCAGTTATAAGCCGTTGGGGAATATTTGTCCACTTTATATGTCAGTGGATCCTTTTTTGTCCTCCTTACGCTCAGCTTCCCCATCCACAGCCTAACTTCAATACTTCAGCAATTTTTTGACCTGTACCTTTCATCGCAAACTATAGATGTGAACCCTTTATGAATGCTTGCTTCTTGTGTGGACAAAAAGGGCAATATGTGGCTAATTTCCCGTTCAACCAGAAGGTATATGTTGTGCCATCTGGTATGATTGATCAGGGAAAAGCTTGAGCGGAGTAGAGATGGGATGCTCTACCTCCACAAATTCAAATTTAATTGTCCCTAATGATTCCCAAAAGACTCTTTGCGTTGGTCTAAGAACCCAGCCCAATGACTTATTATACCAACAACTTTCGGCACTTACCTCAGCCTTCATTCAAGAAAGCAACTATTCCCCTTCAGGCTCTAAGTTCTGCCGAAATGTGCAGAAGCTATATGCATGGCAGATCCTGGAACAAGATGTCACAAGTAATGCTGGACCCTCAATGGACGTCACCTCCCTAGTGGGGGTTAACGTAGCCATTCCAGTAGATAAGATTGCCCAGGGGCATCCTCATGTCAGTATGGGTATATCCTCTTTCCTTGGTAACAAAAAACTCTTGGACGTTCATGTAATAAACACCAATGGTTCTTCTTATTTGGAGTGTACCTACTGTAATATCTTTGTTTAGAACACAAAAATCTGAGCTATTATAGATAATGGAGCCCCAGATAATATAATCTCCATCAAGATCATGTCCAAGCTTCCGATGAATCCTGATGTGGATCACAGAGTGGTGTATGGGACTGCTGGGCCCAGAGCACTGTGTCTGAAGGAGCTTACAGCATGTTACCTTTGCGATTTGGTTTGTTTAGGGCTTCTGCTCCAGTGGTGGTTTTGCCAAATAATAACTACAATATGCTGATTGGTGCTGCGTTCATGAGGGAATTTGGAGCCATGGTCAATATGTGGAAGAAACCATTAGTACCTTGGGACAACATATTCCCATTTACTTTACCTCTAATGAAATCCCAAAGACCCATTCCGCTCAAGTAAGATCAATTTGGTGTATAGTGACTGTGTAATTCCTGTTCAACATTGGTGAATGAAGCGGAGGACCAGAGCCCTCCCCAACCAGATCTACAAGTACAACGGTATTCTGCTGCAAGCTGCGAGCACTTTGAGCATACCTTCTGGGCATCAGGGCATAATAGGGACTGAGCTTAAAATAGATGCCCCTGAAGGGCTGTACAAGAAAATTGTGGGACCCTGCCACCAATTGTAGCTTAAACTACATGTAGCTCTGGGGCTACTGCTACCAGTAAGTGGGGAAGTAAAGGTATTGCTTGCAAACCTACATAAGAAGTCAATGATGATTTAAATGCACTAAGTGGTGGCTTATTTACACTTGGCACCTATTGACGAGGTTCACCATATTCATGACTTCAGATTATGGGAGGACCTCAGCCTACTGTCAAATCCATCATTTAACATAATGGCAGTGGTTCTGTGGGAAGCTCTAACCAGATTGTCAGAGGAACAGAAAGATAAGGTGATATCTTTATTTGAAAAATATATGATATTTATGTCTCTGATGACCATGATTTGGGGTGCAACCAAGGGGTGGTGCATTAGGTAGATACAGGAGATCACCTGTTGAATTTTGGTCTTCTGATAGATTGTTCTTCTTCTGCAGTATGATGGAGTCTCATATGTCTATTGTATGATGACAATATACTAGATGGTGACTATAGTTCAAGATATAACTCCTTGGTAATAGCACTTCAAATTTGTATTCCCCTGTCATTACTTGGACAATGGCATGCTGACCTGATCTTACTGATCCCAAGTAAATCCTCAACTTAATACAACTTAAATTATTAAACACAAAAAGCTTATAATTTAGACTATAAACTAGTGGTAATAGTTGATTGTAGTTTATTAGTATCAACTTGGAGATAATTTATAGTGTTTGATGTTCACCACATCTTACCCATGATGTCTCATTTTCAATGGCACTTGGCCAGAGGAACACGTAAAATATTTGTTTGAGGGTCTACAAATACTTTGACTCAGGTCATCTTGCATGGCCTCAGGGTCAGTCTAAATAAAGTCATTATTCTCAAGATGGTGTTTCAGATGCATCTGCAAATAGCTGAACCAATTCTCTTTCACAAGCAATTGGCAGCATATATCAAGGCAATTTGTACCACTAATTAGTAATTAATTTGATCAAAAACTTCACTGACATTAAAAACCAATTTTGACATAGACTAACAAAGCCCACATGCCCAAGTAATTAAGTTGAAACTTAATGTTAAGCCTGACCTAACCAACAAAGCCCTCGAGCCCATGTCATCATAGTCAAATATTATTAAGTGAATTTTCTAGGCCAGAAATCCCAAGTTTGGATATACTTACAATATTTTTGGTTTATAGTAACTGATGATTTAGATCCAGTCAACCATTCAACATCACCCTCCCATTTGATCATTGCCTATTTGGCACTCAAAGGTGGCGGAAGAGGTTGTCTCTGATGAGGTAGACAAATTGATCAAACAAGGGATGTTAGAGCCATCTAAGAGTCCATGGGCATTGCCATTGCTTATTGTTAAGAAAAAAGGTGGCACAAACAGGTTGGTCATTGGCTATCAAAAGCTCAATAGCGTTACAAAGAAGGATTCCTACCCCCTTCTGCGGATTGATGATGCATTA
The DNA here is from genome assembly GCA_022478985.1 of Massospora cicadina. NCBI lineage: Eukaryota > Fungi > Entomophthoromycota > Entomophthoromycetes > Entomophthorales > Entomophthoraceae > Massospora > Massospora cicadina. Next base: position 154,819 of record JAKSZP010011867.1, read on the forward strand.
GATCAATTTGGAGGGGCTAATTATTTTTCTGTCATAGTTTTGATATTGGGGTACTGGCAGAATGAATTGACAGTGGCGGAACATGAGAAGTGCTCTATAATCACTTCAAAGGGGTTATTCCAGCCCACATGTATGCCAAAGAATTTGTGAAATGCCCCAGTTATGTTCCAGCGTGCTATGGATACAATCTTGAGTGATATGAAGCTTTCCTGCATTTTAGTTTATCTTGATGATATCAACATTTTCTCATAAACGTTCACAGAGCATCTTGACCATCTGGAACAAGTGTTCCGCTAACTCACCAATGCTAATATTAAGATCAAGCCTCAGAAATGTCACTTTTTTCAAAGAGCAACTGAATTAGCTTGGGTTTGTGGTAGACTCAAAAGGGCTTAAACTGCAGTCACCAAAGGTGAAAGCTATAAGCAAGATGACCCAGTCAGATAATAAATGAGATATCCAAGTATTCTTGAGATGGTCAGTTACTACCAGTAGTTCATTTTTAACTTCAGTTGTATTGGGGCATCACTCTTTGAGTTGTTGAAATAATATACTACTTTTGATGGATGTAACAATGGCAAAATACTTTTGCTATCTTATGAACTGCATTGCTGAGTGCACTTAATTTGCAATACCCCAACTTTAAAAAACAATTAATAGTACAAATGGATGCATTTCTTTCCACCATAGGGGCAGTAATCTTTTAGAAGGATGATGATGGCGTAGAGCACCCAGTCACATTTTGTAGCTAAAGCTTAAACTGTTATGATAGAAATTACACTGTGACTGAGTGGGAGTGCTTAGCAGTGATTTATGCATATAAACAGTTTTGAGTATACCTCCATGAGATAAAATTCCAAGTGTTAACTGATCATGCATCCTTGCACTTGCTGTAAAATCTCCATGAACTTGAAGGACAGCTTACACAATGGGCGTTGAAGCTCCAAGAATATTATTTTGAGAATATGCACTGGATGGGTGCAAAAAATCAAAATTTGGACTGTCTTTCAAGCTACCAATGGTCACTATTATAGCAGATTTGGCTGATATTATGTATGAGAAGATGGTGGTGGCAAATACCATGATGAGCTGCTTCAAGTGATCAAAGTGCTAGATGAGCTTAAACAGGACACCTTGTTATGCAATGGGGAACTATATAAGTGGATTGGGGAATTGATGCTGAGCTTCCTTAAACCCTCTGATAGGCCAGTGATTATTATTGATGCATATCAAATGGTAGGACATGGTGGGTTGTGGAAAACATTGTAGTTTTTGTGACCCTGCTACTATTGGGAGAGCATGCATTATGATGTGCTGGAGATGGTAAGCTGTTGTCATCAGTGACAAGTAGAAAAACCTTTCCACAAGAAGGCCACATACCAGATGGTTAATTCCCAGTTCACATGACATACAGTTTCCCTTGATGTAGTGGGGCCTCTGCCAACTGGCAAAAATTTATTCAAGTATATAATCATAGCAATTGATCATCTGATGAGATAGGTGAAAGCCAAGGCAGTTAATGACTTGGGGCAGTCACTACTTCCAAGTTTATTATGGAGTGCATCATACAGTGACATGGCTGTCCACAATTCATCTTAATGAATAATAGAAACAATTTCACTTCACATATCCTGCCCAAGTTGAACAAAATGATAGCAATCTATAGGGTCTTGACTACACTCTATTATCCAGAATCCAATGGAATGATAGAATGGGTCAACAGAATATTGATAAACATACTCCAAAAAGCTTGTGAAAGATTGATCCTCTGAATAGAGTACCCTCCTACCCACAGCTGTCTTTGCATATAATATCAGCTACCATTTGGCCACCAACAAGATACCTTTCTAACTGCTCTATAGTAGACATCCAGCTTTACCTGCCCTGCTTTACTCATGTGTGGAGGATACTGGTGGCATAGAACTGCAGCATTATTTGACTAATCTAATAGAGACCATGATCAAACTATAAATGGAAGCATATTTAACTATATTGGCCAAGAAGATTCATGATCAAGTGTCTGACCAGAGTAGATGTAATAGACTCCTGCAGCTCACTGTAGGAGATCATGTCTTGTTCTACAACAAACCTGGATTTGGATGGAAGAATAAGCTCACTAACATTTGGACTTATTTAAAATAATTGAGAAGACTGGTATTGATACCTACACCGTTAAAGAACCCACGGGTGGTCTGATTATCAAATGAGTTTATGCAAAGTTCCTTTGAGCATACAAGCAATAGGAGTGTATCATCCAGTCAAAGGGGGTATTATCAAGAAATTGATATGACTAGATAATAAGTTCGCCTTCCAGCAGATTGGAAATTACAGTTAAGGCAAGTATCAAGATTGAGTAGAAAGGTATATTGATAGTTTGGTATATTGAGGGAATTCTACCAAAGCCTCAAGATAGACAGAAACTTCTAAAAGGGAATGAATAGGAGATTACTAAGAAGGGTGGAATTGACCTAGGATAATGAGATAATATTTGAGTGGAAGGATGAGAGGGAGTATTTTTTTAGTAGTCCACAGATAAGTTCTGCATTTTACTATATTATAATAAAAAAGTGTTGATTATGGAAGTTGCTCCATATATTATATCTATCAGTTTTTATTAAGAGTTGGTAATCTGCATATTGTCTAATTCCGTTGCTCAGTGGCTAATACCCTATGCAAATAAGCTTGGTGGATTTAACCTGTATCGCTGAAAATTAACAATCAGTTTTCTGAAAGTATGTATTTTTATAAAAGTTAAAACTATAAACCAAAACAAGTATAAATAAGATTACAGGAAAATTGCTTTTACTTTAGTCTCCATAGCTTAATATAAAATTTATGATCCTAATATTTAGTATAGTTAGATTATACTTTAATTTAGGATATAGTATTAATGTACTTTACTTATAGAAACATAAAGGAATTCATAAAAATAGATGTATCAGATAAACTTAAAAATGGTAGGATATGGTGAGCTAATAATTTGATGAACTTAACTCCAGTTGAATCTCATTGATTTATGAAATTTTTATACGGGGCAGTTTAGACCTAAAAGAGTAGATTTAACTTTAGAACTGATGCTTAAATTCCATTAGACTAAAAACTTTAACCTAAAAATTATTTATGAAGAAATATTGTCTAAAATATTATTAATGTGCACCTCTATACCAAAAGAATATCCATGTTAGATTTTTAGAATGATAGCTTTTGTAGTTTGAGATATAATGATATAGGGGTTCATATGTATAGTCAATTGCATTACCATCATTTAAAAATGATCTTGATTAATTTAACTTCTAAATTTTGATGTATTTTTAAGTATATTGCTTACCTAATATTAAGCTAATTTTAAAAATTTAATCAAGTTGAACCGCAGTTAATTAAATATCGGGATACGAACTATAATACTATCTTCAGATTGAAACCATTTAAGTTTAAGATGAAGGAATATAGGCGATTTTCGTCAGCTCGTTGCAATAATTAACACGTTCATCGCCGTGTACCCAAATATGGGTGACGGGGTGACGAATGTGTTAACGCACAATTTGTAGGTTTAGCATCACTAATAGCAATTTAAATATGTCGTCTTAAATGAAATTTAAATGGTAAAAAAATTTGGGAAAAAAGAACCTCCTTTAAAAAAGCTCTAAAAAGTATGAAATAATTAAAAAATTAAGCCTACTCAATAAAACCCTTTTTGAAGTCGGTGCCATATTTTAAACCGAATTATAGAATTTTGCTCACAAATACAAATTATATCTTATGTCTGGACTGGGTCCAAGTATAACTATAAGCAACTTAGAATATATAATACTGAGTATATAAATTATAAATACCTATTATAAGTCAGTTAAAATATGGCGCCAACTTCAAAAAGGGTTTTATTGAGTAGGCTTATTTTTTTAATTATTTCATACTTTTTAGAGCTTTTTTTTAAAGGAGGTTCTTTTTTTTCCCAAAATTTTTTTGAGAAGGTTCTTTTTTCCCAAAAAACTTTACCCCCAGCTCTTTTCCCCTCAAACAATTAGTGCATTTTTAAAAGTGGCTCTTTTACCTACTTTTTTAAATATTACTATCTATATATTGTTTTTGATCCCTTACTATCTATCTATCTATCTATATATATATAAATGAATGTATGTGTGTATGTATGTCCCAAGTGCATTCCTATACCATTCATCCAATTGTGATGAAACTTTAGTGAGTTGTTGTGTGCATGCCTGAGAAGGTTTATGAATTTTAAAAAATATTATTTTAATAGTAAAATAAAAAGTTCTATATGTAACAAGTGAAAAACATATGTTTTTAATGGAAATCGGTATATTGTTACGGCCGAGAAGTTTGATATTCGGTTGATTCGATAGTTTAAATGGTTTTGGCGAACGGTTGGTGGTTTAGGGTTGATTAATAAGCCTAACGGTTCTAATAAAGCAGTTAGTGATTGGTTGATTCGATAAGTTAATTGGTTTTGGTAAGTGGTTGGTGATTTTGATGGTTTCGATACATTAAGCTTTGGTTACGAAGCGGTTGGTGATTGGTTGATTTTTAATCTAATGGTATTAGCTAAGTGGTTTAGTGGTTTAGTTAATTCGATAGGTTTAATTGGGTATGGCTGAATGGTTGGTAATTTTATATTGATTCGATATAATTTAATTTTTTATTATCGATAACCATCTACAAATATTAAAAAGAATTGATTAGGATCATCAGGTAAACTTAAGGCCCAAAAACAAATCTGTGCTAAACTGGGTATCAACAAGAAATAGCCAAACTTTTCTTTACAAAACTATCATTCTGTTTATTTATTTATACCAGATGCATTATCTCGACCAAATAACCAAAAAATCACCAAACTTGGCACAAGTATTCTATAAAGTTTGGGAACGGAATGCTAATATGTAATTATTTAAAATAATCATATAAATTTGTATATCAGTTCTATTTAAGATCTAGAACATATATTTCTAATATAATTATATAGCAATTTGACTGGGTATTTTCATATTCATTTAATTTGATAGTTTCATAAGTTTTGATAAGGGGTTGGTAGTTTTTGGCTGTTTTGTAAGTTCAATAATTGTTTTTGCTGAGTGGTGGTTTATTTTTTGGTTGATTCGATAGGCTCAATAGTTTCAGATAAGAGATTGATGGTTTAATTAATTTGGCAGACTTAATAGATTTTAGCTAAGTGGTTGGAGGTTGGATTTTTAATAGACTTAATGGTTTCTGAACTTATTGATAGCTATCTACCAATATAAAAACTAAAATAATTTAGAATTTGATTGATTTGATATATTTATTTTCCTTGGCGGAGTGGGTTGATGGTTTTTGGTCGAATCGACAGGATACAATTTAGCTTTGGGGGTGATTAGTAATTGGTTGATTTGATAAGTTCAGTTAGTTTTAGCTGAGTGGTTGGTGGTTTTGGTTGCTTCGATTGAGCAATTAGATTTGGCCGAGTAGTTATTGCTTAACTATATATAAAATCTAAATTAATCAATTCGAATCACCTGAAATTCTATAGAAACCGTAGCGAAGCACGGGTAACTCCTCTAGTTTCTCTATAAAATTAAAACTCATTGCATATATATTATATATAGTATCCGAGTTCGAACCCGGTAATGGACTTTGGGTAGGGGACGATTTTGACTGTGTTGGTTTTGCGCACCAATGCCCCGAACCGAGATAGCGAATAGCAAAGGCGTTCCATGAAGTTCCTGGCCTATCATACGCTGCGCATGGAGGTTTTCCGGGTTTTATCCTCCTTTCCCATTTTCTTCACTTCCCTAATCGGTGCGGTATCGTCCCCAGGTCGGCCCACCTCGAATAAAATTTAAAATATATTATATATAGTATCTTATGAATAAATATACTAATAGTTTATTTTATTAAATTTAGTTGATTTTATTAGTCAAATTAAACTAAATTTACTGATTGCCATCTACAGTAATTCATTTTACTAGATTCGGTTGCTTTTATTAGTCAATCTATGTAAATTTATTGATCGCTATCTAAAACAATTCATTTTTATTGAAATTAGATGAGTTTATTGGTCAAATTATGCAAAGACGATAGCCATCTATAATGATTTAAGCTCGTCCCGCTATGAGCTCATACTGACTGAATTTTGAACATATCCCCCAGCCATAGGACATATCAAAAGTGCTTCGAAGCTATCGCTTCACCGATGCCGGAAAAAATTTATCCGGTGTTGTATTAGTCCCACAAGTATCCATCGCTTCCGAGCCCATTTTGATATATTTACTCAATTAATGGGCAGATACTTGCCCAATACTTACAAAAGTAAAATGGGACCTAAGTTAGAGCATCCTCTATCTCTTGAGAAGATGATTATCTAAATCGGTCCAGTATTTTCAGAGTTATGCGCGAACAAACATAGAAAAAAATCCATACATACAGGTCGAATTGATAATCTTTTCAAAGTCGGTTAAAAAAGGCGCGCAAACCGAAGTTCCTAGCTGCGTGGGTAGAGGTTTAGATTTAGATTAAAACAAAAAATATTAAAAAATTCACATTATACGATACTTTTTATTAATTTACTTATGATAAAATATTATTTATATTACAGTATATTATAGTATTCGTTAAAATAGTACAACCTCACTTGTGGTGACTTTGGACATTTGGGACAATAGGTTATAATTTTTAATATTTTTCTCGTTTCCTGGCATTCACAATTTGTCGATAACAAATTTGAGCCCCGTGAGAAACTCAACTAAATCACCCTGGACGACGAACGTGTTAATGGTGTATGCAATTCGAGAAAGTGCGGATAAAATTCAGTAACATAAAGCGAACCCGCTTTACATAATAAACGGTATCTATTCAAACAGATAACTATCTGGTTCTAAAATTTATTTGGACAAGTTGTTTATTAGAAACGATTCCATAATAAAAGTTGTCAATCGCTGAGCAGTGGACAATATTGAAACGGTCACTTCTTTCGGTAAGTAGGGTCCCTTGAGTTGAATAAAAGAAACGGACATTTCGTCATAGTTGGATTTTTTGTCCAGTCTATTCTATTGCCAAAGGTGTTTTCCCCGAGGTCAATTGATTATTTCCTTTTGGACGGCTGCAGCTAATCGATCTTTTTGATTTTTATTATTCCGTCAATTAATTAACCTGTTACGTTATCTTTGAAAGCTAACTGAAATCCACCAGGGATAGATCAACACTGACATGAAACTGTAATCCGAGTCCCCCTTTGACTAACTTGATCAACGAATTAAATGATCGAATTCTACATGAAATTAGTTTAAGTGCATTTTCTTAATTCCAAGCAGGCCAATATTAGAATCTGGATGAAATCCACCAATTGTTCATCGAAACGCAAGCTCTAACAAAATAACAAACTCAAGTTTACGAAATACGGTAGTGAACTGACGCCAACTAAGCTTCCCCTATATTCTCCAAAAGCTGAGTGGGCTGTTGGCAGTTCAAAGTGTCACCTGCCCTTTCCTTCGATTACTCTGGGTACTGATAATCAGCACTTGTTTTAGTGAACCGGTAATGGACTCTAGCTCTTCTAGTTCTTCTCCACACACGGTTGAGCAGATCGACGAGGTAGCTTCCATACTAAACATCCCTTCTGAAGCAAAGGTCCAACCAAGCCTTTCTGAGATGGCTTTATTCACCAATACGTTACCTTCAAACGAAAGCATCTCTACTTCTCGAGGCTTTACTCAACCCCAAAGAAAGAAGAGAAAGGATGTAGTGGAGTCAAAATCCTCTTCTGTCGAGAGGCACGACAAAACTCTCGTCAAGAAGTCCAAAGAAACTATCAACTCAATCTCACCCAAAGCTTCCGCCCCTGCTTCCAACTCAGCCCATGTTTCTTCCAGTGGCCCAAGGCCAAGAGGGAGGCCTAGGAAGTATCCTAGGCCAGATGGCAATAATAAGCCTTCTTTACCTTCTCTCTTGAACAAGAGAAAGTTGCTTGCCAGCAAAAGGGTGAGCCGGTTGCCGCCTCTAAGAAACTTCCTGAACCGGTGTTTAAAAAGTTCAATTTGGTCGTTGATATGGGGATTAAAGTGGTCCAGTATAGTCATTTTCGTTACTCGGAACCGTTTATCAGACCCGAGGGCCATTATCTTAGAGCGACTGGTAAGGTGGTTTGCTTTAAACTAGCCCCTAATTTAAATATATCTTAGAGTCTATTCCCGAACCGAAAACTCTTATTGAGTATGACTTGGATCTGGAAGGTACAGTACCTCACTTCATCCAAATTCCTTATTCTTTCTATAGACAAGGCTTGGCTCGAGCAGTATCATAACGATACGCCGCTTGAACAGCTTCCATCCGAGATCCCAAACGCATTTGAGTTCGTTATCGATAATCTCGAGAAGGATGGTTCGAATTGGTATTTTTTGTTTGTGGTAGTACTTACTCCTTAGTCTCGCAAAAACGCAAACCCAAACCACAATTCGACCATCAATACTGATGTCCCCTGTGATATTTGCGGAGAATCCGATTGTGAAAATAGCAACGCTATTGTCTTTTGTGATGGTTGTGATTTGGCGGTGCATCAGGGTAGGTTGAAATTATTTAAACGTCTAATTTTTAAAATGTAGACTGTTACGGGGTTCCGTACATACCTGAAGGACAGTGGCTCTGTAGGAAGTGTATGCTCTCACCCGCGTACCCGGTGGTAGTTTTTGTGCCCCTCGCTAATGCTAACGTTTTAGGAGTGTATATTTTGTCCAAATGAAGGTGGTGCTTTTAAACAGACTTCTACCAATAACTGGGCCCACTTGACGTGCGCCCTTTGGATCCCCGAGATCAGCTTTGGAAATACGGTTTATATGGAACCCATCGAAGGGATCAATCGTGTGCCCAAAAGCCGAAAAAAGTTGGTAAGTTTTACCTTCTCCTTTTAAATTTAGTGGTACCTATTTATTAGCTCTGCTATATTTGCAGACAACTTTTCGGTGCGTGCATTCAATGCTCTTTCAAAACTTGCCTTCATCCTTTCCATCCAACATGTGCCAGAGCTGCCAAGCTTTACATGAAATACAAGGTCACCGACGATGAAGTTTCCATGAAAGCATTTTGTCACAAGCATAGCCCTGTAAGTGAACGCGTTTCGCGGTTTTAGCTCTAGATAGCTAATGGCCGAACGTTTAGAAGGGGTATAAGCATGAGATCAACATCGAAGAGGTTCAAAAGAGGTTTGCCCAAAAACAGTTGGAAGCCCAAAAGGCGCGCAGTTACCGCCGTGATAGCACCGATTCAGGTATCTTGGGTGATATCGTCATCTAGCAATTCAATAGAAAGCGATGGGGGTATTTCCAAGTCTGCGCGTGCCCACAACCAGTCCTTTATGACTACCGAGGCGGTGATCCCGCCGCACATCTTTTCCAAAGTGCTGAAGTCGCTGGCAAAGTTTAAAATTCGCAGGCCAATGCACTTTTTGGACGAGGTTTGTAAATATTGGTCGCTGAAGAAAGAGGATCGCCGCAACGCGCCTCTCATTAAAAGGCTCCACTTGGAGGTAAGCCTGGGGTATAAGCCGAGGTGTGAACTGATCGGCATTATAGCCTTGGACTGCAACTCCTTCAGCGTTAAAGTCTGAGGAAGAGAAGCTTGCTATCTACGGGGTATGAAAAATGTATCTACATCCCATTGAATTCCCTTGTGTAGAAACTCAAGAAGGTGCGGTCAGATTTGGAAAAGGTGCGCATGCTCATCGATCTCGTGCGTAAACGCGAGACATGTAAGCTCAACGTGGTGCGGACTCAACTACAATACTGGGAGACCAACTTTTTCCCACAAGTGCGTTACTTTCGGGTAGTGCTAGAACGACTGATAAGGTGAGTGTCATATGGGTCCTACGCTAAACATCAGGCTGGATACCCACGAGTACTTCACTCAGCCTGTCACCAAAGAGCAGGCGCCTGACTACCTTGAGGTTATTGATCACCCTATGGACCTTGGCACCCTTTTCAAGCTTGTTAACAGCCACCAAGTGGTCAAGCTAATTGACTTCAAGGTATCTATGCACTCAAGTCTTGCTAATCTACTTAGGAAAAATTACTGTTGGTTTACCGCAACTGTCTTTTTTATAACAGCAAGGGCACCATTTATTACAAGGCAGCTGCACGCCACCAGAAGCGTGCCCTTGAACTTCTGGAAATTATCTCCCAGGCTCTGAGTGGTATGCCCTCTTTAAGCCTTGAGCAGCTCATCTGTCGCTTTGATATTGTGAGGTGTTTCTGTAAGTCTCCGATTGTCCTTTCTCGGCATCCAATGGTTACCCCGCCGCAAAAGGCTACTACCTCTAAGCGGACCCCAGAGAAGGTCAGGGAGGCTAGCCCACCCCTCACTAGAAGCAAAAAACGTTATTTTGACTGCTATGATTTTCGTACTAAGTCCCATCTTAAACTCAAGTCCCATCTCAACACACATAAAAGATCTCGTCAAACTACCCTCACTTCTCCAAGCAACCGCCTCAAGCTCTTTAAAAAGTCTGCTTCTGTTGCTTCCCAATGTTCCTCTAAGTTGCCTGATAAGAATTGTCCCAAAAAACCTGTCCAGACTTCTATGTTAACCTACCTTGCAAAGGAGGAGCTGAAGCGCTCTCCTCGGAAGTCTCATCCTCCTGACAGGTTTATTCCTTAAATTAGCTGATGTCAAGAATTTATCCTATATACCCCTAAGCTGACTGTAGATTTCCCATATTAGTTATAATAAACCTTTAAGCATACTTGCTAGTTATTGCTAGCAAGTCTGGTCATAAATTAATAGGCCAGCCGAGGTGAGTTTTATATAGGTCTAGCTAGTTTATCCAGTGTTGCTTGGGTTTATAATTTACCAGGTGAGTTTAATTAATTATATTAGCTTTTATATTGTAGATAGCCATTGATAAGTTTAGGAAGTAACTGAACCTATCAAATCAATCAAATAACCCTCAAACTGCTTGGTGAAACCATTGAGCCTATCAAATCAACTAAAGAGTACTAGAAGATTTAGCTAAAACGCTATACCAACTCTTATCAAAATTATATATTATTTTATATCATATATATAACCTTTATCTATTTTATTATGATTTTGAAAATCCAGCTTCAAACAGTAAAACCCCCTCAGGTTGGGACTATCTGATACTAAAAAATTTAGCTTTGTAGTGCATTTGGACCCCCTTCTGTCCATCTGCGTTGAAAATTTCAAATCTCTTCATGCCATAGATTTAGCTGGGCATCACACTTCCTTTTATCATTATAGAATATTTTAAATTATTCAATAAATTCTTTTTAATATTTGCCAACACTTACTGCAGAGATCATTCCTGAAGAGTAGATTGGCAGAGGTGACAGCTGTCTATGGCAAAAAAATTTAGCCAGAATACTTTTGAATGGTTAAACTAAAGATGCTTGGCAGCAATTTTTAGGTTATGGCCTAGGTTGAGCCTATGATTAGCTCTATAATTACCCTTCAGATGCTGGCCTACATTTAGAAACTGTCATATACTAAGACTTAAATCAGATAAAGAAGTTATGTAGCTCAACTGGTAGGACATCCAGCTTAGAATAATCTTTACAAAGGCCTGATCCCTGCTATAAAGCACCCTGATTGGTAGATATCATATGCTGGAGTTAATTTATAGAGGTTGAGTTTGATTTCACTAGACTACTATTCTGGGCTGAATTGGGATCCTAGTGCTATACACTTCTAAGAGTTAATGTGAAGAGGGATTAAAATCAAGAGTATAGCTCAAATCTGCTATTTGGGAAGCTCTTGTATTGGAAGCTTATGAAGATCTAATGATAGGTTCTGCTTAAATTATCTTTTTACCTACCTTTACATTCTAATTAAAGGATTATTGATGGATTTTCCATAACCATCTTATCCACTTTGGCTCATTATTTAAATTGTTTAATACATGTCTTATCACCAATTATAGTTTGGCAATTATTGCCTATAGATTACTAGTTGAATTTAATATGAGATAGATCCTGATGTTGATAAAAACTAATGGTTGATTGGGTGTAATTGCTAATAATATTTTTAGGCAGATTTAGTTGTTGCTGAACAGCCAATAATTGAATTCCTTACTTGCACTGATTGGGCTAAGGTGCTGATAAATTAGGGGCATTATATGAACTATTAAAGCATTATAATGCTTACCATCTAGTACTAAAAAAAGCATTATAATGCTTGTTTTGATGGCCAATTGTGGGTTAATCTGGACAATGTGGTCTTCCATAAATGGGTAATTTTGTTTCATTACTAATTAGCTGTCAAATATCCTGTTATTGGACATGATGGGAAGAATACGGCCATTTAACTCCCTCAGATGAATTGACACCTAGACCTGAGAAGGGGGTAAAGGAAATTACCTCAATAAACATCCTGTAGAAATTGATAGTTGGCATTGCTAAAATTAACTCTAAGAAAATTACAATGATCCAAACAAAACCTAAGTACCCTGAGATGAATTCTTGCCTAATCAAAATGACAGATTGTCAAAGGTCAGGTGACATCTACTTGAAGTGGCACTCAAGACATCAAATTAAGATAAACTAGAAAAAGGGTAAAAATCAAGAAGTTGCCAAATGATCAACCTAAGTGACCCCCAGTCTCATCCAACTTGGGTATTCACCTTACCATTATAACCCTATCAAAAAATGATATAAAAGCATTATAACATGCAGAGTGCATTGCCTGACCAAGAGCCTTGCTTCCATATTTCTTCCCCTATTAACTTTATAAATCCTTTTCCTTTTGGGCTTTATATTGTTAAATGTGAAATATAAAAACCCCTCTTTTATAATAAGATGAAGTTATGTCATTATTTTTACCTCTCATTTTGGTACTTGACTTCAATAAGTTCATTTCACCATACTTACCATAGGATGTATACTCTAGCTGATGGGACATAAGTGGTGACTTGGCACCTCTTTAAATAAAAAATATACTTGTCATGTGACTTAGATGACCTCAATTATTGACTGTTGAAATTCTTGGCATAGCACCATCAAGATTAAAAATGGAAGCCCAACACCCCTAAAGCTTTTAACTCAGTTACAGATTTTTAAAATTCTGAGTTAAAAATAATGATTGAATTGAACCCAACTGTTACATCACCCCTCAAACAAAGGGAGCCCTCCCAGAAGAGGGTACTACAAAGTAGGAGGTGGCCACTATGAGGGCTTCCTGGGCAAGTTACCTTCAGCCCCAGGAATTTTGCTCAGAATTAAATTCTGAGCACCTCATTGTGAGGGATCTCAACCAAAAGCCATATGGAAACTTAGCTGCCTCATCCAGTTCACTCAGCAAGTGGGAAACACACCCAGCGCATGGCTGGGATGTGCTCTCTTCTCACACTCCCATGGGTGGTGATCTCATTCAGAATGGGATGGAACTTTTATCATTGGGAATGTGAGAGGGTTCTCAGTCCAGCATGGCTGGATGGCTACCCCTATGCGGGGTGGACTGTCTGAGGGTAAGGGAGCCCTGCTGGGCCAGGCCCACTTGGTGCCATCAGATCCCAGGTGAGGGGAGACCCCACCGGAATTTTTCACTGACCATTGCTTAAGTTCAGGGTTGGCCATCAGCTACTAGCTCCCTCAAGTGCTGGTTACTTGACAACTGGGACTCAAAGCAGCCACCAAGGTCAGCTGAACTGAAAATCTAATAGTGTGCCAGCACAAAGAGTTCAATTAATGTAATGGATGGAAACATCCCAGTTTTTGAACGCCATAAGCCTTGCATTAGGCACTGTTTGATGATGAAAAATATTTTGTCCAGCTCATAGCTGGACTTTTGAGGTAAGCATTAAAGCTAATAAAACAAACTAAATTAATCTCAAAATTAGGGAAGCCTAAACATAAAAAAGAATGACAGGTAAGTGAGGTTGCAAACCCCAAAGTAACCTTTATTTTATTTACAAAATAAAATCAGGGAGAGAGGCATCATTCACAGAATGCCGTGGTATCACAAACATGATGAGAAAAAGAAAAATTAATTGGGGGAGCCAAGCCCCAAGAGATCAGGTTTTGTTACATTACAAAATCTTGTCACATCATGGAAACAACTAGGTAAGGCAAGGTGGAGGCCAGAGTGGCATCCTAGAGGAAAAGAATTCAAACTGAGGTTTGGAGAGTGTGGACTTGAACTTTTAAGATCGCCCCTTAGGGAGACCCTCCATGAGCCATTTTTCAAGGCCTTTAAACCTAAAATATCGCTTGGGAAGGTCATATCCAAACGCTGAGCCCAACCATCAACTGAATTTCCTTAAAGCTTTTCTACTCAGGTTCAGATTTATGAATCCTGAGTCAAAGTGAAGTCAATTGGGTTGAACCCAACTGTTACAGTTTCAACCACACCAAAAAATATTTTTTTCTGGAGCAAGCCAAGGATTGAGCCCATCAGTGAGACCCTCCCAGGAGGCAAACCCAATCGCTTGAATGACTACTATTCCCATTGATTGGTTTATTGAAGAGCTTGAGCCCATTCACTTGGAGCTAATCAATATGAGTGAAAATTTAACAACCTGACCCACCTTGACCTGGGGCCATGTGGCAAGACCCCATAAGTTGATGGCTGGAAAATCTCTGGAGAATATGGCGCCTCTGAGTATGGCGCCAGCCCACGTGGAACTAGGGGGCCAACCCAACAAGGAGCAAAATTCAAGGGAACCCAGCAACTATGTCTATGGCACCACCACATGGAGCCTGCACTGTCAACACAGACCAAAAAAGTCTGTCAAAATGCCGCTGGGGCCTGGAAGAAGCGACTTACACCTGCTCCACCCACTACCAACCCTTGTAAAGCTGCTTTTGTGGCTGAGATCAAGAAGAGGTAGACTAAAACATGAGCCCAAAGAGCACTTTCTTGCTTCACTCTGGATTACATTATTTATATATATTATAGCCAAAACACCATTGAGTTCTAATCCTAGGACTATTTTAGCTACTTCAGGGCAATAGCAAAGACCTTTCCTGTCAACACCATCATCCATGAAGTGGTGGAAGGTCAATATATTGATGTGGGTTTCAAAAACCCAGCGGATGTGGACAAAGCTATGGACACAACATTGAAATCCCATGTGGATCTCTATGCATCACCAGAATTAGGTCAAATCATAAGAAGGTCTCCTGGGTTACCTTATTGAATATTCCAACCACAGTCGCCCAAGAATCATTGAAGCTTTCTCTCCATTGAGGGCTTATGGAATTTGGCTCAGTTTTATCAGCGGACTTCAGCATGCCAGCATACTATGCTTTGATTCAATGGACTTGTGTTGCCTGAGCATCCTCTATTTGGAAACTCATTGTAGCCCAGAACTTGAAAGTTATACCACATACCACATGTCACAGTCATCATATCCTGCCCTGAGATTTTCTTTGTTGAACCCAATCAAGAACAGCCGCGTTGCTCATAGTGCAACGCCATAGGTCACCTTTACAAAAGCTGCATCATATGAAAACAAACCTCGTTGACCAACGACCACCCCACACTGTGGGCCAGAAGAGGCTTCATGCAGCGGCAGTAGAGGTACCTATACCAACACATTGGGTTCTGGTAGAGGAGATGACTCCAACCACCCTCTGCAAAGCAGTCAAAAACATGCAACTGACCATGCAACAATACCACCTTGGAGATGTTTCCCTCTCCTGGCAGGGACCACCTCCATTCTGCTGTCCCCACTACCAGCGCAAACCAAGCGCAAGCCTTTTAACCCCTCAACAGTTCTGACGGATAGCATCCTGGTGGACACAACCCCAGCAGACACAACCTCATCAGACTTGCCCCAATCAACTTATGTGGAACTACCTGCAAATCCCATACAACAAATGTCCTACCAACAGAGGATACCTGGAGCACCTTACTTGAGGCAGACCTCCCAACTCAGCGAGGCCCCCATCACCTGCTCATTTTGCATCTCAGACCTTCTTCTTAGTACTGGAAAAGGTAGATATAGAATTGCGCAGCTCAGATGGAGTCCAAATGGAGGAGCTTAGGGAACACCTGAGGGGCCCATCCCAGAAAAATAGTGGGATAATATAGTTGTTGGCTCACTGGATCCTTGACCCCCTCCACTCAGAATTACCAACCCCCTTGCCACTCTGCTTGGATCTCCACTAAGAGATAAGATCAGAGACTTAAAACAAGCCACCTTAAAGATGAAGGTATTAATACTGGATGTGAGGAAAACTGGAGCGCAGGAGGTTGCAGAAGGGAAAGCACCAGTCCAGAGGTGTAACAACAAGGCCAAGTGACCCAACAAAATGAAGCAACGTCCCAGGCGCTCTGGGTTATGTTTCCATATAAATTTGGTAAACAAAACGCACACCAAACTGGACACAACCATCAGAGACAAGAGTCCCTGAGAGCTGGAAAAGTTGGAATAAGAATTGGGGTTAAAAATGCGAAATAAGGCTTGTCAGAGTTGGCGGAATAGACCAAGGAGTGGGTGGAATAGGCCGCAATAGGAAGAGGGTTCTCGCCCAACTAGGGAGCCAAACCAGAGCGGGAAACGGACTCCTGCTATAGCTGAACTTTTAACTGAGGTATTCTTTTGAAAAATGATCAGAAAAGTATGGGAAAAGTTCACAAAAATTCCTAGACTTTATTAAATTTATCTGAGTATCTGAGAAAATCAAAGCCTTCCTTAGATGGGGGCTAAATTTTAAAGGGAAGGTTTGCGATGATTGCCCAGCAATTACAAATTACTATGTGATTAACAAAATCCGATCTGAGCCGTAAAATTCCACTCTTTAACGAAATCCAAACTTTACAAATTTGGCCAAATTCTGTGACTTTGTATCATGTGATTTTCTGGATCTTTGGGTCGACTTCCGCCAGATTTTCCGCCTCAGAAGAGCCATTTTTCTCAGCCCTGGAAGGCAAAGCCAGAACCCATTCTCTGTCAATAACCTTAGAGAGGCCATTAGTGACTTTGAGGGGTTCTGGCCTTAGCTCCAAGGGCTTGTTTGACTTTGATTTGGAGGGGCGTTTAATACCAGGAAATATGTCACTAGCTGTGACATCACCCTCCGCTATTGGATGAGGTTCCACACTGCCTGAGGGGACATTGGCCAAGGCAAAAATCTTGCGGGGGTAGGTATCTTAATGGCAACTAAAGAGGATTGGGTGGCGGGACTTGCGGCACAAGGAATCAAGAGTGAAAGTCAAAAATTAGGTCCTGAGCGTTGGTCACATCTTAATAGGACACCCAAGTGTCTCAGTATCATTATAACCTTTCCAGGACATCAAATACTGCAGGCGGCGTCAGGATAGATGAGAAGCAAGAGTGGCATCTATCTCATATTGGGGTTCACCATCTACTATGACAGGATCAGGGATAGATGGAATGGGGCCGTTGAAGGGGGTTAAGAGGCACTCGCGTAGGGTGCTAAACACTTTGATCAAGAAGGTATAAGTCAACCTGATAAGATGACGGGCCAAACTTTTTGATAATCTTAAAGGGTCCCACAAGCTTGGGACCTAACTTGCGGCAGGGTTGCTTCAGGTGGAGGTTCTTGGCGTTGACCA
Source organism: Massospora cicadina (assembly GCA_022478985.1). Lineage (NCBI taxonomy): Eukaryota > Fungi > Entomophthoromycota > Entomophthoromycetes > Entomophthorales > Entomophthoraceae > Massospora > Massospora cicadina. Next base: position 172,333 of record JAKSZP010011867.1, read on the forward strand.
TGACCAAGTTTCCTGGCTTGTACTCTGGTCTTTCACGGCGCTTATGTTCAGCATATGCTTTGTAGATCCTCACAGCATCAATGAGATGGTCCTTCACTGCCTGATGTCTCTGAGCTCTCTAGCGCGCTCATTGGCAGCAAAAACGGTGAAATCAATCTGCAGACTTTGGTTGAAACTGAGATTTAGCCATAGTTTGTGAAAAAGGTGAAGTACCTGTAGAGGTATGAGTAAGGTTATCATAAGCAAATTTCACCAGTGGGAGGTGAGAGGCCCAATTGTTCTTTCAGCGTTGGAATAGCTACGCAATAATTGCTCCAAAGCTTGGTTCACCCTCTCCCTCTGCCCATCTGACTGGGGGTGGAAGGCTGTGGAGCGGCAGGGGCGGATGCCTAAGATGAAAAGTACGGCAGCCCTGAACTGAGAGGTGTTTGTGGGCCCTGATCGCTGATAATCTCCTTGGGGAGACCATGTATTAAAATTTCGTGAGAAATTCTTTAAGCAGGCATGACAAAGGCTATGAAATTATTAGTTCCATGGCTCTAGCAAAGATTGACACAATTGCAACAAAATTATTAGTTCCATTGCTATAGTTGGTTCCAATCAGAAATACAGAATCCTGTAAGAAAATAGACCAAAATTAAACTACGTGAGATGAGAATTTAGGTACTTTATTAATTAAAGACTAGAGATATTTATAGGGAATATGTAGGGGTTCTTTGCGATGATTTCCTTGATCCGCCCAAGGTAAGATCTTTCCTACCAGAGGACTGATATTGTTGATTATCATTATTATTATAATATTCGTGATGATCATATCTAATAGAGTTCTAGTTAGATGCGATTGACCTTCTTAATGAGGCCTAGCCCCTTTGAAATGATTATTCATTTCAAATTGCTTGGCCATCTCAAATTACTGAGTTTCTTTGGGTTGATTAAATTTATGAGGTAGATAACTCCAAAGAGTCTTTCTTCTGTCAAATTGAGAATCAGAAATATTAGATTTAGATTTCTCCATCTTGTTAGACTGAGATATCAAATCTCGATCTAGAGTATTCTTGGTCGTCCTATTTTTATCTCCAACACCATGTAAACAAAAGTTGGGTCTACAAAGAGGCGGGCTGTATTGACTGAAGTAATGGTGGTATTTCAGGGGATGAATTGGGTCATTTTTGTGAAACGGTTCACTACAACCATTACTGCATCATAGTCCTGAGACAAGGGTGTTTCATGATAAAATTGACAGACACTTATATCTTAGAGCCATCTGCAGCTTGGAGGGGAACAAGCAACCCAGCACTCTTCAGGCGGCTAGGATTGCACCAGTTATACTTCAAACAGGACTTAGTGAATTTTGCCACATCTTTGGCAATAACCTTCCAACTGTAGGAGCGGCGGATCAACTCAACTGTCTTGTCCTTGCCAGGGTGGCCATCAGTTGGAGGGGCATGAGCTTCACGGATCACTTCTTCACGCAGGGGTCCAGGTGGTACCCACCACTTGCCTTGATGGAGGATGATCACATCTAATAATTGGTAGCCTTTTTCTAGGGGTTCGCCATTTCTATGGCAGGCCTGCTTAATCTTATTGTAGTCAGCTGACAGGGGTTGGGACAACCTAATGCGGGAAGGGGTGTCAGAATCCCCTTCCAAAGGTTCCTTAATAAGCAGAGCAGTGGGGTTCAGACAGTGGCTCTCTTTCACCTGTTCCAGCTTAATCAACACCTTGGTATTTGAGGTCAACTAGTGCTGGGTCAGGGGCGAAAGTGGGTTTACAAGATAGGGCATCTGGTAACAGGTTCTGGGTGCCCTTAACAAATTCATATTGGAAATCAAACACTGACAAGATTTCCAACCACAAGGACTAGCGATGGGACAGCTTCTGGGAGATGTGGTAGTACATTAATGCCTTGTGGTCAATTTGGACAGTAAAAGGCCATTTGGACCTATGCAAATGGTGGCGCCAGTGTTGTAACGCCTCAACAACAGCAAGAAGTTCCTTATTATAAATTGCGTAGTTGAGCTGCACCAGGGTCATTTTCTCAGAAAAGTAAGCAACAGGCCGTTCCACTCCATCCTCCCCCTTCTGCAACAGGGCTGCTCCCACCGAAAAGTTGGAAGCGTCAGTGGTGACAATAAATGGGCGGTTGGGGTCTTCATGTACCAACCCTGGGCTGGATAAGAGTATGGACTTGACGGCGTGGAACGCAGCGTTGCATTCTGTGGTCCAACTGAAAATCTTCTCCCCTGAAGCGGTGTAGAGAGGGGCAGCGACTTCTGAGAGCTAGGGGTGAACCTCTTGAGAAAGTCATAAGTCCCAAGGAATCTGCGTAATTTTTGTGAGGAATGAGGGGGTGGCCCAATCGCGGATGGTTGCTTCTTTATCTGGGGCAATCATGTGGCCGTGGGAGAAGATAATGTTTCCTAAAAATTAAACCTTGGACTGGAAGAACTTGCACTTGCTAGCCTTAATTGTAAGGTTTGCCTGTGAAAGTCTCTCCATGACAGATACAAGGTGACGGGCGTGGGACACTGCATCTAAAGAATACCAATATGTCATCATTGTATGCAATCGCGCAGGTTCCCATAAGGTCTCCCAATACAGCATCAATGAGCCTCTGAAAGCAGGCGGGAGCGTTCTTCAAACCTAACATCATAACACTGAACTGGTAAATGCCTTTCCATGTTTAGAAGACGATCAACCACTCCTGGCCTTCTTTAATGCGGACCTGGTTAAAAGCGTTAAGGCATTCTAGTTTGCTGAACACCCCCGCCTTCTCCACGTAGTGGGGAATCTGTTGCTCTAGAGGGAGCGGATGGGAGTCAGGCACTGTCACGTTGTTCAGATTGCCATAATCCACGCAGGGACTAAGTGAGTCACCAGAATTTTCTAAAAACAGGAGGGGGAGCACACCGGCGAAGATTTCTTGAAGATTTGATTCTTAGAGAGCATGTCGTCAACACAAATGTCCAAGGAAGCCTCCTCCCTCAAAGACAAGAGATAAATTGGAGAGGAAACCTTGATGAGGTCTATGATCAACTTAAACTCAAAGTCAAACTTGGTGTGCTCAGAGAGTGGCCGGCCTTGGTGAGATCAAACAGGTCAGCATATCCACGTATGAATTCAGGCAGGACAAGCGTTGGGGTCAGGTTATCAGTCTGTTGAATAGAGGCTAGGCCCACCTTTGGAGAGGGGCCCCACCTTCTAGGGGAGCGCCATTGCACTCTCGCCCAGGCAAGGGATGGTAACCGTGACTCCTCCAGGAAATTTGCGTTCATGGTAGAGTCCAGGAGTTTGGTGGAGATGTCAAACCGGCGCCACCAGCCAACCTCCAAAATAATGGGGTATAGGAGGTTTTTTATCAAGGAGAAGCTCTCCACAAAGTACCCAAGCCTTCAACAAAAGGAACAGGTGTCAATACACTATAACTCGGAATAGTTTGAGATGCACCACTCTTCAAAAACTGACCAGCCCCTAGGGGTAGATACAGGGACTCCGCCAGCTCTTGATAGATGAAGATTTCAGTAGCGCCAGTGTCCAATAAAGTGAGCGCATGTTAATTCTGAATACAGAGGAAAAGGTAGCAATGAACAAGAAGTAAACAGAGAAGGGTTTAATATCCATGGAGCCTAGGGAGGACAGGATGGCTCTAAGCCCAGAGGGCTGAGTATAAGTGAAATTACCCCCTGAGAATCCAAAGCATATAAATTCACATTGCCAGTGAGTTGGAACAGGACTTAAATGGTGTAGGGTAGCTTAGTGCTCTATGTTCAGTGGGAGGGAGATTATTATCACACGAAACTACACCATTCAGGACAGCCAAGCTTTTGGTGGGGTCAGTTACAGAGAGCTCCTCTTCAATCATCTTCTCATGGATCTATACCCGTTTCTGGATTGGGTCCTCCAAAAGAGGTGATTATAGAGTGATAGGGAAAGAGTTGTATAACTGGCCAACTGGACGACAGGCTGGATAGGAGGTATAGGTTCTAAAACGGCAACTGAGGGTCCGTGGCTAGAGTGAGGTGAATTCTCTGAATCAAATGGGTTAGACTTACTAACCCCTCAAATTTTGAGGACAAAAGCGAGAGGTACTCCATGGAGTGTGGCGATGCAGGGCCAGTAGTGAGGAGACCCCCACCTATAATGGAGATTTCAGTTTCGCCTTCCAGAGAGCTCATTGCTGGTTTCAAGCGGTACTGGGAGAGTACGGAATAGGGGTATTCTAGGGTCAGGTTGGAAGTGTCCATAACGGTCAGTGTCTCAGTTGGATATGTCACCACGGGATCTAATGCCTGCTGGTGCCTATAGTGATGGAGTCGTCAAGTTCTAAGATCTGAAGTTCCGCGGTGCAATTAGGCTTGGCAGCACAGATGCTGCTAAATAGAAAGGACGAAATGATGGAGCACGTCCTAGATAAGGAGGTAGGAGGATTGTCCCATATGCCAAGGGTAGCACCCGTATTATCTAGGGACTTGTAGAGGATGGCCACTTTCAACTTTTCAAGAGATTCCAACCTCAATGCCCTCTCTTCTCATGGGCGCAAGTACTGAGCTGTAGTGAGGCCTCCTTGGGTAGAGTGGACAAAGGAGTTATAGTTCTCAAAGGTAGCAGGGGAAACTCGCAGGGCTTGACAATTGTTTCCAACGCTGGGATAGATTCCAGGAGAGAGCTGTTATTCCCACCAGCGGAGAGTAACCATTGGTGAGCTCCCTCTGAAATCTCACGGAGCAACAGCTGGAAAAGGAGGAAGTCAGCTAAATCTTTGCCTTGAGACTTCTGGCAGGCCCTAAAGCTAGACAATGTATTGAAGATCTCCTTTTTAAATTTGGAGTCGCATGAATAGTGGAGAGTGAATCTGGTAGTGGCAGGTACTGCACACTATGTGAGCGTCTTGAGTGAGGTGGAGCTGCGCAACACCCTCAGCACACCCTTTGAAGAAGGTAACAACCAAGGCCAGAAGGGATACAAAAGTACCAACTAAGTGAACCACTTCAACGGGTGACAACTCTGAGAGGGTTGAGCTAACTCTAGCCACCCAGCAGGAGAAAAAACTCACAAAAAAGGATTTTCTCAGATAATGTCAGTGAAACTGGAGCGCAGGAGGTTTCAGAATGGAAAGCACCAGGACAGAGGTTTAACAACAAGGCCAAGTGACCCAACAAAATGAAGCAACATCCCAAGCGCTCTGGGTTATGTTTCCATATAAATTTGGTAAACAAAACGCACACCAAACTAGACATAACCATCAGGGACAAGGGTTCCTGAGAGCTGGAAAAGTTGGCATAAGAATTGGGGTGAAAAGAGGCGAAACAAGGCTTGCTAGAATTGGCGGAATAGGCCAAGAAGTGGGTGGAATAGGCCGCGGAGTAGGAAGAGGGTTCTCGCCCCACTAGGGAGCCAAACCAGAGCGGGAAACGGACTCCTGCTATAGCTGAACTTTTAACTGAGGTATTCTTTTGAAAAATGATCAGAAAAGTATGGGAAAAGTTCACAAAAATTCCTAGACTTTATTAAATTTATCTGAGTATCTGAGAAAAGCAAAGCCTTCCTTAGATGGGGGCTAAATTTTAAAGGGAAGGTTTGCGATGATTACCTAGCAATTACAAATTACCATGTTATTAACAAAATCTGATCCATGCCATAAAATTTTCACTTTTCAAAGAAATCCAAATTTCATAACTTTGTATCATGTGATTTTTTGGAGTTTTGGGTCGATTTACACTGGATTTCCGCCTCATATGAGCCATTTTTCAGCCCTGGCAGGAAAAGCCAGAACCCATTCTCTGTCAATAACCTTAGAGAGGCCATTAGTGACTTTGAGGGGTTCTGGCCTTGGATCCAAGAGCTTGTTTGATTTTGCTTTGGAGGGGCGTTTAATACCAGGATTATGTCACTAGCTGTGACACTGGCAACCCCCTGGTATATGGAGGGGGCAACCTATGAGGCCCCATGGGGGAACCCTAACCCTTCAGTCTATATATACCAATGGACTGTGGGATTATAAGCGGACAGCTTGCTTAATATGCACCCTCAGGTCAATTTGTGTGTATATTATGGATTTCCAAGACCCTCATACCCCTTTGGAAATAAAAGCATGGAGCGAACAGTTTGGAGTTAAATCCCGTTGGATGAACTGTACAGCCCTCATTATCCTGAATCCATCAGTTGAAGCCTATCACATTTTGAAACACCTAGATAAACACCTAATTTTGGCCAAGCTATACAACTATGACTTCTCCTTCATCTCTGTGAGCATTTACCTGCTGAATGCAGGCCGGGAACAGGACTGGCTACTGGAAAAGATCACATGTCTCCAGCTCCCCCACAACATGGTGCTGATGGACAATTTCAACACCATGCTGAGTCGCGTCTGGGACATCATACCCCCTTTCAAACAGGATCAGCGGAGCACCACGTGACTCAAAGACTTCCTCTAGAACCAGAAGATTAACGACGCCCTCCTCCCTCTGCATCCAGCCTTGGCTGCATGATTCAGATCTGGTACAAAGAGAAGAAGTTCTGATACGCGTCCCAAAATGTCGTGTTCTTAATTGGCCCCAGGATGTTTGGTCAATTCTCTCCTTCCGTGATGCACAATAATACTGTCAATGACCATAGATTTCTAATGGTGGCCCTCATAAACACCCTTAGACTATTGCTCTGCTTTTGGCCTAGGATTGCTCTGGTGACACTGAACAACCCTGTCGTGCACAAAAAATTGATTGCAGCCATCTGCAAACTGGTATTCGCTACATCATTTGTGCACCCCTAAGATAAGAGGATGGAGAAAAAGTCAGGGATCTTGAGAGTTGCCTATGACTATGTGAAAGCCCAGATGACTACAGCTCACACTAATGTGAGATGAGCCAAAGCCAGAATCAGGCATCTGGAAAGAAACTGCCAACCTCAACCTTCTCTCAATGGTTGGAAGTGTGAGAAGCTGCTCAGGAGGTGCACCACCTCAAGCTCACTACTCAAGAAGAATGGGCAACAAACTTTCACATCATTGTGATACTACACACAGTGGTAACGCCCCACCTTCTTCTACCAGAAACAGAAGGCCTGATCAAAGACTCAGGAGATCGCTACCATGAAGGTGGAAAAAAATTAACCTCAGAAAAGGAGGAAATCACCACTGATCTTCATCATTACTATAAAAACCTGTTCCAGGCTTCAAAGATGAACCTCTAATGTTTTCAATTTTGATTGAATGGGCTTCAGAACTGCCAGCTGACCTCTCAGTGGATGATGAATTCCTTGCAACACTCACACCGCATGAAATAATGGAATTTTTTTCAAAGCCTCACGTCTAAAGGCCCAGGCCCTGATGGTATCCCTTTTGAGGTTTACCTAGTGGACCCAGTAACGGTCACAAAGGCCCTCCAGCCCATTTTACTAACCCTCCTGGCAGAATGGGGAGTACTGACCAACCCGAGGAGCTCAAGCATTAATCTTATAGACTTGAAAAGTGGGCCGCGAGGATTTCTCAAACTGGCGTCCAATTCCACTCATAAGCATGACCATAAACTTTTAACCAAACTCCTAGCAAACTGCATGATGAAGTGGGCGGCGCCCCGCCTCAACCCAGATCAACATGGTTCCATCTCAGGAGAACACTAAGGAACAATTACAATAAACTTCTAGTGACTCTTTCCACCAACTCTCCCAAACCTGCAGTTTTGTGGTGCTCCTTAATATGGAAATTCATATGATCAAGTGAATTGGCTTTACCTTGACGCCTCCCTAATCTGCCTCAATATCCCACCTCAGGCTAGGATGTGGATTTTAGTGCTCTATGTCTATCTGCACACAAGAGTAATGCCACAACAGGCTTTATGGCAACAGTTCTGGTTGAACAAGGTCTCTGCCAAGGGAACCTTTTGAGCCTTATATTGTTTAATATAGCCCTTGACCCCCTCCTGGACCTACTCCACAAACAGCTTGTGGGCATCCAAGTGCTCAGAAAACCCCACCTGCGCCATAGCCTTCTCTGGTGATACGTCAGTGTTGGTCAGATGCAAAAAAGACCTTGACCTCACCATTGATGCCCTCAATCGCTATTTCAAGGCATCCAACACAAAAGGCAATACATTAAAAACCACTATTATACAAGACAGTACTCCATCATCTCCTCCCTTTTGGCCTAGATCCCACCTGAAACACATTCCATCACCTAGGGGTCCTCACCACATCCCAAGTGGTTGCAATCAAGGATAACAAAGATTAAATAACGGAATAAATAAATTACCATACAGCTAGATGGAACCAATGGCGTATCACACCCCAGGGACAGGCCCTGATGGCAAACGTGATTCTGCTCTCAAAGGTATGGTTCTTCACCACATATTCCCTTTCACAGACAAATTATAATCATGACTGAATGTGATACTTCGCTTCTTGATATGGGGATCAACCACCCACCAACAGCTCTGTCGACAATTTCCTGACCCTGTAAAGAAGGTGGCCTGAGACTTCTGAACATGAGGACCCATGTCACCTCTATAATCACTGGGTTTCTCAAGTGCGTCATCTTCTGGGAAAACCCTAATGCCACAGTTGGCTCCGGCCCTGCGCCAGTCATTAGTGGCCTCCATAGGACTCCCTTAAACTTTAATAAAGGCTGTTGGAGAATGGCTAACAAACCACCTGAACCACCGCCTCAAACTATCCTTGAGCTCATACCGAAACCAGGCGTCAGATGATTGCTTGTCCACTTAAGGGAAAATAATGTTTTGGATGCAATTAGTCCCAATAATGGAGGAGTCCACTCCCGCACCAACTCTAACTTGGTTCTTGTCAGACAATTACCTGTACAAGCTTATAATAATAGTGTTTCAAATTTCAATATGGACAGAATTGGCCAAAAGACCCTGGTCAATTCCTGGTGGAACCCCTCAAATCTGGGTAGCAAATTTACTAATACATCTCGGGAAAATAGCACGAGTTTGGGTAAGCAAATTACACCAACTATGCAGCGAAATAAGGGGATCAATAAGAGGTTCCTCCCTGGCCCACTTCTAATTTAAGTCAAGCACCTATGCTGTGAACTCCCCCTTTTATATTCTTGGAGGGGGTCCCTCAAAGTGCAACTAACTTTTCTCAAAGTGATTAGCTCAAGTATATCAAATCATTGCCTCACGGACATGTCATACATACTCTTGACCCTCCATCGGCCATTCCATTAAAGTGAGCCAAGATTCAAGAGCTCTGATAGGCCAAACGCCCATATTTCCTAATTAGGTTTGAAGCTAATAATGATATTGGTGCCTATCGCACTTCAAGCCTCAAGTCAATTTAAATACTAAGCAGTGAAACTGGAAGAGAGTTCGCTTTTATTACCCCCGCTTCACTTCATAAAATAAAACCATATAAAACCCACTTATCACTGCTAATTAGTTTCCCTTTTTTATTACTAAGTTGTCAAAACCCCCCTAAAACATATCTAACTCAGCAGTAGAGAGTGTAACCTATGAAAATTATTGTTGAAATTTAGGTGCCAAACGCACCAGCGAGCAGTAACAAAGCCTAAAATCCAACAAGTGGTGCTCATTACAGGGGTAGTACACCACAAAACAATTATCAAAAATGGAGGGTGTTAGGGTAATAACCCTCGTAACCTCCCCTCTGCCTCTGAACCAAGGATAGTTGCCCTTGAACAGCAACTAACCAGCGCTTTATCACAACTTAAAAAGCTCGAACAACGCCCCTTTAAAAATCCCTTTAAAGACAAGTTCACCCCTGGCGAGAATAGCATTGCTTAGTTCTTATACATCTATCAAGAAGCCATGGGAGGGGTGACTGACCACCAAAAGATCAAGCACATCTTTTCTCATTTAAGTCGCCTGCCCCAAGAAATGATGGTCCCTCATATGGATACTCTGCGCACCTGGGCCAGGGTTAAGGAAGCTCTTGTAGCCGAATTTGGCTCCAAGCAGAGCCTAACCAGGGAAAAACAGGCCTTTATGCGCTTTAGTATGTATGAAGGCAAACGGATCACTGCCTTTGCTGAGTGATTTTTTATTGCTGCCCAGAGGTTGTCAGCATCTAAAATGCTAAACCTGGATGATGCCATCGCTGCCATGTTAACTGGGTTAGCTTCTCAACCTTCCTAGCTAGGTATATCATTTCAATGGTGTTCAACTTCAAAAATGTCTGTGACATAAAAGAGGCTTTGTTAGATGTTGTTGATTTTCATAAATGTACGACCACAAATGATGCTGTGGTGAAACCTCACGTTCTAAACATTGAGGAGTTTTCGCCCTTAGGGAAGTGAACAATAGCTCAAATGACATCCTTGAGACCCCCTATGCCTAACTAGCCTGTGAAATCTGCTTCTTCGTTGCAACTCAAAGCTGATATCACGTCCTCCCATAGGTCTGAGACCTTCAAAGCAGATAATACTGTGTTTCCGCCCCATCTCATCAAAGCCGCAGTGCCTTCCCCATCCAAGCTGGTAGTTGCGCTCCCTAAGGGTAACCCCTGCAACAAGGAAGGGCTTGCTGGAAAACATATAAACAGAGGATAGCTAACCAACCTCATGTGCCTGACTCCCCTACATCTATCGCTTCATTACCAATTGTTGAGAATACCCCTGAGGGCGAAACTGAAGGAGGGTCTGTTGATGATGGTTACTACATACTAGGAGTACCCGCTGAAGTGGAGGTTCCTGATCGTTTGAACACTGGAGGAGTAGATGGGACCACCATACCTGAGGACACGTACCAAGCCAAGTTCTAGGGTGTACCAAAGTTATTGACACTGCCAGAGATTCCAATCAGTTCTCGGCTGGCTTGATCTGACCTCTTCAGCAGATCCATACCATGAAATCCATCCTGGAAAAAATAACTTAGACTGATCATAAACTAACCTCCATCTCACGGCTCAAGGAGGTCTTGGCTCTGTCTACTAACATTGGAGGACCCCTCACCAAGGTGGAAGTGGTCATTCAAAAAGTCTGGGTGATGGCCATCATGGATACTGGCTCCTTGTTAAATGTAATCTCCTCAAAACTGATAGAAAAAGATCAAGCTGGCGCCTGACTTGGAGTATAATCAAGGGTTTGGAACCGTGGGCCCAAACTACACCCATGCCATTGGGGCATATTATTCCCTTCCCATTTGAATTGGGAAGCTCATCTTATCAGCCCCAGAAGTGGCCTTGAAAACAACACCTATGATATGCTCATAGGTACCTAGTTTATGATTTAGTATGAGGGAATAATCAACATGAAGCTAGGTTTCCTTTCATTACTCAACTACAAAGTCCTTTTAGTCTTATCCAATAAAAATTCCAGCAAGAACGAACACTCTTGCCTAGTTGAATACCCCTTTTCCGCTTTTCTCTTACATTATACCACCTCTGGGAAAAACACAAAAAATTTCCCAATTTAGTATATGCTAGTGACGGTATCCCTTTCTATGCTGCAGACGAGGTCTTGATTAATCCTGGTGAACAATGAGTGATTGACATGAAGATCACGATCCAAATCCAACATCACTGCTTGTTGCACCTCGTAAGACTTGAGGGCATTAGCCCCTTGGAGCCTCAGGTATTGCCTGGTATACTAGACCCAGCCTAACAGAGAATTATCACTATCCTGTTGGGAAACCTCACCGGCAAGGACATGGTTATAAGAAAACACCAGGAGATTGGCAGAGGCCTATTGGTCCCCATAGAGGATATTGAACGTATCCACTTCATTGGCTCTATGACGGATTTGAGCTTACCAACGGATAACCTGTTATGTACCTTACCCAATGTCCATATTTCGGATGAGCTGAGTCCAGATAAGCTGGAAAAAGTCCATTTCACTATTGGAAGGATATAGTGACATATTCTCCAAGTCAATTAACAACTATGGTCATATGAAGGACTGGATTCATTCCATTGATGTAGTGATGCCTGTCCCATCCGGTCCAAACCTTATCACAAGTCAAAGTTGGAAGAGCAGCAAATGAGGACTGAGCTCAAGCAGTTGCTAGACGCTGGGCTACTGGTACCCTCGCAAAGCCCTTGGTCTTCCCCTCTCTTGCTTACCAAAATAAAAACAGAGGTCATCGGATAGTCATGGATTACTGCAAACTAAAATAACCTCACAAAAAAGATAGCTATCCTATTCCCTGCATTGACGACGCCCTGACCCAACTCTCTGTCTCCAACTTCTTCTCCGCCATGGACTTGGCTAGCGGCTATTGGAAAATGGACCTTTCTCCACAAGATCAGGAGAAATGTGTTCTCATTTTCAATGAAGGTCTTTTCCAACTCATATGCCTCCATCAAGGGTTGTGCAATGTGCCTGCAAATTTCCAGCGAGCCATGGACCATATCTTGCAGGACCTGAATTTAAGTTGTGTCATCATATATCTCGATGACAGCACAGGGTTTTCAAAGACCTTTAACGAACATCTGACTCACCTGAAAGAAGTGTTTCAACGCTTATGCAAATCCAATATCAGATTAAATCTCTTCAAGTGCACTTTTTCCAGAGGAGGCTAAATTTCCTTGGATACGCCATTTCCCAAGAAGGAATCCAACCCTTACAGGACAAGTTTGAAGCCATACCAAAAATACCTCCCCCTAGAAATATGCGGGATATTCAGGTATTTCTGGGCATGATGGGATATTACCATCAGTTCATACTAAAGTTTGCTCAGCTCAGTGAGCCCCTTGTCCGCCTATTGACGAAAAACACTCCTTTTCATTAGGATGAGTAACAGAAAACCGCTTTTGAGACCCTAAAGCAACTGCTACAACAACGGCCTATCCTGAGGCACCCAGACTATAATAAACCTTTTATCTTATTTACTGACACCTTAAGCTATGCTGTCAGGGCCATCTTGGCTCAATTGGATAAATGTGAGGTAGATCATCCCATATCATACTTTAGCAAGATGCTGTCCAAGGCGGAGCGCAACTATAGCGTCATGGAGAAGGATTGTCTTGCAGTTCTGTTAGCTGTGAAACACTACCATCCTTTCCTAGATGAAACTACCTTCATGGTGGTTATGAACCATGCTTCTCTGAAATGGTTACAGAACATGAAGGATCCTACTGGTCGGTTAGCATGCTGGGATCTAAAGCTCCAGCATTATGACATGAAATCGAACACTGTGCTGGAACCCGTCACATAAATGTGGATGGGTTAACTCTGCTGCCTGTCCTGCACTTAGATAATAGTGAGGAGGAGAGGTTATATGACCTTTTAGCGACCCCAATGACTGGGAGGATGAGGATGATCCTGTCCAAAAAATGTTAGCCCAACACTCCCGCAACACCAAAGTGGAGAGAGGGAAGTTGTGTAAGCAGGTGGGGAAAAAGTGGCTGCCTTATCTTCAGCCCTCAGAACGCCTACCTGCTATCCTGGAAGCTCACTCTACCCTATGTCATGAGGGAGCAAAGAAAACCTATGAGTGGATTAGGGAGCGGTACCCTTGAGAAGGCATTATGGAAACTATTGTTGAGGTTTTGGAAGCCTGCCTCACATGTAAGAAGCAGTCTAGTTTTAAGATTAGATATCAATATCAACCAATAACCCCCAACGACCTTTCCATACCATCACCCTGGACATGGAAGGTACCCTTCCGCAGACTACTGGTGGAAACATATATATCCTAGTCATAATTGACCATTTTACTAAGTGGATTGAAGCCGTGGCTCTTCCAGCCCAAACGGCCAAGGCCACTGCCACGTTTTTACATCACAACATATTCACTCGTCATGGCTTTCCCCAAGTACTACTCTGCGACAATGGTAAGAACATCACTTCCAGAGTAGTCTAAATTCTGGATACCTCCATAGGAACCCAACAACTCTTCTCAGCTCCATATAATCCCTCTGCAGATGGGACCATGGAGAGAGCAAATGGAACCTTGGTTTTAATCCTGCGTAAAATGGCATCCTCTGATCCACTTCACTGGGATCAATACCTACCCAGTGCTCTTATGGCATACCAGATTAGTTATCACTGGATCTTGAAAATGTCCCCATTCCATGTTCTGTATGGGCGGGAACCAAGGATAACTGACCTTTTAGCTAAAGATGTTTTCTCCTCTAAAGTTGAGGAACCTGCGAAAGCCATGAGGAGATTGGCTCAACGTATCATTCATCTCCAATCTGAGGCTATGACAAACTTAGCTAAAATGGTTACAAAAGAGGGACAAGCTGCTAATGAGCTTCAGGCTCCCCTACCTTCATTCAAAGTGTCAGACATGGCCCTGTACTACCATAACTGCATCACTCCTAGAAGCGGCAATATTGGATTAATTTGGAAGGGTCCCTTCATTGTAACTTATAAGAGAGTTGACAAGTATTCTATAAAATCTTTGGCTACAGGTATTACCATAAACAGAGTACATGGATGATTCTTACGCCACTATTCCTCCCCCAACATTCTTGAAGTGGGTAATGTCAGACAATTGACTGTCCGCTCAAGGGAAAGAATGTTTTGGGTGCAAATAGTCCCAATGATGGAGGAATCCACTCCCGCGCCAGCTCTAACTTGGCTCTTATCAGACAATTACCTGTACAAGCTTATAATAATAGTGTTTCAAATTTTAATATGGACAAAATCGTCCAAATGACCCTGGTCAATTTTCGGTAGAACCCCTCAAATCAGGGTAACACTTTTACTAATACATCTCTGGAAAATAGCACGAATTTTCGTAAACAAATTCACTAACTATGCAGCAAAATAAAGGGAGTTTGTCATAGGTTCCTTACCGGCCCACTTCTATTTTTAAGTCAAGCACCATGGCGCTAACACCCCCTTTTATAGCCTTGGAGGGCTCCCTCAAAGTGCAACTATTTTTCCTTAAGGTGATTGGCTCAAGTATAACAAATCATTGCCTCACAGACATGTCATACATACTCTTGACCCTCCATCGGTCATTCCATTAAAGTGAGCCAAGATTTGAGAGCTCTAATAAGCTGAACGCCCATATTTCCTAATCAGGATCGAAGCTAATAATGAAATTGATGCCTATTGCACTTCAAGCCTCAAGTCAATTTAAATACTAAGCAGTGAGATTGGAAGAGGGTTCGCTTTTATTACCCCCCAAATCACTTCATAAAATAAAACTATATAAAACCAACTTATCACTGTTATTTAAAGGTTTCCTTTTAATTAATATTAGGTAGTCTGAAAACCCCTAGAAATATCTAACTCAGCAGTAGAGAGTGTAACCTCTGCAAATTATTGTTGGAATTTAGGTGCCAAGCGCACCAGCAAGCAGTAAGAAAGCCTAAAATCCAACACCAGGAACTCCTGGCCCTCAAGCAAGCAGGTGCACATGTTTCCACGCTTTCCTGTACAAAAGGAGTGTCCTAAGCCTCAGCCCCCACCGCCAAACCTTATTTTACAATGAAAGGACTGTCACTCCCACCTCAACCC
This sequence comes from Massospora cicadina, assembly GCA_022478985.1. NCBI lineage: Eukaryota > Fungi > Entomophthoromycota > Entomophthoromycetes > Entomophthorales > Entomophthoraceae > Massospora > Massospora cicadina. Next base: position 187,718 of record JAKSZP010011867.1, read on the forward strand.
TTTGAAGAGTTCCCAATATGTCCTCGTCTCCCTGAACTTCTGCCACCACCATCAAATGCAATCTCAAGAAGCTCTGGCAGGATGTTAACTACCTAGTAATTATATCAAAAATGTTGAAACGTTGTGAAAAGTTCTTTACTTCTTGTACAGGACAGGGGATCATATTGTGCCACTTTCCAGCACAAGAGCTGCCCACAGTGCACTGAGCCAATGACACCCACCTACACCAATTCTTTACCTGCCCCCACATCAACCCCTTTTGGACAAAAATCTGTAAACTTCTCCAAATGGAACCCTGGCTTGGGCACCCAGTTCAAGATACTATGTTTGACCACTCACTCCCTGACTGCTCCAAATCCCTCCAAATCCTGGAGTTCAGAGCTGCAATATGGACTATCCATAATTTTTACCACTGAACCGCTTTCAACTCTCTTCTGTGGAAAAAACCCACATGCTTAACCATTTTCAGGTGCACTTCAAGATGGCCCTGAAAATTTCTGCTACATTTTAACCGCCACCAGATCTGGTGAACTGATGATCAGCTCTGACAGATTGCCCCCTCCGTTTCTCAAATCACCCATCCCTTTCCCCACCTCAAGCTCTTAGGAGCTCAGGTGTAATTTTAATAAACTTGGTGAATCCCACCCTTAGGTTGGGACCACCTAGTAATAAAAAGTATCAATAAACTGAGAGCAATTGAGGCACCAGAAGATGGCCATGGAAATAAATAAGTACCATATTACCAATTAATTTTATGCCAGCACAGGGGAAAGGTAGTAATATTAAATTAATACATATATTATAGGTGATGTGAAAACTGAGGCCGAGGCCCAAGTGATTAGTAAATTAAATAATTAGAAGTTGCACTGGTGAGGATTAAGGATTCAATCTGCTTTTGTAATATCTAATAAAACAAGGTGCTGCAGCGAGATTACTAATAGTAATATAAAACTACTTTGGCAACTACCTAAATGCTTGGGGCCGTGGGGTAAGGTAATCTATAATATATTATTAAACTCTGTATCTAGGTATTAGCTCAAAATATTATTTAGTAGATAGATAATTAAACATGTGTTTGATAAAAGCAATTGCAAAAAGTAAGATGGAGTTCAGGACTTTGTCATATATTACAAATCCAAGGTACATAATTAATCCTTAAAGAAATTGCTAAACTGGGGCCTTCTCTCCAGGTTAGCAGCGTAAAGCTGGTGGAAAACTTCCTTCAAGTGTTCTAAGTGTTCAATAAAAGTTTGTGAGAATACATTTAATTCATCCAGGTATACAAGTATTCAGGATACCTTGAGATATCCGAGGATAATGTACATCACTTTTTAAAATGTCGCTGTGGCATTACATAACTTTTGGTCATTCTAATAGACTAGAACTGGCCCTTGGAATTTATTATTGAACACTTCTATTACTCACTTCAGGCAACTCTTATGCTATATCTTGATATAAGATCCATTGACAAAATATCTGGTGCTTCCCAACTAATCTAGTGCATTGTCAATCCTTGGAAGGGGTATGAAACTTTCCTCATTATGGTATAAAGTTTTAGTAGTCTATAACAACAAAGCTAGTTCAGTCCTTCTTCTTTACCATTAGAACTAGCAAAGTCCACGTGATTTTGGAAGTTTCAGCATTCCTTGCCTCAACAGCCTCCCAAAACCTTAAATTACTACTTCTTCCAAGGCTTATGAATGGATAATTGGCTGCAAGTTTATGGGAGTATAATCTCCTATGTCTATATAATGATTGACAAAGTGGGTGCATTCCAGATTGTGGTCATCTGCGCAAAAAATCCGCAGTATTTCTTAAGAAGTAATAGAGCTCAAACTTATTAAATGTCTAATATACCCATTATTCTCTCTCTTGCAACCACTTTTAAGATACTGGTGGACCACCGCTTTAAAGTCCAGACTCTTTTAAAAATCCAAACTCATAAGTCTATAATATCATTGACAGAAATCAGGTGTTAGTGGGCTTTTATTTAATGTCTTTTTATGTCTATAGCTCTTTTTGTAAGTTGGTTAACAGGACTTATATCTTACCACGTGTTGAAATCTGTTCTAGGGATTAGAATTTCGGTGCACAGGTCTTCACTATTAATTCTACAAGACGCTGTAAAAGGACAGCACCTTGTTAAACTAACAAAAAGAGAAAGTCTTTTCTGGCAAAAGATATTTGATTAATAAGTAAATGAAGCACACTGTAGTATTGAATACTGACACAGGCTTCTTGGCTCACATATGGGGTCTTTTTTCACAGAAGATTGCTTCCAGCGACATGGGAAAAATGATTCCTTACCATTGGAGTTCCAAAGAGATATGCATCTTTTGCTAGCGTTTTTATTGGTGCGTTTAATGTGTACTAAGCTGCACAAAAAAGTGGTAGACTAGAAGAAAAAGTATCCAAATGAGGCTTAGGGAATGAATCACCAAAGTTTGTGGTAATTGAATTATAGTCGCAATCAACAGACTACAACTGAGACGCTGGTAAATGGCCATAGTAAAATAGAAATCCTCATGCCAAATATACTACGCTGGCGCAAGGGATACAAGAGAGTAGTAGATTTGAGCCTAGTAATAGTGGTATAGGAATGCCAGCAGGGTTTAAGGATTCAATCCGCTGTAATGGTCTTATATAAATTGTTGCACTGAGGCCAAAGCACCAAAAGTAATCAAATACAACTTTAGCAACTCCCTATAAAGTCGTGGTTCAAGCGCTGAGGACCTATGATAATAGTATAACTCTTTTGTCCAATTACTAGTAAAAAATTCTTATTTAAAAAAGTATCACATAAACTGATGATTAGTCAAACTAGCTGCAACATTTCCCCCATTTGACCAAACATCAGGTAATAAAGATGAGTGGAAGTCCAATGAGCTATTGAGAGCTTGAGGCCAAAAGGTCATAATGCGGATAGTACATTTAAAGAAACTTAGCATGCACTAGATTAATAAGATAGCCTTTAGTGGGAGCATTCAGATTATAAGCATCTGTTGACGTCTTCTCTATGATATCAAAAGGGCCTTTTTTAAATTGAGAATAATTTTCTAGATATTTAAAACTATGATTGTCATAATACCAGACAAATTTTCCTACGCCAGATGTAGGCAAGGTCTGATGGTCCTCATTATCCCAAGATCAAGCCTTAACTTTCCAAGCCAACGCAAAGGAATAAGCAGATGTTTGTATCTGAATTAAGATTTTTGTTAGTTTATTCAGATACAAACTAGGTCTCATACTCTCATCCTCCATATATGAATACAAAATTGGGGGCAGCGCTGGCTGTTTCCCATGAATTAATGAAAATGGGGAGTGCCCTGTGGCCGAGTGATATGTAATGTTATATGTAAACATGGTGTAAGGCAAAAATAGATTCCAACTGGATACCTCACCAGCAACCAACTCATGTATAATTCCCACAAGTGTACCATTCACCCTTTTGATGTTGCCTTTGGTCTCAGGGTAGTAGGACGTAGATAGTACCCCACATATGCCCATTAGATCGTTAAGCTTAGAAATCATTTGGGATGTAAAATTGGTCCCAATATCTGTCAGCAAAAATTGGAGGAAACCATGTCAATATCTTAATATCATCAAGAATAAACTTAGCTCTAGTGGTGAGTCTAAGTCCCTGACAGCCTTGGCCTCTACCCACTTGGTTATATGATCAATGGCATTAATAATATATTTAAACTTACCAGAAGTATTGGTTAAGGGCCCCACAACGTCTATGGAGACAGTGTTCCAGGCAAAATTAGCTTTAACCAATTGATGAGATGTGGTTTTTTAGAGAGCTTCATCTTGGCATTCGTGACAAAAGCCAAGCACCTCATGGATATCATATGATATAGAATCCCAATAGTAATGGTTTCTTTAGTTGTTCAAAATTTTTTTCTTCTTAAATTTACAGTCGCCTGTTGCATTATAGACAATGATCAGATCCATCCATTCAGTAGGCCTAGGGAACAAATAGGTTTATCAATAACCTTATACATTTTCCCATCTTCCATAAAAGTATGTTTTCTGATTTTTTCCTGCATTTTTTGAATCTCAATAGGCTCATTAAAATATTTCATAATAACCATTTTTGGTAAACAATTCATCGTACTTATCAGCCAGTAAGGTTACAGTAGGCAACCTAGAGATTCCATCCACATTTTGATGCTCTACGCTGGGTTGGTGCTGAATTTAAAAAATCATAAGCTTGTAATTTCAAGGCCCAGAAGGCCAACCATCCTTTGGGCTTCTTAGATTCTGCAACCAGCGCAAAGAATTATGGTCAGTTACCACATTGAAATGCTCTCCATGGACATAAACCTGAAATTGTTTGCAAGCGTAAATAATGGATATGCATTCTTTCTTGATAATGCTATAATTCCGTTTGTGGAATTCCAGTGTCCTACTGCAGTAAACGATGGGGTGTTCTTTCCTTCATTATTGAGCTGAGATAACACCGCCCCTACTGCGGTGAGGGAGTCATCCGTCATTATAATGAACAGTTGATCAAAATTTGGATACATCAGTACTAGCAGTTGGGCTAGGCAAAAACATAATTGTTCAAAAGTGAGTTGACAGGCTTCCGTCCATTTGAACTGAACCCCAGTCTTGAGAAGGTGAAATAATGGTTCATCTATATGCTAAAATTCTTCATGAACCAGTGATAATAGCCAATCATCCCAAAAATACCTGAATATCACTATTGCTAATTGGTCATGACTATTTTTTGATAGCCTTAACCTTAGCAGGTTGGGGCTGAAAGCCTTGTTTGTCAATGATAAAACGCAGACATTCAAGTTGTTTATGGAATAAATTGCACTTATGAAGTTTGATTGTTAATTTATCTTAGGCCAACAAACGTAGAAATTACTCTAGATACTGCAGATGGTCCATAAATGTTCTGGAAACATATATATCATCAAGGCACACTAACACGAATGAGAATTTAAATATCCCAATATGCTATTCATGACATGCAGGCATGTCGCTGGGGAGTTACAAAGCCCTTACGGCACCTTTGTGAGTTGGTATAGACCCTGAGCAGTAATCATCGCACACTTCTCCTGTTCCTTTTTGGGCAGCTCAATTTTCCAATATCCAGATTTTAAATCCATATCAAGGAATATTCTGCGCCGCCCAAGCGGTCTAATGCATCATCAATGCGAGGTAGCAGATAAGAATTTTTTTGGTGATTATATTTAGTTTTTGGAAGTTTATTATGTTTTTATTTGATCCATTCTTTTTTAATAACCAAAACTGGGGTGGCTCAAGGACTCTTGGAGGGCACTAACATCCCCTGCTGTACAAGTTGGTTAATTTCTTGATTGTGACTTCATCCACTGCCTTGGAAAGCCTGATAGGATAGATGAAAATCTGCGGATGATCCCCAGTGACAATCTGGTGTAACACATTGTGGGCACAACCCAAATCATAATTGCTTTTAAAATCATATTTTACTTATCAAATAAGGCTAAAGCTTGATCATTTTCGTCCTCTGTTAACTCATAGAGACGTTCATTGGGTTCCAGGGAACATACTATTGGTGCTCATTGTATTAAAGCCCCAGTTCATCCAGATTTCCAAAATCATGGATACTGAATACTTCTTCCTTGGGTAAGATATGAACAAAAGTGACGATCTGGTGTCTTTTAATTTTTACAGCGTAAGGATAAATTTTCGCTAACAGCACCTGAAACTCGTCATGTTATGGCAGAATAAGCCCAAGCGCAGTGACAGGTTCTAATGTGAACAACCAAATGGTGCAACTACCTCACTGTATAAGCCTTGGGGGAAACATAAAGTGATATTGGTTCCCATGATAACTTGATGACCCAGCGTAATGGTTAAGTTCTGCTTAGCTCATATAGGGATACTCTTAGTTCTAACAATCTTATTTTAGTAATTGTCAAGTACGGGTTCATAGCCGCTGGCATCTAATTTCTACTATAACATTCTTAAAAATAAGGTTAACGAACCTCTGTTTACAATCTGCTGGATCTACATCCCTTTGTTTATAAAATAATGGAAGGGTTTGTAGTAGTAACTCCAGTATATTTCATTTAAAATCAGCTTTTACTCCATACTTCTACATAAAGGAGGTCCCAATTAAAAATTCATGATTATGATTATGGAAAACAATAGCAAGAACGGAGATCATTAAAGAGTCAAAAGTAGTGGTAGCGTGTTATACACTCCTTCAGAGGTGGTGGTCTAAGGGCTGGCGGTACCATAGATTTTTCAATGACCTAGTCTGGAGAAATCCCCGGTTTCTTCACCATCCTAGTGAAACAATATTAATTGGTACTCCATTGTCTACAATAGCTCACATTTTGATCTTGTTTATCATAATATCAATATATGTACACTCAAAAAGTAATTATAAGTAGGGTTTATTGTGAGTTTATCCAGATCATTTTTTTGAACTAAATTATTCTGAAGTTTGTCAAATTATTGAGAGAGTTTAGACTTGCAAAGCCTCAACGGTTACAGACCCTTGGACCTCAATTAATTAAGGTTTTCACTATAAGAAATGGGAAGCTTGAGAGGTTCTAACTATTGAATGTATGGCTTTGTATTACTTCTTTTATTGATTTGGTGTCACTGTGTTCTTGTGACCGTTTAGCCACCGCTATGCTATCTCTTATTATTTCTTGAACCGCTGAAGGCAGAGCGGCGTCATCATCCTTTCATCTCACAGAAGGAGATTTCAGAAAGTTGTTAGTACCTGAGATTTTGTTAAAGAAGGTGGAAATAGAAAATCCCAATCTTACTCCACTCTGTCTTTTCCCAACTCTTCATTATCCGTAGCATTTATAAAATGAATAGAGGGCTTAGAGCCCTGTTTAGGGCAACTATTAGCATAGTGTCCTAATTTTCACACACTTGAAAAGTAATATGGCTAATTTCCAGCCTCCTGACATGAGGCTCATATGGCGGAGTTAAATCTTTTTAAGGGATGGTCTTGAGGCTGTGATTCATGGGGCATAAAAAGAGTTTTGTTGGGCGCCCCAAAAGTGATGGAGCATTGCTGAGATAGTTTACCATATGTGTGATGTCATTCTCCTCATTTTAGTCAGGAATCATAACTTTGTATAACCTCTTATATGGTTCACACACATTTTGGAGGCTGATATGAGCGTCAAAGTCATTTATACTAGCTCCATATAACATCTGAGCCTCCAAATAAAATCACTCCATGAAAGTTTTAATTGTCTAGTCCTTATAAAACAGATTTTAAGGAACTCTGTTTTCCATGTATTCATCCGCTAGGCTCCACCAAACTCTCTGATTAGTAAATCTTTGGCATTGAGGCAAGTTAGTCAATCTTCTGTAGTTTAGGCATAACATCTGGCTTTCAGAGTCCAGAAAGTTCATGACCGTAGCTAACTTAGAAGTCTCTGGTGCTCTGGCTATACTTATCTTGGTAAAAGCTGATAAAGTTGTGCACATTTGCCTGCTTATCAAATTTTGGCAAATTAGTAGGGTTAACGTATAGTTGGGGTCCATAATTACATGGACAAAGGGCCTGCGTTGCTCCTACGAAAATTTTAGGTAAAAAGGAAGAAGTAACTTGGCCAGGAGCATTCAGGTTAGCTCTTGGTGAGCATGCCGCAGTTACACAAGTGGGGGTAGCAGCCATATGCTGCTCCCATAATATAGGAATTTTACAGATAATAGATTTGGGATGCTCCTCTGGAGGAGTCATCAGACTATCCATGGAATCAGCCTCTCTAGGGCAGGAACGGAGGTAAGAAAAGTGTGTACCTCCCTCATGATCTGCACCTCCTCGCTCTACCTTCAGGTTCCATATGAATTGTTTCCTGATCATTAAAAATAAATCTAGAGGCGGGTCGCTGAGACCCTCCTGGCGACACTTACAAAGGCCGCTGTTAATCTCAGTTTTATACTGATTAATCATATTGGTAGATTGTTGGCGTTCCACTAGTATCGCGTTCTTGAAATGCTCAAATTTTTGACTAGTGACCAGAAGGTCTTCTTTCAGATTCAAGTTCTCATTTACTAAGGCTTGCACCTTCTGACCCTGATTTATCAGGTCTAACTGAAAGGAGTTATTTAATCTGATACAGATTAGTCTCAGAGAGTAGCGCTCTATCCATGTCAATAAACAAGGCGTTGAGGTGGTGGCAGTAAGCACTTCCATCTTCCACAAGTTCCTGTGATGGACGGGGTCTCTGAAAACTGCCACAAAGCAGTTAGGCAAGAGTGCCAAGGTGAGTGCCCACAGGCAGGATAGCCCTGCTGTGAAGATGTCCCTAATCCAACTGTGTGGAAACCACTTTACTACGAAAGTTTGGGCTACAGTCAAGACTATGCTGGCGCTCAGAAGGAGGGCCTGACCCCCTGAGAGGGCATACAAGGACTGGATGGCCTTGTCAAAGTCTGAGCTGCTAACCATGTGTGGTTTCTGGGTTTTCTCTTAATAACCTGATTTTCAAATTTGAAAACTTATTTGCGAATTTATTAAGTTTTTATTTAATTTATGGAAGACAAAACTATGTAAAGCAGTTTCGCCTGCTCAGATTTATACTAAGCTTAGTGGGGAAGAGTGGGTCCTGTTCCTCGTGGAGTCCACGGGCATCTTCCCAATGGTGGGCCCTATTCGAGAATCTAGACCCTCAATTCTGGCGTCGAGGCCCATTCTTGAACTCAGGCTGGGTACCCTCAGGGTTGCAGAAACTTTTCCACATTTATTATTTGGCTTCGATTTACTCTCAAAGCCCAGGCCATTCTCTTTGCCCATATTCCTCAATATTAATTCATTGCCTCTTTTGGTAATATTTCGTTTGTTGACATCTGGTTGGCCAGAGTGCCATTTGCAAGGATTTTCATCCTTGTCAATACTCCTATAAATGTCAGGCTTAGCAACACCTGATTGGCCAGAAATCTGGGTCTGGTCTGCTCCCTCATTGCCACATTTAGTATAATTTGTTTTGGCAGCATCTGGTTGGCCAGAATGCCATTTATAAGGATTTTCATCCTTCTCAATACACTTTTGGGCATCAATCTCGGCCGTAACTGGTTTGCCAGAAATTTGTGTCTGAGGGTCTGATCCCTCATCACCACATTTGGGAATATTGTGTTTGGCAGCATCTGGTTGGCCAGAGCACCATTTTAGAGGCTTTCCTTCCCCATCAGCCTTACAATTTATTTTTGACTCCAATTTTGAGGCATCTGATTCGTCATATTGCCATTTACAAAAATTGGTGTGGTTGAGCCCCTCTCCCTGGCCTCAACTATCACCCTAGGGAAGACTAGGGCAATGTGATGGTCAGGCAACGCCTTGACTGTTACATCACCCCCCCCCCAGATGAGAGCCCCCTTGGTTCCAGAACTCCTCTATCTTCTGTGGGAAGTTGCTGCAGTCATCAGCCATCTTCCAGGTGGACTCCTCCACTGGGTAGCCTTCCCATTTGACTAGATACCAGCGCTTCTTCCACAAAATTTTTGACTCCAAGATTTCTTCCACCTTGTACTCCGCCTCTCCCAGGTTTCCTGAGTGGACTGGCTCCGGTTTCTCTGGGAGAGGGCCTTCAAACTTCCTCAGTTGTGAGACATGCAGTACTGGATGCGCCTGCAATCCCTCAGGGAACTCCAGCTTGTATGCCACTTCGTTTACCTGGTGGAGGACCTTGAATGGGCCCAGAGTGACTGGTCCAAATTTCCTACAGCTTGCCAGCACCGAGTAGTTTTTTGCGTTGATCATTACTAGGTCTCCTTCCTTTAGCACCGGGGCCTTGGATCGGTGAGTGTCAGCCTTCCTCTTCTGCATTTCTATCGCTTTGACTAAATTTTCACGCAGGGCTTTCAGGTTTTCCTTCATTTCTGTTGCCAAGTCGTTGGCCACTGGGTTTGGACCTCTGGGGTGGGTTTCCACCATCTTTGGGTGGAACCCATAGTTCACCATGAATGGCGACATTCCTGTTGATGAATGGGTCAAGTTATTATAGGCGAATTGGGCTAGTCTTAGCCAGTCTGTCCAGCGTTCCTGTTGTGTAGTCATGTAGCATCTCAGGTACTGTTCAAGGACTTGGTTAACTCGTTCCATCCGGCCATCTGACTGCGGGTGGTAAGCTGAGGATCTGCATGGCTTGCTATGAAGATTTTCGAGTAGGTGTTGCCAAAATTGGGCAATGAATTGGGGGCCTCTATCTGATACTATCTCCTCCGGTAGACCGTGGCAGGCAAACACCTCATTAACAAAGATATCCGCCATGCCCTTTGCTGTGATGTTGGAGTTACAAGGAAAGAATTCCGCGTACTTGGTCATTCTGTCTACCACCACCATCACAGCGTCTTATCCCTTTGATTTTGGAAACCCCATTATGAAGTTCACACTCAGTGAGGACCATGGCATTTCCACAATCTGGAGGGGCTTGAGTTTTCCTAAAGGCTTCTGACTAACGTGCTTGGAATGGGCGCATGTGACACATTTCTAGATGTACTCCCTCACGGCGCTGGGCATCCCTGGCCAGGAGTAACTCCGGGCCAGGAGCTCTATGGTTTTCTCATTTCCAGGGTGTCCTGCCAATGGGTGGTCGTGGAAAGCGCTTATCGCCTCCTCCTGGAGCTCGCGGTTGGGCAGCCATGGGCGCCCTTTGTGGAGAATGAGGCCTTTCCTTTTACAGAAATTCTTATGTTGCTCATTCTCTACCCCCTCCTCCAGGTCCTTCCACAGTGTTGCCCCATACTTTGAGCTTCGCTGGGCGGCCTGGAGCTTTTCCCTCAGTTACTGGGTGGCATTCTGGATGACAGCGAACACATTTGAGGGCAACATAGTAGCGGTGTTGTATGCATCCAGCTCCTCCCTTGGGAAGGACTTACCTGGATCCCTGATTAAGAGATCTGGGATGAGGTTGCTTTCCCCCGGCTTGTACGCAATCCTAAAGTCATAAGACGCCAGCTCTAGGTGCCATCTGGCCTGGCGCTGGTTCATTTGCTTTGGGCTCTTGTAAAACTCGAGGGCGCGGTGGTCCGTTCTGATGGTAAAGGGATGTCTGGCGTAGAGCAAGTGGTGCTGCCATTCCTCCAAGGCTGATACAATCGCTAAGAGCTCCTTGTCATACCTGGGGTAGTTGGTCTCAGCGGGCAGCATTTTCCTGCTAAAGTAGCTTATGGGATGGTCTACCCCATCTTCTCCCTCTTGTAGCAGAACTGCCCCAATTGCAAAGTTGGAGGCGTCAGTCTCCACTATGAAAGGGCGGTTGGCGTCGGGATGGGCTAGTACTGGTGCCTTCATGAGGCTCTCCTTGATGGCTTGGAAGGATGTCTCCTCCTCTTTTCCCCAATGAAACGGGACCTGCCCTGTCAGGCGAGTTAGGGGTGCCGCCATCTTGGAAAGGTCTTTCACAAACCTTCTTAGGAAGTTCACCACGCCCAGGAAACTCCTAGCACCCGTTCTATCCTTAGGGGCCGGCCACTCCCTTACTGCCTTCAGCTTGTCCGGGCATATGGCTGTTCCCCTTTGGAAGACTACGTTCCCTAAGAAGGAGACTGAGTCCTTGTAGAACTCGCATTTAGAAGGCTTCAAGCGGAGGTCCGCCTTGTTGAGGGCTTCCAGCACGCTCAGCACATCTCCTTTGTGGTCCTCCTTGGTCCTGGAGAACACAAGAATGTCATCCATATACGCCACACAATATTTCCCAATCAGGTTTCCTAGGGCGTTGTCTATGGTACGCTGGAATACTGCTGGGGCGTTCTTGAGGCCAAAAGGCATCACCTTATACTCAAAGACTAAGTGGCACTTGAAAGCCGTATATTGTTGTTTGGCGATTACCAGAACTTGGTTGAACGCATCAACCAGGTACAACTTGGTGAAAACCTGGCTACCTGAGATCATCTGAGAGATGGTCTCCATCAGAGGGATGGGGTAGGGGTTGGACTCAGTTATTGCGTTCAGCCGCCGGTAGTCCACACATGGGCGAAGCTCGCCACTTGCTTTTGGGACTAAGAGTATTGGTGACACCACTGGCGAATTGGATGGAACAATCATCCCGCGCTCCAGAATTTCTTTGACATAGACCTCAAGGGCAGCCTTCGCCTTAAGGTTCAAAGGGTAGATAAGAAAACCCTTGGGGAACTCCGCATCCTTTTTGAACTTGAAGGTGAAAGGGAAAGGACCGTTTGGGGTGGTAGAAGGAGCTTGGTTCTTCTTGAACAGGTGGCATATGCACGAAATTCGTTGGGTATGTCCACCTCTGTCTCCAGCCCTACTACTGCGTTCACCCCAGGCTTCCCTCCGCCAGTGGTGAAGAAATCTAATGCCACTGGGGGTTGGTTCTTGGGGTGTAGCAAGACCAGGCGCTCCTGCAGTTTGAACTGAGGGGAGTACTTGTGCCACCATGCATGCCCAGGATTATGGGATGAGGCAGATTTTTAATGGCAATGAATGACTCTTGGAAGGTGTGAGGCCCCTGCCGCAGCAGCACCTAAGTCTTGATCTTCCAACTGCCAACCGTTTTTGAGGTGTCTGCCAGTGTCACGGCTCCCTTCCATTCCATTTCCAGCCTCATTTCTTTTGCTAACCCGTGGTCTAGATAGTTATCTTCCGCTCCGGTGTCCACCAGTGCCTAAAGTTGATCCTCCCTTTTTCCCTTTCTTCCCCAGAGCTGTAACAAATAGGGGACATAGAGATAAGACGAGGTATTTCCTTTATTGATGGTAGCAATGCGCGCAGGAGTAGGGCGGAAGTTGTAGGAGGGACTAGGGTTTCCCTCTCTATGGTTTCCTGAAGTGTTTACCCCATTGGCGGAGCTGGAGGGCGAACCCTGTGAGGACTCCTGCGAGGGGTTGGAGACTGGCTCAGACTCAGCTCAGCGGCCGCGGAACTTCCCATGTTGTACTCCAGTATAGGTCTTTGCTTGCACTAATGCTAGTTGGCCCTTCACCTGGGTCGTGACTGAAATGTCCTCATCGAGGGTAGCTCCCAGGCGAGTGGTAGCCAATGCAGTAAGGATGTCTGGGCGGAGGTTCTGGCAGAACATTCGTGCTATCTGAGTAGAGGTGACCTTGGCCGCCTTGGTCAAAGGGCGGTACACATGGGCGTACTCTATGACTGACATCTTTCCTTGAGTGAGGTTCAGAAGGGTGGACCACGCAGCATCTTGGGAGTCATTTGGCATAGCCGCTCTCTCAACCAGTTGGAGACATTCCTCCAAGGTGGGAGGGAGCATCGTCTGGGCTTCCAGTAGCTCAGTGAACCAATCCGCTAGGTTTCTGGGCAGGGCGGTTACTATCTGGGCAATCCGAAGTGACACTGGGGCTGTTCCTCCTGACGCCGTGGTCATCTGGGCTTGAAGTCTCACACGAGAGAAGGTGGCATGCAAGGTGCTCAGCTCTCCTGGGGTGAGGGCCTGTCTGAACTCAGACGCGGACTGCTCAGATTGAAAGTAGACGTTGGTATGTCCCTTGGAGGGAAAAAATGGGCGACTTCTATTAGGAGAAATAGGAGAGAGAAGAAGACCATCAAAAACGTGGTTAGTGTTCATACCATGCAGGCAGGGCACGCTCTGACGGCTTGTCCACCATGTCCAGGAATAAAGACATCAAGTTAAATGAGTTTTGTCTAATGTGACAGATGGGGTCTCTGAAAACTGCCACAAAGCAGTTAGGCAAGAGTGCCCAGGTGAGTGCCCACAGGCAGGATAGCCCTTCTGTGGAGATGTCCCTAATCCAACTGTGTGGAAACCACTTTACTACGAAAGTTTGGGCTACAGTCAAGACTAAGCTGGCGCTCAGAAGGAGGGCCTGACCCCCCAAGAGGGTGTACAAGGACTGGATGGCCTTGTCAAAGTCTGAGCTGCTGTCCATGTGTGGTTTCCGGGTTTTCTCTTAATAAATTGATTTGCAAATTTGAAAACTTATTTGTGAATTTATTAAGTTTTTATTTAATTTATAGAAGATGAAACTATGTAAAGCAGTTTCGCCTGCTCAGATTTATACTGAGCTTAGTGGGGAAGAGCGGGTCCTGTTCCCCATGGAGTCTGTGGGCATCTTCCTGATGGCAGGCCCTATTTGAGAATCTAGACCCTCGATTCTGGCGTCAAGGCCCATTCTTGAACTCGGGCTGGGTACCCTCAGGGTTGCAGAAACTTTTCCGCATTTATTATTCAGCTTTGATTTACTCTCGAAGCCCAGGCCATTCTCTTTGCCCATATTCCTCAATATTAATTTGTTGCCTCTTTTGGTAATATTTTTGTTCAGTGATATCATGTTGGCCAGAGCGCCATTCACAAGGATTTTCATCCTTGTTAATACTCCCATGAATGTCGGGTTCAGCCACACCTAATTGCCCAGAAATCTGGGTCTGGTCTGCTCCCTCATTGCCACATTTAGTATAATTTGTTTTGGCAGCATCTGGTTGGCCAGAGCGCCATTTACAAGGATTTTCATCATTATCAATATACTTTTGGGCATCGAGCTCAGCTGTAACTGGTTGGCCAGAAATTTGTGTCTGAGGGTCTGATCCCTCATCACCACATTTGGAAATATTGTGTTTAGTGGCATCTGGTTGGCCAGAGTGCCATTTTCGAGGCTTTCCTTCCCCGTCAGCCTTACAATTTATTTTTGACTCCAATTTCAAGGCATCTGATTTGTCAGATTGCCATTTACAAAAATAGGTGTGGTTGAGCCCCTCTCCCCTGGCCTTGACTATCACCCTAGGGAAGACTAGGGCAATGTGATGGTCAGGCAACGCCTTGACCATTACAGTTCCTTTACTAACTGATTATGATCTTGTAGTATCCCCAGTAATTGGCCCACATGGGCATTTAAATCACCTTTTGTTTAACGAATTGCATTTGCATTATTCTGCTGGGCTTCACAGTTCGCAGTTTCAGCCTCTGTATGTCGCTCCACCTCCATTTTAAGATAATCCTCTACCTGATTACAGTGATGGGTAATATCAGCAACCCATTGTGGGGTTACCCCTTGATTATTTAGAAGATCATTAATAATATGAGACAAATCAGCATATATATGGGCAGCAGGCCCTTCAACCCTCTGATGGGCTTCCTGAGTATTCTGCCAACTACCCATAATGACTTCCCAGTGTTTATAAAAGGCATTATCCAAGTGCCTGAGTAGGAGGAGATTATCCTGTTGCTGGGCCTCCATGAATGTAACTAGTCCGCCAAAATCAATATCCTGACAAGCGATGACCTGATGTATTTGGTGGATCAATGGATTTATATATCTATCTATCATGTCCACAAGTTGTTCTGGGTGGTGAGACTTCTGACCATCTCACTGAAGGTCATCTTGCATAAAACATGATAATATACATGATTTCTTGATGCTTATAATTATAAACACATGGCCAGTTGGCCCTCATTCACATTGTTGGCAGCTAGGTGGTAGCTGTGAAGAAGCCATTCGTATACTTCTTGTACCTGGGCCTGAGGAACATTTGCTGCTCAAACCGATGCTTGAAATTCTAGAATACCAGAAGGGGGAATATCCACTATAGGCACCTCCATCCCTTCACTCTCACCACTCATTTGGAAATGCTTGGTAACTGGATTGCCTTCATTCATGGGCTTGTACAGATACTTTGTCCCAAGGCCAATAGCAAATGGTTATCCTCCAGATTCATACTTGGTGTTGAGATTTTAGCCCATATTCCAAGCCTGCTAAATTACCTGGTATCGCTAGGAAAAAATTCCCTAAGGCGAAGTGAATTGGAAATCAGTTGGCCCAAGTTTCAGAGGAACTACGTTTGGGGGATTTTGGGATATTTGCTTGGTTGTATCCATTGGGGATTGATCCGGATATATACTTAAGATCTCATCGGGTGGAGTTGCTGACAAAAAGGGGCATCTGATAGTGATTAACTATCAGGTGTACCAATTGGGATCGGTTGGTTTTAATCACCAACTAATTGGGAACAAATAGTAAGTTATGAGGTGAGTGATGCCACCTGCAACTAGCAAATTGATCAGTTGGTGAGTGACCTGCCATAATGGGTGTTAAGTCCCATTACCTAAGCAGGTCACTAGCCAATTATGGTTGGTTTGCTTGGATCGAGAGGAAAATGTTAGGGACACATATTCTGACTCTTTCCATTTGAGGTCTCGAGGATGTTCAATGATGGAATCCTAGCCAGGATGTGGAAGACCATTGCTGCCAAGATGAGGAAGGGTGATTCAAAGGCAACGGCTGCCATTTCATCGAAGAGGTGTTAAATGAGGGTTAGACAGCCGAATTCCCCACTATATAATTCCCTAGGATTTACTATAATAAAAAAAAACCCAGCTTTACAGAGTTTAGAGTTTTACAGTAATATTATCAATTCGGTGTATAGTTAAACTATCAGCTTCTATTGTGTCGTTCTATCTCAAGGATATTATTGCAGAAGGCAATAATTGGAAGACTCTCAGAGAGAAGAGTAAAGATATGAGCGGGGATCTAGGGACAAAGGAACCACAATCAGGGATAGCTGCCAACTGTGTGTTGGGCCGAGAGAGACTGTCACTGGGGTATCTTAGCAAAGATTGGGTAAACAAGAGTATAGGGAACAAATCCCTATGAGTACAGTTTCAAGAGTATTTAATCAGAAATATTGGCCAAGCTTTGGGCCGAAATATAGTTCAATCTCAACAACAGATAATAGTCTTCATACTATTATTGACTAATAATACATTCTATACAACGCGATGATGTGCATGAGGAAACTGAACCTGTGCAGTAAAAAGGTTACTGGGTTGCCAGCTGATAATTAACCTAGAGTAAATTTTTACAATTTGGTGCTCACTACAGGGGTAGTTGAGTGAATAATTTATTATAATGTCGTACAAAGAAGAGCTATGCAAGCTGTGGACTGAGATAGCCACTGTAAACCAGAATGACTTAAACTAAGTGGACCATTGGGAGTTTGTGGCCTTGGAAGAATGAGTCGCCAAGGTGGAGGAAGGAGTAGAGAATGTAGCCAACTTTTGGAATGAGTCACTCAGCAAAGAAACTCTTTGAAGAAGAAAGAAGGAGACCTCATTTTGAGAGGTCCTATACCTGAAAATGGAGCGAGAAGCGGTTCACATTCATTTAAAAAAAATTTGGTGTGGATATCAAGAAATCAATTAAACAAGTGGAGGAACTTAAATCTCATAGATGTGCTTGTGAGCCTGATATGGCAAGCAATGCCAAAGAGAGAAGTCCTCACACAATAATTGGGAAGTCAAATACCCTAAGGAACATGCCGCCCACTTTTAATGCCATTTTGGAGATGACACCCGAAGTCACTCCACAAGTTAGCCAAGTAGCTGAACCAAGAGAATCAGCCAGAAATTACTTGGAGGAATTTAGGGCAACGCCAAAATTTCCAACACTCCATTGGGATAACGCCCCAGCATTTTTCTGACTGTTTGACATGACCATGAATGGCTATGGAGATTGTCAAAAGGCGTTGACAGTCATGAATTTCATAGACACTGACTGTCAAAACCTTAGTGTTACCTCACCTGGAGGGGCACAGCTGGTCATATGCCGAGGCAAAGGCAACCATCATGAAGGAGTTCAGGAGTCTGACACACATGTCAAAATGGAAGCAAGAATTTATGGGAATTCAATTCCATAAAGGTGAGTCTCTTACTAGCTTCGCGGATCAATTTTACTAGGAGTTGCAGATCCTGGCCAGAGTGAAAGTATTGGATGACTTTGATGCCAGAATTCGCTTTGCAAGCAGCCCTTCAGCCTTATTTCAATTTGCATTATATGATGTCTTCCATGTTCGTGACGGAAATAACTACCTCACAAATGGTAGATAACCTGAAGATTTTGGGAGCGACATTTGATGCCCCAAATAGAAGCTTCAAGTCCAATCTAGTATGAAATCTGAATCCCACAAAGGGAAACAAAGGAACAAAAGAGGCTACCATCGAACTGTGCTGGGAAATAAGCCCAAAGAATTCAGATGGTTAAGTAAGAAGGAGAAGGTCTGCTATCAGTGTGGCGGGAAAGGACATTTCTCCAAACACTGTAAAAAGCCAAAGGATCAGATTAAGATGGTCCAGGCCAAAGAAACAGCAGTTACCAAGGATTTGGGAAAAGGGCCCACGGCCTAGACAAGGAACAGTCTAGAGCTGCGGAGAAATCTGTTCCTCCAGCTATCATGAATGAAGAAATTGATATTAGCAATCTATTTATAGATGATGAGCAGGATCAGCTATATGAAGTGGTTAATATGGATGTGAATGCCGTGACCAGAACAGGGGCGAAGAGAATTGACCCCAAGATAGTCCAGGAAGTTGCCCAGCTGTACGCCCAACAACTGGTGGAGAAGATTCAAACTGCTGAGAATCCTGAAGAGTTATATGATGTCTGTTTAGACGAGGCTAATATGTCTATCCCCCTCAGCGCAATAAAGGAATCGTTTCCTGAATTATCATTGCAAATTATTCATACCCTAGATTCAGCTAATAACGTCGCCATTCACTCAGTAAATACTATATTACAATACTCTGAGTTACGTATATAGATATACAAGTGAATTGAGTGAGGGTAAGGGCGATTGTCAACAGCAGAACACCAATCAATATTGTCTTGACCAATCTGGTAAAGAGGATGAAGATCTCGCCGGACTTGGAACACAAGAGAGAATACGGTACAGATGGGCTGAACACCACCATTTCCTGTGGAGCATATAGTGTGCTGCCACTATGATTTGGGTCATTGGTGGTATCCGCGCCAGCAATAGTTTTGGTGAACCAAAACTATGATATCCTGATTGGAATGGAGTTTCTACGGAAGTACAGAGCTGAATGTAACTTTGAGGATAATACATTGACCATCTTGGGTCAGACGTTACCATTGGGATACCAGAAGGATGGTGAAGCTCCGTTGAATTGGAGAAACAACTTCATCAATATGATATACAATGATGGCATTGTACCAATTCAATACCAATTAGTTGGTAGGAAGTGACGCAAAATGCTGGCGGAAATCCTAGGAAACCAGGGAATTCCACTAAGGATCAAGAATGAGAGGACCATACCAGCCAGATCGCAGATAATAGTCAACACAGGGTTGACATTGGAGATTCCTGAGCTGTTGTATGGGGAGGTCGGAAGCCCCTGGAAGAAGTCCAGAGTGGATCCATGGGTGGCTCCTGGGATAATAATGCCAGGCTATGGAGAAATTTGAGTTCTTCTGGCGAATTTGAGTGAAAAACTGATGAAGATCAAGAGGAATTAGATCATCGCTTTTATTCATCTGATCCCAACAGCTGAATTATGATGATTCCACAATTTTGGGTCTCTCAACAAAATAGGATTACCGGCCAGGGTAGCTGAAAGTATCAACCTATTGGTTGATTGGGAGCAGCTAGCTGATCTGCTGGAAGGCCAGCAGGAGGAGGTGCTCAAACTATTTGAGAAATATTGGGAAGTGTTCACTCAGGATGACCATGATTTAAAATGTGCACAAGACAAAATTCACAAGGTCAACACTAGGGAAACTTTACTGATAAGGATGAGACTGATCTGAAGATCAAAAGCTGCTGAAGCGGTGGTGGAGGATGAAATCAGTAAACTAGTGAAGCATGGGCTTCTAGTTCACGTTGTAAAGTCCCTGGGTGAGTCCAATTCTGATTGTGAAGAAGAAGGATGGATCGAACAGGGTGGTGATTGACTATCAAAGGCTGAACAAAATTACAAAGAAGGATTTTTATCCCCTACCAAGTATTGATGATGCGCTGGATTGTTTAGGAGAAGCGAAGTATTTCTCTGTGATAGATCTAATCTTGGGATATTGGCAGATTGACTTTCCAAAGGAAGACCAAGAAAAATGCGCAATTATTACCACGCAGGGGCTATACCAACTGACAAGGATGCCCCAGGGTCTATGCAATGCGCCTGCAACGTTTCAGAGAGCCATGGATATGATATTAAGCGACTTGAAAATGTCGTGTGTCCTGGTATATCTGGACGACATCAATATGTCTAGTAGGACGTTTATTGATCACCTCCACCACTTGGAAGAAGTATTTAAGCGATTGTCCACGGCCAACCTGAAGATCAAGACAAGGAAGTGCCACTTCTTCAAGAAAGAGTTGGAATACCTGGGATTTGTAATCAACTCATGTGGATTGAAGACGCAAACCCAGAAAATAGCAGCTATAGAGCGTATGGCTGTACCAAAGAGTGTCTGAGACATCCAAGTGTTCCTTGGGATGGTCAGATACTACAGAAGATTTATTCAGGACTTCGCCAAATAGCTGAGCCATTATTCCTTTTATTAAAGGATCCGAAAAAAGGATTTGTATGGAATGAAGAGGCCCAGGACTCCTTCAATGAGTTACGCCAGTATTTGATAGATTCGCCAATTCTGAGATATCTAAATTTCAATCGAGTTTATCATTCGAACTGATGCTTCATTGATTGCGATCAGCGCTGTACTGAGCCAAGTAGATGAACTTGGGGATGAGCATCCAGTGGCATATGTGAGCTGGACACTCTCAGCCGCTGAGAGGAACTACACCATGACTGAGCGGGAATTCCTTGCAGTCATTTACGCATACAAGCAGTTTTGGGTTTACGTCCACAAAATGCACTTTAAGGTGGCTAGACCACTCTTTGCCGTATTGGCTGCACAATCTAAGAGAACTGGAAGGATGACTGGCCCGATGGGCACTTAAGCTTCAGGCTTACAATTATGAGATAGTTCACAGAGAGGGGGTCTTCTCATCAGAATGTGGATGGCTTATTGCAATTGCCAATGGTCCAGTTGGTATACCCACAGGCGGATGAGCTATTCCAGAGAATGGTCAAAGGAAACATTAGGGATGAGCCCTGAGAGATCCAAGGTGCGCTTCAAAAAGTGATGGAAAACACTGAGACTTTGGATGGACAAGTATTCAAGATGATCAATGGGAAGTGGCTATTAATCCTGAAACTGTTGGAGAGAGCAGCAATAGTACAAGCAGCTCACAAGGTTGTCGGGCATGGAGGCCTGAGGAGAACAACTGACCATATTTGCCAGTATTATTACTGGGAATCAATTAACTATGATGTCACGGATTATCTGGTTCGTTGCGTGGAGTGCCAGCTGCACAAACCACATAAGAATACAACTGGATACCAACTGGTCTGCCCTGGATTCGCCTGGCACACGGTATCCATTGATGTGATGGGACCACTGATGATGAGCACAGGGGGAGTCAAGTACATCATAGTTGCCATTGACCATCTGACGAGATGGGTGAGACAAAGGCCTTAACCAGAGTAGACGCTACCAGTACTGCGAGGTTCATCCTGGATCAAATGGTATACTGGCATGGATGTCTGCAAGTCCTGCTGAGCAACAATGGGACCAACTTCATGTCTCATGTGATCCCAAGGTTAAAAAAAATAATGGGGATCCGAGGAGTCATATCAGTACCATACCAGCTGGAGACAAACGGTCTGGTAGAATGGGTCAATGGAACGCTGGCCATGACGCTAAGGAAGCTAGTCTCAGGGAGAACTTCCACGTGGGGATTGTACCTGAGTTTGGTGACATTTGCCTACAACATTAGCCATCATAAAGTGATGTGAAAGACGCCGTTTGAATTATTATATGGAAGAAAGGCCGCGTTGCTGCCAAATTTATATTCAGTGGTGGAACCTACGTTGGGGATGAGTACCGAGCAATACCTGAACTGACTGATGAGTGTCCTGATTGATATGCAATTGCAAGCATTCAATACAACCTTGAAGAAAAGGATTTGAGCGAAATTGACGGATGACAAGAATTAATCAGCATTAGAAGAATATCAAATAGGGGAAAGAGTTGCCTATTGCAATACACATGGTTTTGGGAGAAGAAACAAGTTAAATGCGTTGTGTTTAGGTCCGTTTAAGATTATCATCAAGATGGCGACTGATGCTTATTCCATCAAGAATCTCTTGGATGGAAGAGTTTTAGATTGTGTCCATGCTAAGTATTTAAAGCGTTTGATCGATGAAAAAAAATAAAAGAGTTCCCAAAGGACTGATGAACCATTAAGTTGGTCATGTCCTGACAATTAGGTCAAGTCTGAAAAAAGGACCTCTGAACCAATCTAGATGGTTAAGTCCGAAAAAAGGACCTATGAACCCTGGAAAACTGGCAGGTTTAAGTACCCAGGACCCAGTTTGGGGGAAAAAAGATGGACCACTGAACCAAAACAAGGTCAAGTCCCATAGTAAAAAAGAAGAATAAAGATAAAAAATTGATAAAGATATTGAAAAAAATTTATAAAACGCATAGATAAAAAAGCCAATATATTTTTTATAGAATTTTTTATTTTTATTGATTGTCCTTGGTATGGGGATGATTCTGCCTATGTCGCCTCTTGGGGGAGGGAGGATGGATTGCAGTAGGAATGAACAGCCCATCAAAATTGATATGCGATCAGATGTTAGTGAGGGAGAGACCTACATGAAACCACATTCGTTGAGCGGATGCCGAGCCCTGAGAGAAAGTGACTAGGGGAAGGGAAATTGAGATGTCAGAGGAAGCCAATTGTGAAACCCCAGAGCAGGGAGGAAAGTAACAGTATAAAAAGAGGCAATTGGCGAGTAACCCTGAGTAATCACAATACAGCACCAGAGCTGGAAGATTAGTCCTGAGCGCCTGCCAATGGGCTTCATCAAGGACACTGGACATATGGGCTGGCAATGAAGAAGGGATGCTCAATGGGGGTTGCCAAATCATGCCCCCTATCAACGCCATCAGCAGAAGATACCGATGGGAAGCGCCAGAGAAGAGATAATTGTGCAGAGAGCGGATTGCATCCTGCAAGCAGTGACTATGGGCTTTGTGGAAGCTAAAGCTGAACAAACGGTGGAACCCAGGCGAGGCTGGAAGCTTCGTGGACCAACTTTGAAGAACTTGGTCAGCAAAGCGAAGAGCATAAGTGGCAGTATCCCAATCCAGAAGGTTATCAAGATCAGAGGGATTCAGCGCTAAAGTCAAAGCCTTGGTGACTTGGGCCCAGAGTTCAGCATAGGGGAGCTTGAAGTGAATAATGTTACTGATTGAGCTTGGAGACAAGGACAGCAGGTTTGTAAAATTGATAGAGTTGGAAGAGGAACTCAGGGAGCAGGTTAAACCTGGCCAGAAACAAACAATCCAGAGCAACCAGCATAATCTCCTGAACATTTATGATGATGTTTGGAGCATCAGAGAAAGGAGCCAAATCCAGGAGAGTTTTGAAGTCCAACTCTGGAATTGACTGTAGAGGAAGAGTCAGCCAAGAGTTGTTTGAAATGATAGCCAGCCTGGTTTCAGAGGGATTAGTTACCATTTCTGGTAATTTGATGGAAGGACTAGCCAGTTGCGCCAGACTAGGTGTATGAATCCTGGAAGGACCATTAAAGAGGTTCCGTCGAGCATCCTGACTTATCTGCTGGAAGAGACGGAAGTCTGGATCAGACAAACTATTGAGGAGCTGCTGGTAGCGAGACTTGGAATTCAACATATGAGCTGAACAAGAGAGGGGATGTTGGACTTATATAGAAGTTGACATTATGCACTCTATAATCCTTTAAGCTCCAATTTCAGAGAAATTAATCTCAAAATTAATGAGATAAGCTCTCCAAGGGAAGTATTAAAAATGACTTATGCGAAGAGGTTATGAGTGAAATAACAAGGGCGAATAAGAAATAAGTATTCTTAGTTAATCTGTGAAATGAACATTGACGGCAAGAGTCTCCTGTCTAGGACAAGGAGAAAATCAGGAAATCAAGGACGCTGGACTAAGAATCCTGAATATGGAAGCAGGTCATATACCCTGATGGGGGGAAACTGGATCCCAGGACCAATATTATCACTAGTAAATCGATCATCCCAGCATGACAGCAGGTTGTAAGACCGTGCTCTGAGAAGTTGGTAGTGAGGAGGAAGAGGAAGAACGCCGTATGCTGAAGGTCATCCTGAGCAGCGTTGAGTATTGATGAGTGTACTCCACTTAAACCAATGAAGTATTCGATCAGGTGTCCAAAGCGGTGTTCTCATGCCCCAGTCCTTTTCTCACTAGAAATCTAGGCAAGAGGGGAGATGTGTTGGGATTTTTGCCCATATTCCCAGCCTTCTAGATTATCTGGTATCGCTAGGGGAAAAATTCCCTAAAGCAAAGTGAATCAGAAATTGGTAGCCCAAGTTTTAGAGGAACTACGTTTAGGGGATTTTGGGATATTCGCCTGGTTTTATTTATTGGGGATTGATCTGGATGAATACTTAAGATATCATCGGGTGGAGTTGCCAACAAAATAGGGGCATCTGAAAGTGATTAACTATCAGGTGTACCAATTGGGATTGGTTGGGTTTCATCACCAACTGATTGGGAATGAATAATAAGTTGCGAGGTGAGTGATGCCACCTGCAACTAGAAAATTGATCAGTTGGTGAGTGACCTGCCATAATGGGTGTTAAGTCCCATTACCTAAGCAGGTCACTAGCCAATTATGGTTGGTTTGCTTGGATCGATAGGAAAATGTTAGGGATACGTTTTCCAACTCTTTCCATTTGAGGTCTTGAGGATGTCCAATGATGGAATCCTAGCCAGAATGTGGAAGACCATTGCTGCCAAGATGAGGAAGGGTGATTCAATGGCAATGGCTGCCGTTTCATCAAAGAGGTGTTAACTGAGGGTTAGACAGCTGAAATCCACACTATATAATTCCCTAGAATTTACTATATTAAAAAACCCCTCTTTAGAGAGTTTATGAGTTTTACAGTAATATTATTGATTTGGTGTATAGTTAGACTATCAGCTTCTATTATGTCATTCTATATCAAGGATATTATTTCAGAAGGGAATAATTGGAAGACTCTCAGAGAGAAGAGTAAAGATCTGAGCGGGGATCTAGAGACAAAGGAACCACAATAAGGTATAGCTGCCAACTGTGTGTTGGGCCAAGAGAGACTGTCACCGGGGTATCTTAGCGAAAATTGGGTGAACAAGAGTATAGGGAACAAATCCCTATGAGTACAACTTCAAGAGTATTTAATTGGAAATACTGGCCAAGCGTTGGGCCGAAATATAGTTCAATCTCAACTATGGATAATAGTCTCCATACTATTATTGATTAATAATACATTCTATACAACCTGAAGAAGTGCATGAGGAAACTGAACCTGTGCAGTAAAAAGGTTACTGAGTTGCTGGCTGATAATCAACCTAGAGTAAATTTTTACACTTGGAAAATGGTCTTATTAATAAAGTTCACCCCTTGTAGTGAGCATCACAATGCTGAAAAGGCACTAGGGCGTCAAATTTCAGTGCACATGTATTCACTAATAAAACTACAAAATGCTGTAAGAGGACAAAGATCTTGTAATCTAGCAAAAGGGAAACCCTTTTCTGGCAAAAAGAGATTTTTATTATAATTAAACTGAAGCACAGTGTAGTATTGAATACTGAACAGGCTCCTTGGCTCACAGATGGGGCCTTTTGCACAGAAGGTTGCTTCCAGAGACGTAAGAAAGAAGGGATCCCTTACCATTGAAGTTAAGCCAAGATATGCTCCTTCCACTACAGTTTTTAGAAGTGCGTTTTATGTGTACACAGCTACACTCAAAAGTGGTACACTAGACAAGTAATCATCTGAATGAGGCATAGAGAGCAAATTACCAAAAAATTGGGGTATTTCCATTATTGTCATGATCAACTGACTGCAAGTGAGACACTAGCTAATGGCCATAATAATATAGAAATTCTTATGCCAAATATTTTATGCAAGCGCAAGGGATATAAGGAGAGTAGTAGACTTAAGCATAGTAGTGGCGAATAGGAACGCCAGCATGGTTTAAGGATTTGACCCGCTGTAACAGTCTTATATAAATTGATGCGCTGAGACTAAAGCACAAAAAGTAATCATTTACAACTTTGTTGACTCCATGTAAAGTTGTGGGCCACGCACTGATGGACTTATAATAGATCAAATTCTGTGTTTAATTACTTGTTAAAAGTACTTATTTAAATAAATATCACACAAATTGATAGTTGGTCAAACCAGTTAAAACACCATGACATGGTAATATCTACTCAGGAGCTACATGAGGCTAAAACAAAAGCGCTGGTTTGTCATGATTACTTTGCCATAAAGCCCTTTGAGTATCTCACCTATCAATTCAGTGAATACAATAACCTGATGTCCAGAGGGTATTATAATATCTTGAATAAAGCATAAAGGTAACCATTTGTATTTATAGGGATGACTGAGAAGGCTCTGTTTTCTTTCTTAATTGAAAATAGTGGATGGGGATAACCCCATCTTAATACACCATATTAGCTTAAGAGCACGCATATGTTCCTTTGAAATGTCATTTGACATAAAATAAACCAGAATCTCCTGACCCAGGTTTCAAACATTTCATCTGCCATGTTGACTATGGTGGCAAAGTGCCTCATGAATGCTGCACCTAACAACATATCTTTTTGAAATTTGTGATGTTGTATAATCCAAACCTGTGAAAAAGAAAGTAATAAGTGGTTTGAACGTCCTCCTTTGGGATTGAGCCTTGATAATATAGTTTTTGTCATCTAATGAGCTGATGGCCATGAATGGGCAAGAACATATCAAAATTGGGGATCACTAAAGTATGACCTAGACTGGCCCACCAATTGATAAGCTGGGTGAAACTGCATCCCAAATCCAAGAGCCATAACATGAGAGTCCCAGAACCATGGGGCGTGACAATTTGGTTTTCAACGGAGAAGGATGACCACTGCTTGACTTTCATATCAGATGAGAAGGGAAGATCCTGATCTAGTGAGGGCAAGCAGCTCTCTACGTTACATGGCCCCCACTCACCCTATAAATGTTAAATAATTTAGACTCATAAGATTAGCTCTTAATTTTTTAATAGATTTTGTTAGCATATATATATATTACTTTGCATTCTCAAGACAGTAGTTCATTCTGATCATAACGAGAAAGTTGCACTAAGTGGACCCTACTGAATGAAAAAGTGCTTTGCCATCACTTTTATAAATCATTCTGCCACTAAGATCCACCCCAAAGGAAGCTAGAATTTCCAAACTAAACGCCCTCAGAAACCAAGAAATCAGATCTTCAGCTCCACTATATTAGTGAAGCTGATACTAATGTTCACTACAGGGGGCCCTTAGTTGTTATAAAGTGAAAACATGATAATAATTTGGACAAAAATTCTACCAATGAGTCTCCCCTCTAATGGGGTGGGAGGTATTACCAGATGGGTTGATATATCTCAATATAAATATCACCCATACAACTTAAGACTTTGGATTTCTGAGCGACCTTTGAGTTTAGCTTTTCCATACCTGACCATAACTAATATTATCTTCAGCCCTACAACACTAGCAGTACCATCCAGCAGCTCTTGGATGGGCTATACTTGACTGAAGGCCAATCCAGCTTATTATGAGCCTTAATGGTACTCTCCTTTATGAAAAGGCTTTACAGCACAGCTACCATGGCTACTAATGAGTTAGTCAATGAGGTGGAACACTACTTCCGCCTTTTTGCACATCTAACTATCCATCAACTCCTCCAATTAGTAAGCCTGCATCATCAGGAGGTGTTATGTCAGGTGGATGTGATTCATAGTCCTAATTCCAAACCTGTTAATTTTATAAAGGTGTTTCTTCATTTGTCTAAGATAACTGTAAGGCAATCCAGGATAATTGACGCATCATCAACAATACTCAGAACCAAGCGGCCTGTTGAACTCTGGGATTATGGACTATATGGAATATCAACTAATTCATCATCTAAAAGGCGTAGTAGCTGAGGTATGCGGTTATGTGCAACAAACCTTTTTGAAATCCGCTGGCAATTCAGACTCCTAAGTCAGCCTTGATGCAATGACTGATCCAAGTGGAGGCATTGATTAGATGCCTGCAACACTAATGCTAGCAACTGTCTTCAGAATTTAAAGCTCAAGGGCCCAAAGGGCCTCAAGTCCCGCTGGAGCTAATGGTTCTGACAAATCCTGATGTCCCAAAGGCCTATAATGACTAGTTACTCCAATAGAGCAGAAGGACTATGAGACCCCAAGGGGACGCGTGGCCCCCTGGGTCCACTACCCCACGCATTAAGGGTGCATACAATCTTTGGAGAATCGAAATATTGGCAAAGATTGAGGCTTTACATAAGCAGATGGAGCAGATGGCCCTGAGTGCGGCGTCCTTCCTGATGGTCGTCCTATTTGACCTCAACCTTATTTTGTAGGCACCAGATAATAAGATTGAAAATATGCATGCAATTACCAAGGTCACCAATAACTACCTAGATAAGTTAGAACAATCTTGTGCTAAACTCAGAATCTGAGTTTAAATCTGAAAAGCCGAGATTTCAGCCTTAAAATCACATATGGAGAAAAAGGCCAGTACTGCCACCCTCAACTGATGCTAGAATGAACTGCAATATGATGTGGAGAAAATAAAGACAAATGGACCATAGATATCCCTATAAATATATGGAAACAGTGGCCTCTGAGCTGAGCCATAGTGCTGATCTGGGCATAACACACTTTCCGCCCCTTCTGGATCCTGCTTTAGACCCAGTTTAAAAAATACTTCTACCTCGGTCTGGAGAGTATCACTTCATTTTAAAATGTTTATGAGACTGCAATGGAGGAGGCCACCAATAGGGAGAAAGTGAATCACATCCATTCATGAATTTGCAGAGAGGCCAGAGAAATTATGAACCATCACCTGAGTGACTTCCAGGCATGAGCGTAAGTCAATACCACCTTAATTCAAGAGTATTGAAGTGATCAAGCCCTTTGAACTAGAAGCAGGCTTTATTAGCGATCCGCCTTGATAAGGGGGAAGTCTTAATAACTTTCTAGGCAATATAAGCTAGCACCCAATTTTTAGTCACTATCAATTGCATTTCTCTAAACAACACCATTACTGTAGTTGTATCTGCCCTCAAGTCCTGACATAATGTCCAACTGCACATGATAAGGCTTAAGCGGAACTACAAGTGAATCCAATAACTCAAGAAGGCTTTGAAAGAAGTTCCTTCCACTATGATGTAAAATTTCATGTCTCCCAGAATCCCTAAGTCAGCCACATGTGCATGCATCAAAGAAATGGACAAAAACATACCCACCTGCTGTCACAATCCAGGATTGCTGGTTATTACGTTGGTATCATTTTGCAAAAATAAGCCAACTTTACCTTGAACATAATGTATAATAAGTTTAATAAAAAATAATCAGCGTCAATACCCAAAAAAGGCAAGCACAGTTAAAAGCATTTGGTGATATGGCCCAAATAAAATTATAATACATCTTTAATCTCAACAACCTTAAATTTGTCAATAAATTATGAAATTATCTATTATACTGATATGAAAATTAAAGGGGATTTGACAAAAGTTAAACCAAAAAGCTTAAGTTTTACCATCTGCATATGATACTTGAAGACTTTTCTAAGAAAGTAGTTTATAAGAATACCCAATTAACGTAGGAACTACCCTCTAGTAATTATTTTTAAGCATCATCCCTTTTTCAAAAAATTTTCTAGTTTTTCATTTTAATGAAATAAACCATATTTTTTTACTTCAGTGTCAACAGTTTAATTTTACTATGGCTAAATAAATGAGGTTTCAGATGCTGCGGCGCTGGAGCTAGTGTCATGACCTGATGACATTATTGAGGGTACCAACTGCAATTATAAATCTAGTCATCAGGAGGCCAAAAGGGTAAAGTTGGCAGGCCTTCCTGACCTCAAGCACGCCCTAGACCAGCGCTGGGTTCATGACAGGTATGCTCAGGTCGTCATAGGGGATGTGCGTAATGCTTAGCTCTGTGTTAAGGCAAAAGTATTAAAACAAACTAGGTATATTATCAATGGTGATGGTTTGGTTTAATTAATTGGCGAATGGGGTTTTGAAACTCATTTGTTTTTGTAATCTGAAAATTAGGTTGGCTATGTTTGCAATCAATCACTCAAATTCAGTCAATTTTAAGATTTAGCACCCTGGCCAACGGAAGTGTGAGCTTATTGGTGCACCAGGGCTTAGCGCTGCTTCTTCCAATGGACAAATCCCCCAATTGCTTAACTATGTTTCATTTAGACCAACCTTTCTCATTGGTTGATTTCTCCCAATAAACAATCCCCGGTATCTTACGTTTTTTTTAAAATTGGTTCCTTGGGCAAACCTGTGGTTGGACCTCTTCAAGGAGGTCTCCAACAACGTTGGCCAGTTAATCTTATCTCAATTAACTAAAGTTTTTGATGCACCTTTGGTCCGCCCTAATCCCCTACAGATTGAGGCACCCAAGTCCCTTAGCACTGATCTACACTTGGTCATGGACTCTCCTTTGGGATCTACCCAAGTTTTGTTATTTATTGGTTATCTTATCCTGTATACCGCGTTGTACACCCTTGCCCCGGGTCTCTTCTGCTCCAGCACCCTTTGTGGTGCCATGTTTCCCATCTGCTAATGGCTAGTTCCCTGGCGGTGTGAGTGTGCATCCTGCACCACCTCTGGGAATGAGAGAGTTACAGACACTCTTGTAACAGCTGATATTGAAACTATAGCACTTAAAACTTCTTTTTGTACATATGCCTTTAACTAACCAGCACTCTCAATATCTGTCACAGATTATGTGTGGTTCTGACTCTATCCGGTGATGTGCACAACTTTTGCCTGAGCTTGTGCATGGACATGCCTCCCCCAATAGTTTTTCTCATTGCCTTATAGAAGTATACTATGACACCTTCTTCTGGTGCAAAGAGCATCGCCACACCATGGATTGATGTTATAAGCAGCACACTGAAGAAGCAAAAAGAGTAAAATCTATAAGTTTCAGGTCATCATAAAGAAAGAGGATCATTGTGCTGACAATTCTGCTACCATACCTCTAACCAAACCTAAATTCAATAACTACTAACAAAAAATGTTTTCAAGGATGTCTAGATGAATCTCTCTCTAGATTTTCCCACTTTTGGTTGAATCATAGTTTTAAAGTTAGTAAAAACAGCTCCACTCATTATTGCCCTATTCACATTACCTATGTTGATGTGATCAACGCCTGCTGCCCCCACATGGGGCAGTGGTGCGCCACCTCCTATTGTCTTTTGTCCATTGCCAAAATGTGCTCAGGATGGCTTGTCTAGTTCTCTAAATTCTTCAGGACGCTATGTACTGGCTAAAGACTTAACCTTACATCTCGCCCAAACCCAGGCGGTGCCATATTGCCCCTCATGCTCCCCAGAGCAACATGCAATTTAGCCTTTGGGTTTAATATGGTAAGTTGTTCCCCTACTTAGAAAAAGATATTATAAAATTAGTCCAGAATTTTATGCAGCCTGCAGGCTTCATCGACTTCTACCCCTTCAAGGGTTTTTTGATCTTGGCTTATCAAGTGAAGCTGATGCTGCAATAGCAGCTACCATCCCCCTGGTGTACCAGGGCACCCCCTCCCAACTGCTATTACCCAGTTGCCCACTGATATCACTCTTGTGTTTCAGTTTGTAGGCCTCCCTACCCACATAACTACTGAAATTTTACATAATGAAATTACTGCTGGATTATCAGAATATGGTTTCAATCCTATACTACAATTCGTGGTTCCCAATGGAGCTACCCACCTCGAAGGCCCCTGTGCCTTTGCAACTATTTGTCCAGTATCAAAAGATGTAGCCTTACAACCCCCATCGCACCATTATCCCCTCTGCCCCTGACCATTTTTTCTAGGCCAGAGTGGATGGAAGGCGCACCATCTGCCCTACTTGTTTTAAACTGGACCATTCAAAACGGCGCTGCCCCTCCATCACCAAAGCTGCGGCACCCACAACCAACTCTTTGCATGACGATCCCATAGCTGATCCAACTACATTTTTTAATGGGGTACTATCCTTCCCCCTCCCTCAAGGTGTTAGCTACAGCAACCACTGAATCAATTAACCAAAAATTACCTCAACAAACCTCTTCTCCTGAACCCTCCAATCAGGAGTCAGAAAGGACTACAGTAAATTTTAATTTATCATCCCACTCACCCACCACAGATCACCCATATGCAATTAACCCAATCAAATTCAACCAAAATCCATGGGATTACTTGGTTGAGGTAGACAAATTGAGTGAGCTTATCCCTGAATCCAAATGGGCTGGGTCTCCTCCATTTGAAATGTACCCCAATAGTGAATACACTGCACAATTTTTAAAGTGCATTATGTGCCTCGCCATGATGCCGCCCCATTCAAATGTGACCACCAACTAAATGAAGAGGCAGTTGCCTTCCTGAATCCAAATGGGCTGGGTCTCCTCCATTTGAAATGTACCCCAATAGTGAATACACTGCCCAATTTTTAAAGTGCATTATGTGCCTCGCCATGATGCCGCCCCATTCAAATGTGACCACCAACTAAATGAAGAGGCAGTTGCCTCCCTGAAATGTTGCCCAACCCATAAAGCCATTAAAAATCAGTTGTAGTACTGGCTGCGGGCCTGCCACCTCCTATCCTCCCTATTACCATGCGCCCAAAACATAAAAAAGAAAATCTCTGCTACAATAAGGTTGTGCATACAGCAGATCAAAAAGTCGCGGTGGTCACAAAGTTCAGCCCAAAGACCCGCATTACCTGCAACAACCTTGCAACCATTGTCACCCTACCTACAGTACGCCTTGATGCTGAGAAAGCCCTTACAACCTATATTTCCACCCTCTTCATTGCCCACATTGAGTTGCAAGCACCTCTCTGTTATCTTGACCCCCATTTCCATGATGCGCCTATGCCAGTGCTCTCAGCTTTGTGCCACTAAATGTCCCCACCAGACGAGGATAAAGAGCCCTCTATCCCCTTCACCCTCCACCATGGTTGTATAGTGGTTTCCGCTTCTTACTTGGTTGGTGTGATTTGCTTTAAGTTTTTTTTTGGTTCAAGTGGATCCATCTGTCTCAGTTTGACTTTATTTTATTTTATTTTATTTTACTCAAGTTTTAGCCCTTTTTTGAGCATCAGTAATGTCCATCCCCTGGTTGGCATACCTCAAATGAATTAGGATGCTTATATGAATAATAATCTTTTTTGACAATAAAAATCTTTAATGCATATTTTTCTCTGACGACTCACCCATATTCTTACTTTGCTACCACATTTTTGGGATCTTGTTAACTAAGATTGTTGTTAGAGTCCTAAAACCCCCCATTTTTTGTAATTGTCAATAGTGGGTCCCTGGTGAATGTCATTTTGTCAAAACTTATGAAAAGATCAAATTATTTTCTGATTTGCCACATTACATGTAGTATGGAACCACAGTTCCCAATTTGCAATGCTTATGGGCTATTATGTGCTAGTAAGGTTTTTAGCATATTTTTAAACACTTTGGTGTTGACCATTGACAACCACATCTCCGGATACTGTTGGGGACACATTTCTCCAAGATTATGATTCCATCATCAACAACGCTGAAGGATTTTTATTTTTTCTTGGGAAACGTGTTCCCCTACTATTCAAAATTACCAAGGATTCTTAGTAGTGTATAAAGGCTCACATCTGCTTACTGAAAACAGATGATAAGTTCAATAAAAATGAGTATCATTTATTGGGTTTCACATTCAGATACCACCACATGTGGTTGATGAGACAGAAGAAACTCCCCAATATCCTCCAGAACCAAAAAGTTTTTCCTCCAAGGTTCAAGTCATAATCAACAAACAAGTACATGTGAACATTCCCCCTGAGAGCCTTATGAATATATGGGGTGTCAATAACCCATCAGTCAAGGAGATCTTAACTTGTACCAGAGTTTTTGATACTACATATTCTAGCCCCATCTCAGTGCTACTGGCCAATCTGACGGCTGAGATGCTATTGTTGTGACCTAACACCCTAATAGCTTATGTACTGCTATTACCCGTCAATAAGGTTGATAAAGTCCAAAAATTTGGTAGTCTCCCACTTTTTGATTAAAAGCGCCTCCTACGGTGGCACTAGTTAAGATTTTGGTTGGAGAAGGCTTGACTACTGAAAAAAGGAAAAAAGGTTGATGAGCTACTGAAGGAATATGATGGCCTATTTTCCACCTCCACATATGACTTCAGCAAGGCGAAAGGGGAAATGCCTAATATAAAAACGTGAGATGCTACCCCATCTGAGCTTGGATATATCATAAATGGAAGTAAAGAAGTACGAATTGTTATGGATCTCAAGGAATCATCATATTTGGGACTGCTGGTATCATCTGAAGCCCATGGGCATTTACCCTCCTACTTGTTCAAAAGAAGGGTGGAAGTCACGGAACTATTGTGGATTACCAAAAGCTTAGTTCAGTAACATAGAAGGACAATTAACTATTTCCACAAATTGATGACTCGCTAAGACTCCTTTGTTAGAGTTCAGTTTTTTTTCTGAAATGGATCATGCCAGCGAGGATTGACAGATTGTTCTAGCCCCCAAAGATCAAGCCAAATGAACACTACATTCTATTTTAGGACTGTTTGAGACAACACTAATGCAATAAGGGGTAATTAATGCCCCAGCAACCTTTCACCAAGTTATAGTTAGACATCTGGGTGACTTAAGCTGTTTTGCATATTAGTTTACCTCATCAATATCACAGTAGTTAAAACTTTTAATGGCCATTTGTAGCATCTTTTTAAGTATATAACAAAGCTAATGCAGGCCTCCCTCAATCTCAAGACATCTGAATACTCATTCTTTCAACCCCAAGATGGAGTTCCTTGGGCACAAAGTCACCCAACAAGGGATCAAACCTCTTTTGGGCAAATTTGCCGCAATTGAGAAGATGTCACCTTAAAAAACCTTAGAGATATCCAAGTGTTCCTTAGAATGATGTGGTACTAAAAGTTCATTATGAAGTTTTTTACCTTGCCAACTGTTAGTCTACTAAGCCAAAATAATAATCCTCTAAATGAAATTCTGAGAAGTATCAAACATTCACCCTTCTAAGGACTTCTTTACTTATCCATCCTGTATTTGTACATATGAATTTTGATCATCCTTTATCATTATTTTACAACGCTTGTGATGTGGCTGTGGGGCCATTTTGGCCCAATTAGAAGACCAACAGGTAAATTATCCGGTGTCCTACTTTAGTAAAACCCTGCAAAGGCCAAACAGTACTACAGTTTATAGAACAAGAAAGCTTGGCTATGCTTCTTGCAATCAACCATTGCTGACCTTATCTATATGGAACTAACTTCACCATCTTCAACAATAATGCCTCCCTCAGATGGCTCCAAAAAATGAAGGATTTTGATGAGAGACTCACTAAATGGGCGCTAAAGCTACAGAGTTATGAGTTTACATTAATTTATTACTCTGGTAAACCCACCAGAATGTGCACGGTTGTCAAGGATGCTAATATTGGCTGTTCTGGGACCTAAAGAGTGCCGCCTTTATGATTTGACTTGCCTGCCTGACAGATGGGAACTGGAGATACTAGAGATAAATAATGTTTTATGATATATGACGAAAAATATCCATTTTTAGATGGAATGCTCTTTAATTAATTGATGGGAATGATTGCCTTATGTTTGACTGTCCTTTTAAACTGAAGATATTCTTGAAGGCTACTCCAGCGTATGACATAGACTGTCAAGAAGACGTATGATTGGTTGAATAATGATGTTACTGGGGCCAGATGCTGGAGGCTATTAATAAGGTACAAAGAGTTGTGTATTTCTGTAAGAAGCAGGATTATCTAATTTACCAATATCAGAATCAAGTTGTGGCTTTTTAGTCGCCATTAATCTTAATCAGTGTTGATCTAGTAAGGTCACTATCCTTGAGTCTCCATGGACTTTGCTTATCCTTCTTGCCATTGACCATCTGATCCAGTGGGTCAAGGCTATCTCTGTCCCTGCTACCACCACAAAGGCTATGGCCTTGTTACTTTTTCGCTTTGATATACCCAACACATATTCCCAAAGTTCTACTTTCCAGCAACGGATTAAATTTTACATCACTTGTAGTGCTATAACTAACGTCATTTTTTGTACCATCCAACATTTCACTGCCCCCTACAATTCAGCAACTAATTGGGTAGTGGAACGAGCAAGTAGTACCTGCATATATAGTCTGTGAAAGATGGTGGCCATCAGCCCCATGTGATGTAGTAATTCTCTTCCCTCCTCCTTTCTGACCTATTATATAAGCTATTATAAAATAATCTGGATGTCACCATTACAAGCCTTTTACAGGGGAGAACTGAGATTACCCAGAAGTGTCCAACTGCTGTTAGACTCCTTCATTTATGAAAATGCTGAGTTAACATGAGGGCACTAGCCAAAAAGTTTCAGATTACAAATGCTTACCACCAAAAGAAACGTTATGAATACTACAAAGGAGACCTTGCAATTCAACACTCATTGAAAAGCCCTTACTAAATCTAATAAAGATCTTGTCCTATAGTATCATCACTTCCTTAGATGATGAACTAATGCGCATGATACCTCCTAGTTAAGACCATATCACGTACTATACAAGGTGGGTTAAGTTTATTCCATTGTGGATGTTGTCCAAAATACCTTGGTTTATCAGTTTCATGCTAGGTTCCTTGAGATTTGTCCCCCTATGACAGGATCTTAAGGGTGGCACTGTCAGAATTTATGATGAGATACAATCCAACCTATCAAAGAGCAAAGTAATGAGTGATTTAATTGTCCTCCTCCAGAATTGAGTCTCAATGAGATGATTAAGTAGTCTTCTAGTGAGTTGATGCACTTAAATGGGAAAGAACACAATAAAGGGATTTGGAGTTGGTAAAAAGTAAAAAATGGACTGGATCACCTACTGATGACCTGGGAGAAACTGCATATTAGATCCTAGAGTTTCAACCTGAGAGCCCAGGACAATGGGCACAATAATCCAGACATTGTGGAGGAGGATAACCACTGCTCAACCCTCATATTAATTGAGAATGGAAGATCAAATCAAGGAGGGCCAGGCGCTCTCTACGTCAGAAGGCCCCACTCACCTTATAAATGTTGAGGATTTTTGACTTAAAGGTTATCCTAAAATTAATTTGCTAGAATTTAAAATGCATATTTGTTTACTTTACTATGCAGTACCATGAAAAATGGGCATATTGATTGTGACTAAGTTAATTGCCAATATTGTTATCCTACTGAATGTAAGAAGTGCTTGCCATCGCCTATAAGGAGTCATTCCTCCACTAAGAGCCATCCTGAAGGAAGCTAGATTTTTAAGAACAAACATCTCTGTAAAACCAAGAAATTAATTTTTGGCTTACTATAGTGGTGAAGCCAAGAATATCATAATGTTGGTTAGGTAGCACAATTGCAGGTACAGCTACAGTAATCCATAACAAAGGCAATAAGCTATACACTACTTATGAACATTGCACTCCAGCCCAGTGGTTAATAAACTTCACAATTCTCAACATCCAGTTATAGTGAAAACTGTTTATCATCCTGGTAGAAATAAGAGTGATCTTTGCTCCAAGTCTATAATAGCAAAAACTTTGTTTGCAACAAAAATGGCACAATAGGTACTGTTGAATGGTTGACTGAACCTAAATAGTCAGGTAATTTAATAGGTGAAATAATAATATTACCCGATGCTAATTTATTATGTATTAAACTGAAATTCTCAATGATTATGGACCAAAAATATTCTAAGTATATCTGAACTTGGGATTCATGGCCTAGCAAATCCACTTAATAATATTTGACTATGATGAAACGGGCCCAAGGGCTTTGTTGGTTAGGGTGACTTAATAATAATAGTTGACTTGATGACTGGGCACATGAGCTTTGTTGATCTGTCAAAATTAGATTTTAATGCTTATTGAGTTTTTGATTAAATTAACTACTAATTAGTGGTATGAATCGCCTTGGTATATGATGCCAATTGCTTGAGAAAGACATCAGTTCAGTTATTTGCAGATGTGTCAGAAATGATGTCTTGAGAATATTTTGAATTTGACACTGACCCTGAGGCTGTGTGAGATGCCCTGAGTTGAAAGAATTTTAGACTCTCAAATGAACTTATTACTTGTTCCTCTGGCCAAGTGCCATTAAAAATGAGGCGTCTTGGGTAAGTTGTGGTGAAAATCAAACCCTATAAAATATCTCAAAGTTGATACTAATAAAGTACAATCAACTATTACCACAAGTTCATATTTTAATTTATAAGCTTTTAAATATTTAATACTTTACATTATATTAAGTTGAGAATTTACTTGGGATCAGAAGGATCAAGTCAGCGTGCCATTGTCTAAGTAACAACAGAAGGATACAGCCTCAAGTTGTATTTATTAAGGAGTTATATCTCAACTATTGTCACCGTCTGGTCTATTGTCATCATATAATAGATTATCAAAACTCCACCATATTGCAGAAAAATAATCAGCCATCTGAAGTAGGGCAAAAAACTTCAACAAGTGGCGCTCATGGCTGAAAACGCAGATGGTGCCCACGCTGAGCAGGGGAGCAACCCATGGCTATATCAATTTTCAAGGATAAATTTACAAAATTTCAAGACTCAGCGGACATAATGAGTCATCAAATTGATAATCTCACCAAAGAAGTTACTTTTATTAGTGAGGCAAATAATGCTCTACATAAAGAAGTAAATCTTTTAAAGAAATTAATAAGATAAAACATCAAGTGATTTCTGCTCCTCAATTTCAAATGACCAATCTGGATGAGAAAATTGCAATATTGAAGGATTGGGACAATGTTCAGAGCCAGCATTCCCAAATCGATTCTAGTGACAGTGATGCCTATGAACATTATGAGTTTAATTCTGGGCCACATCGGCAATTGCCACGTAGAATGGTTGCTTTGGCCAATCCAAGTTCCTCTAACCATGACGCAGCGCCTCAGCACCTTGATATGCCTGGTTCAAGCCAGCAGAGATTTAATCATAATACTCATGAGCAGGAGAATGATAAGTACTAACCATCAAACCTGCCTGCTTTCAATAATAATGAAAGTATAGCCACTTTTATCAAACGCTTTGAAATAGCCATGTATGGGGCCAGTGACCATAACAAAGCGGCTACCATGATCAACTGCTTAGACGAATGGAGTATTGAGTTAATTATTCCTCATCAGGATGAAAACCCAACCTACGCCGAAGCCAAAAAAGCCATGCTTCATGAATTTGGAGGTCCAGAACGAATGGCAACTAGAAAATATAAGTTCATGAATATCAGCTTTAAGAAAGATGAAATGATTGATAAATGTGCAGATAGATTCTATTGTGAAGCTCAAGTTCTTTTAGGCGCAAAGGTTATGCTCAATTTGATGCTAAGATTAAATTACAACATGCATTACAACCTTACCAAAATATGTCAAACACTTTATTGCCTGCTTTTGTGAAAAACCTTGCAACGTCCAAATTGGTTAATTATCTGTGCGGATGCTCACAAAATCATAGCTCCCCCAATACTGGATTCAGATCAGGACTGCTGCCTCTCTTGGAAACCCCTATAATACTAATAATACTTAAAGTGATCTACCTGTGAAAACTGAGCAAACCTTAAATGCAAGGGCCTCACGCCCATAAAATGAGATTACTAGCTATAACTGCAATTGTAAAGGACACTATGCTTCCTGATGCCATCAGCAAAATGTCAATGTAGTCCTTCCCAATACTGTGCAGGAGGAGGGAAAAGAAAAAGCACAATAGATGTGGGACACTCTATTGTTCCAAAAACACCAGTCCCACCTGACCAACACAAAAACATGGGCCATGGGGCCTCAATTACTAGCAAAACGAATTCTATTTTAGCACCAATGAAGAATTTATGTAAGTACATGTGGTAACTCGCTCTCAGAGTAAGGTTGTCATACCTGAAGCCTCTGAAGTAGTTGATAAACTATATATGCAAAAAATACTTGAGAATATTCTGGCTGAGGGGCCGAGCAATGCAGCAGATACCCCAAGCTTGTTGGATGTGAATATAGCTATGCCAATTGACACATTCATCAATGAATGTCCTAGGATTATAATACTCTGAAGCATACTCTTAACTCTTTGGATTCTTCCCATATCAACTTAGTAATCTCTATTGATTCTTATTAAAAAAGAGAGAAAAAATTGAAAAATGAAAAATGAAAAAGAAAAAAATTATAAGACATAAAAAATAAAAAAAACAATAATATTAACCTTAAAAAATGAAAAATAGCAATTAAGAAAAATAAATTAATTTATGAATTAAAAAGCCTCATTGCCGCTGCGGCTAAATGACCCTTCTTTGGGAGGTAAAAGTGAGATCAAAGCCAAGGGGGCTGGTTTGGGTTTACAGAGGATTTCTGGAGTTGCTGCAGGCGTAGAAGTTAAACTTTTGGAAAAAGTCAAAGTATAGCTGGTTGAACCAGCCTAGGAAACAAAGGCAAAACGACTGAGCTAACTGTGGCATGCAGCATGAAAATTGTGTATTTCAAGAAAAAGGTTTATCCAGGGCAAAAAGAATATTAATGTAGCATCATATTCTGAAGGTCAATAAAAATTGGATGTTGTGACCAAAGGAAAAAAGAATACCCTCCGCTTTTATCCAGTCAAGGAGGGGAAGTGTTGAATGGTTGACTAAACCTTAATTGTTGGGTAATTTGATAGTGGAAATAATAATATTAGCTGATGCTAATTTATTCTGTATCATATCAAAAATATCAGTGATTATAGACCAAAAATATCCTGAGTATATCCAAACTTGGGATTCATGGCCTAGCAATTCCACTTAATAATATTTGACTATGATGAAATGGGCCCAAGGGCTTTGTTGGTTAGGGTGACTTAATAATAATAGTTGACTTGATGACTTGGCATGTGAGCTTTGTTGATCTATGTCAAAAATTAGTTTTTAATTCTTATCAAGTTTTTTGATTGGATTAATTACTAATTAGTGGTATGAATCGCCTTGGTATATGCTGCCAGTTGCTTGAGAAGAGCATCAGCTCAGCTATTTGCAGATGTGTCAGAAATGATGTCTTGAGAATATTTATGAATTTGACACTGACCCTGAGGCTGTGTGAGATGCCCTGAGTTGAAAGTTTTTAGACCCTCAAATGAACTTATTACGTGTTCCTCTGGCCAAGTGATATTGAAAATGAGGCGTCAAGGGTAAAATGTGGTGAACATCAAACCCTATAATTTATCTCAAAGTTGATATTAATAAAGTACAATCAACTATTACCACAAGTTAATAGTTTAATCTATAAGCTTTTTAATATTTAATACTTAACATTGTATTAAGTTATGAATTTACTTGGGATCAGAAAGATCAGGGCAGCGTGCCATTGTCTAAGTAACGACAGAAGAATATGGCTTCAAGTTTTATTATCAAGGAATTTTATCTTAACTATTGTCACCGTCTGGTCTATTGTCACCTTACAATAGACGCTTGAAATCCACCGTACCACAGAAGAAGAACCAGCCATTTGAAGTAGGCCAAAAACTTTAACAGGTACACTCTGATAAAGGATAATAGCGGTTGTTTTAACATGTACATAATAATCCTCTTTATATTAAACTGCTTGATTCTTCTTTCAATATGAGGGTATTCTTTAACTAAAATCTACTGGAATGGCCACATTTACACCAACTAAAGATGATAAATTGGCGGAAAGATGTGTCACATAAATGAAATTTCTATGTACTATCTGATAAACAAAATCTTTAATTTCTCTGTGAAGCATACTTGTCTAAAATTCCTAGTTTGATTTTATGTTACTATGTGAAAATTTTTGGCGATATTATAATACAACTGATCATTGGCAAATGTACTTGGTAATTCTAAAAAATCTTTATATCTTGGGTGGGCTATCTTGATCAATTATATGATGGTAAAGAGTACCTACTCCACCAAATCTTTTCCATATTTGTGCGGGTGTTGCTTCACTGCATGTACTCATCTTCTGATAGGACAATTATTGTATAGTGGCCATTCTGTTTACACTCAAAGCAAATTATTTAAGATACATTACATCTTTTAAATTTAATAAATTCCCCCAACTTAGAGATGGTTTTAGAGCTGTACTGGAGTCTACTAATGAGAGTAACACTGGCGGTGCAATAGAGATGACTGGAAGCTTATGTTCTTTTTTGTAGGTTAAAACATAGCAGACAATTGTCGCATATAATTGCATATCTTGATTAGGGGCGTATCCTTATAAAACCATTGCTATCATGATAAAGTGCTCACAATGATGTTATACAGCCAAAAAACATATATATTTAGCGTCAACTCCAGAAAATATCCCCGCTCCAACTAATATATGAGCCTCTCAAGTGAATTGATCAGCAAACTCAATAAGGTTTAACCCATTGAAACCTAATGGTAAGAAAATCAGCTTTACGCTGTGCCATCAACACAAAATTCTTCATCGATATCAACATGGTTTTTACCATCCTGGTATTTAAAAAGTTGTTTTCTAAGTATTATGTACCTTGGTCTGAGCTCTCTATGCCTTATGTTGATTTTAATAACATGGATTACTCAAATCTGAGTCCAATTCTACATTAAATCAAATCGTTTAAAGATTCTGTACATATATACATCTTTTGCTGAAAGAGGGTAACTTGTTTTAATTAGAGGTTTTATTTCTAGAGGCTATAGGTCTTAAAATAAAAAGGTGAACCTTGGAATTTTTGTAAGTGGTATTAGGCTTAGGGGAGTGAACCATGTAGAAATTGGCACTTTGTACCTATGCAAATCTACGTTCTGCTGTGGCAGCTTCAACTGGCAAGGCGGAAATTACAGGTGGAATCCTCCATGGAGAGATGACTCCTTATATACTGAGCCGTTGCTACCAGCGTATCCACATCTGTTACTTAATTTGTTTCTCATAAAATCCTTCTGTAAACGCATCCTTCTTTCCTCTACTACAATTCATTTCCTTTCAATAGCTCTCTTACAAATTCGTCCATTTTATGATGAAAATCTTGATGATAACTTTTCTTTCTATTAATTCTCACTCCACACTGTGAAGTTGTTCAGACATCTATCTAAGAGTCCTTTCAAGTGATTATTCTGATGAAGGCTATTGCAAAGTTGGTTGGTTATTCATCCAAATGCTTTTAGGAGGGAATTATGTTCACATCTCAATTCATAATTTTCCTATCACCAGGCATCAATGCCTTTTTCTAATTCCAGCATACTTTACTCCAGTAAACATTAAAGTCACAGGTCTGGTTTATCTTGAGTTTCAGGTAAACTCTAGTTGAGCCATTAGATCCATAAGCTAGTTGTATTTGGGATTTTTGGTGAAGATGGGTTTTGTGGTCACCATCTGTTTTTATGATGCACATCCCCAATGAACTTTGTCAAGCTTAATGCTGCTCTTTCCTCAAATTCAAAGAGGTGACAAACAATAATAGGAACCTGATACTGTAGATATGCTACAGCGGTATCTTAGTTACCCAACTAGTTGTTTCTTGTATTAATCTTTCAGTTGCATTTTCAGGATTTCACCTAGTTTGTCCATCTTCAATTCTTTTACTCTGAAAATTCCTCCTCTGGTTGCTGATGGAGGAA
The DNA here is from genome assembly GCA_022478985.1 of Massospora cicadina. Lineage (NCBI taxonomy): Eukaryota > Fungi > Entomophthoromycota > Entomophthoromycetes > Entomophthorales > Entomophthoraceae > Massospora > Massospora cicadina. The sequence goes on from JAKSZP010011867.1 coordinate 231,169, forward strand.
TAAGTATTTCTGGTTTCATCAAGTCATCATGAATGATCAGGCGTATCCTGATCATAAAATAATATAATATTTGATCACTAAAAGATCAAAAAATCAGATTGTAAATGAATCAACACAAAACCTATAAATATTAAGTCTTTTCATTAGTATAGTCATTCTTTTTGCAACCAATATTTATTATTATTTTATATTTATTATTTAAATTCTGGAAAGCTTTTTTTTTCTCATAACAACCACTTTAGTTACTACAATTTGATTCAAACAGCAAATTTGGATAATCACACACAGGAAAGATGGGCAACTTTATCAATAAAAATAATACAACATGGGCAAGTGTCATGGCGAGCGGTGCACTTAATGGTGCAACTAAGGGCAAGAAATGCCCTGGAGGGGGACCAAGAACCCAATCTATAAAGAAATCGCAAACACAGACACCTTCTGGGCTTATGGTATTTACTGTAAAGCACGCGCAATATATGTACATTCAATTCAACCAACCCTTGTCAAAGGTGGAGCATGGGATCAGACTCTTCCTTGGGGATGATTCACCAACCCTGTGGGAGAAAGGATGTGAGGCACAGCCCTCACTTTTCCCTCACGCGGTATATGTAGCCACCAACAAAATGGGCTGCGGCTGGATCAATATTGGTTTCAAAAATGGCCAATGAAGCTGATGCCGCAGCAAAAATCTGTGTGGAAATTGCCCTCCCCGAGGGCAAAAAAAGTGTGTGCACCATGCGCACCAGATGGAACAAAGCAAAAACTTTGTTCATCTCTTTTGACTCGCTCCCCACCAACCTTCCTCATAAGGTAATTGAGGAGGAGCTCCGCAAAGGTCTCATGGCCTACAAAGAAATTCAGCAAATCAAATTACAGAGATTTCACTTGATGCCCAACCTGTGCACAGGCAAAGCTATCACCGTAATCAACCCCTTCCCAGAAGTGGAAGAGGACTTATCCAGAAATCCATGCACAACAGAATTTCATTTTGCAGATGGGGCCAATCAGCTGCATTCTGAGTTACACCGGAACGCACACCACTCATTTGCAACCACTGTGGCTCACTGGGCCACAAGGAACATGCATGCCCTGTGAAAGAGGTTTTAATGGAAAATGATTTTTGTGAGGAAGCAATGGACGAATATAATGAAAAAATCGCCAAAATGACTGACAGTCACCACCCATTCCGCTGGGGTGAAGATGGACTATACTCCATCATGGACCCAGTTACAAGTAAACAACATAAAGCGGCACAAAAAGCCCACAAGCGAGCAGTGGCTGAAGCGGCAGCACACTCGGAGTCTGCCATTAACCCCAGACAAATTTGGGAGGATATTTTGGATATTCAGTGAACCAACCAATCAGAACAATATTCCCAGGTTGAAAATTTTCACAGTAACTGGACTGAGTCACAAAGTGACATCAGTCATGCACAGGAACAATGCAACCGCAATTTGGGCAAAAATGTGGTGCATAATTCACCAAAGTCAAACCTCAAAAATATAAAATCCAATTAACAATCCGCATCAAATCAACATGAGACCTGTGCAGGAAAAGTTGATGCAAATGCAAACTGCAATTCCCTTGAATCATTGGGTCAGATCAAGGGAACCAACAATGGCAGTGAAAGAGTTGGAGTACAGATGTGGAGCATGGCCAAAATGAGCTGCGGTGGGATAGGGCCAGAGGGCCCTCCCAACCACTCCTGAGGCGCCGCGGGCACCTCAGTGTCAATAGGGATGCTAAACATTGCGGGAGCCAGGGCTCATACATCCCAAGCCAAAAAGCTAGAATTCCTGCAAAATCCTCTTGTAGAAATCTTGGCCATCCAAGAAACCCACTGTCTACAAGGGGAAGAAGGATCCTGGTCATCCTGGGTCTCACCATCACAATCAGTATGGATGTCTCAATGTGGGGTGATCGTCTGAACTAACAAAAAATTAAAAATTACAATATCTCATTATACCTTCATGGCCGCGTCCTGGTAGCAACAATCACATGCCAAGAGGAAATAATTTTGATAGCATGTATCTATGCACCATGCACTGCAACCGAGAGAAAACAATTTTTTGAAAACATTTCTACTCTCACCCTCCCACCAGATACCATTATGTTAGGCAATTTCAATGCTGGGATAACCCCGATACAGATTGATGGCCTAATCCCAGGGGATACCCACCTGGACACATTGAATTCGCCACAATGAAGCCATCTCTTGGCCTACAGGATGCTCTCCCCCCAGTTCACCACTCCTTCCCCACATGACTTGGCCCAACATACACGAGGGAGCACTCATATCAATGAGTCACATTGACAACATCCTTATTCCACAATCCCACCGCTCAAGAATATCCAAATTTATAACAAAAAAGATCAATTTTTCTGACCACCAATTAGTTATGGTGCAGTTAGTGCCAACCCAATCCCACACACAGGTGTCACCTTGGAGAAAGCTTTACCTGGAAAATATAAAATTGCCCAAGATATCCAACTGGGTCAAAAACAAGGCTACAAACCCAGAATTCACAGCCCCATTCACTTTGGATTCCATTGAAACACGGGAAAATTTCAAAAAGGACTTAATCAACAAAACCTGAAATATTGCATCACATAAGTACACCGCAGACACGGCCACAATCAAGCGTACCTTGGTGGAACTAGATCACCTGGAAATAAATACTCCGATATCTGGCTATAGCCCCAACTGGGGATGAAAATGGGCAGAAATCTCTGCCCAACTTACCAATCTCATCTTTAAACACCAACACAGAATCAAAGTATCAAACAAAGGTAAGTTCATAAAGGAAGGCGAAGCCTGTTTGACATACTTTTTTCACCAATTCCACTCCCGCAGAAACCAGCCCACGTGCACACAGGTCCACAAGACCAATGGCACCGTGGCAACTGACCCTGAGGAGGTCAAGGTGGAAGTACACTGCTATTACACCAAATTATATCGTGAAACGCCAACAGATTCACAAAAGATTAAAGAATTTATACAAACTGCCGAGATACAAAGTACTAACTGTTTTACAATATACTATCCCTTATTACACGGGAGGAGCTTTGGGAGACAATTCGCGGTGCACCACGTAGGAAATGCCCAGGGCCTGATAGGATACCCTACGAATTTTACAAAAAATATTTTCAACAAATCGCCCCCCTCCTATTGGCGTCCATGAACCAGAGCTTGTTGGAAACACGCCTATTACCAGGAGGCCATGAATCCTACGTTATAACCTTGTATAAAAAGGGTGACAAGTTGGACCTGGCCAACTGGCGCCCAATTGCACTCTCCAACACTGACACAAAAATTCTAACAAAAATTTTAGCAGCTAGATTAGGTGCAATTGCATCTGATGCCCTATCACCCAACCAGTTTGGGTTTATACCAGGGCGTTCAATCTGGAACAACATTCACCCTGTTGCAAACATTTTCCAATCCAAAGCAACTGGTGCCCTGGTCTTCTTGGATCAGGAAAAGGCATATGACCGTGTTAGCTGGCCATACCTAAAAGAATGTATACATGCTTTCAGAAGCCCACCAAGATTCATAAAATGGGTGATGCTCCTAACAGAATCTGCAACCATGGCTGTATGCGGCCCTGGATTCCTAACAAACAAGATTAAACCACACAGAGGGCTCAAACAAGGGGATCCCCTCAGCCCACTGCTATACAATTTCAGCTTTGACCCACTCTTCCAAGTAACTGACTCACGTCTCATGGGGATAACAGCACAAGGACAACCAACAGTCAAGATACTGGCCTTTGTGGATGACTGCGTAGCAGGTATAGCAAACAATGAAGATGCCTGACAGCTGGAACGCACTCTAGAGGAATACTCCAAGGTGAGCAATGCATCGCTCAACAAAAGAAAGACAGAAATCATCCTTTTAGGAAAATAAACAAACAATTGGGCCACAACATCAGAACCTCATACCAACACACGAAGAAAAAACCCAATCATTTTACCCTTTGCAACACCTCCCACCACCACTCCTGTCTGACACCTTGGAATCTGGCTAGAATCAGGGGGATATGTTTCTGAGACAATGGAAAGTAACCTGTTACAACGGGTATCCAAAAGCGTCGCCTCCCTCAAGGGAAGAACCCCAGGATTAACAGGACGAGTTACAGTTGCTAACTCGCTCATCCTCCCAATACTGTGGTACCAGGCCCACGCGATCGCCTTCTCACCTACCTTTATAACCTCAATCCGCGCGCTCATCCAAGGCTGGCTGTGGCCTGGCTCTCACTCTCCTATACGGATGGAAAAACTATTTGGCCCATGCTTAAGTGGAGGCATGGGACTAATAGATTTCAAGAGCCATGCCAATCACATCCTAGGTACATGGATAAAGGAAGTCCTTGCTCCAGACCTCCCACAACAACACTGGTCCAGAGCAGCAAGGACTAACTTTGCACAGGCGCTCAAATTAACCAACCCACATAGTCCACCCAGACTACTTTCATACCTTGCCAAGCACCCTACTGCAACGGGACCGCATGGAACCTCCCCTCATTTCAAACATATCCTCCAAACTATCCGCCGTATGGGATGGACCATATAGAACATGGGTACTATACAGGGAAGGGGACGACCCAGCCCCCAATTCAAATTAAGAAACCCAGAAAACCACCCCAGAGAGATATGCTCGCAACAACCCCAAACATAGCTAGGATAGAATACCTAGATATGTTGGACATTCCCTATGATTTAACCACACAGAAGGCAATGTGGAAAATGACTCACCACCCACTCCTACAACCCAAGGATAAGAGCAATCGATTAGCGCTGCCTGAGAAGGACCTATAGGACGGCGGACTGTTCCAACTCCCTCCACAAAACATGTGCAGTATGTGGAGGGGATCCCTACATCACCGCCTAGAAACATGCCCCCCAACTAAAGCTATATGGCAGGAAGTCGCACGCCTGCTCAAGATCCAAAATGAACAGGAATTCTCGATATCAAAGAGCATCTTCGCGCTCCAGATTGAGTCACCAATCCCATACACACTCCGTTCCATAATAATACCCATTGCAATGTGGACAATCCACACAATTTCATTAGATGCGTTCAAGGGCACGGTCCCAACCATTCATGGGGTTATTAACAGATTCCATGTCCACTTACTAGAGCACTTCCAAGCCTGGCTCTATGGATATGAGACCAAGGCAAAAAGCGCTCATAGAATCATGGTTCCCACTCTGGTTCCTCCACACAGACCCTTTCCTTCACACCTGCTCCATAGCAGGGGAAACTTTCTCGGAGTAGCGCACCACTCCCCCCATACCTGGCAGTCCCGCTGACAACAAGGGTAACTTGAGTACCCTGGGGTGCCCAATTTTATATTTGTCGGTTATTCTCTTAGTTTCACGTATATTTGGTAATGTCCATCCCCTGGTCAGCTTACCTCAGTTAAATAAAAAATATTTAAATTCTGGAGACTCTCTTTCCGCTCAGCATAACTTTCTGAGCAATTTATATGGTTAATAAAAGTAAAACTTAATCACCTGTTGTAGTTTTGCTCTGATGTCCTCAGATTCTCCGCTGGCTGCTCCAGTGTGGGGCAGCGGCAAAACTCCCCCCACCATTTTCCATCTGAAAGGAAAACGCGCTCAGACTGGCTCACCCAGTCACACCAAATCCCTAGGCTGATTTCCTCCCAAGGATCCTAACGCCCACCTCAATCAAACCCAAGCAGTGCCCCATTGCCACCTGGTGCTCCCCCAGAGCAACATGTGATTCAGCCTTAGGATCGAATATGGGAAACTTTTCCCATACAATGACCAAGCCAATATCAAGATAGCCCAGGTGGTGATGCGTCCCGCCTGTTTTATTGACTTCCACCCCTATAAGGGGTATTTCATCTTGGCTTCACCTGTGAAGCTGATGCCGCCACTGTGGAAACGGTGCCCCTAGTCTTCCAGGATACTCCTCTCCCAACAACTTGGACCTAGCTCCCAGCGGATACCACTTTGGTGGCTCAGTTCGCTGGTTTGCCTACCCACCTTCCTCCTGAGGTGCTCACCCAGGAGCTTATGGAAGGTTTGGCAGCCTATGGCTCCAACCCCATCTTGCAATTTGTGGTCTCAAATGGGGCCACACGCCTCTCTGGGCCTTGGGTGTATGCCACAATCAGCCCTGAAACAAACAAAATTTCCCCATTGATTCCATCTCATGCTGCTATCCCCTCTGCCCCTGACCATCCATTCTAGGCCCGCGTCAAGGGCAGATGGACGATTTGTCCGTGCTTTTTTGAGTTAGACCACTTGAAACGCAAGTGCCCAATCTAGCATCCTCTGATGGCGCTGATAGTTCATCTGATGGCCATCAACCTACTGCCCACCCCAAGCCAATTCCAGCATGGGGTACAATCATACCTCCCCCTCCCCCAAAGCCTGTTGCTGCAGCTGCACCTGCAGCCACCAATCATCCTCCACCTTGCCCCAGTGCTACACATGATTCTTCCAATCAAGCGCAGGATTGGACCCCAGTTTGATCTCATGCAACCTCCAACAAATCAACCAATCCTCAACCATACGTCAATTCCCCAATTCAATTTTTCCAGAACCCATGGGAGTTTTTGGATGAAATCAATGAATTAGGTAATATCATTGAAGAACCATTGCTGCAAGTCGACCAGTTCTGTAATGTAAAAGGGATGCAGAATTCCCCCCTCATTTTTATATGCTCCAAAGCCAAATGCCAAACCATTCCACAGCGACCACCAGCTTGCAGTAGAAGCAACTGCCACACCAGATTGCCGTCCCCTCTGCAAATCTGCCACCAAATCAGTGGCGGCACTTGCAGGAGTAATTCCGCCTCCTGTTATCCCCAAAATTCTTACTCCAAAAAGTAATATTAATGTTAAACAACTACTCAAAAATGTCACCAATGCTATCTAGAATGTGGTAACTGTAGCACAAAATCTGAAAGCTAAGATTACCTGAACCAATAATACCACATTTGTTAAACTACCAGATGCTTGCATTAAAGCTGAAAAACCTTTAGCCGAATATATTACTGCCATTTTTAAGGTTGGCAATTACTTGGAAGTATCAATCATCAAAGATATCAAACCACATACCGCTGATGCCCCAACGCCCTTGCTATCTGCCATGACATAAACCCTACTCTGGGAAGAGATAGATGCTGCCAAAGATAAGCCCCCCAATCCCCCCTCAACTTCCACCATGGAGGGATAAGCAATCTCTGCTGCCCACCTGGTTGGTTGTTTTGTTCAGTGTGTTTCATTCAATCACTCATTTGGGCGTTTTGTTTGAATTAATTAGTTACGTTACTTTTTAGTTTTAGTTTTTAGTTTGGTAATGTCCATCCCGTGGTTGGCTTACCTCAGTTAATAAAACTTTAATTTCTGGAGATTCCACCAAAGTAACTTTGAGAGAATACCTGACATTTTAAGAGTGTAATTCAAAAAAACAAAAAGTGGTGCTCACTACATGGGCACTCTGAGTTATGCATTTGTGAGAATATTGATCACTAAGATGGATTCTCCTTTTCCGCCCAAAGAGTCTCAGGATCATGAAAAGGGTATTTTTTTACGCTGGGCTCATTCCAATGGAACTAAAATCCCAAGGGCACCATCCACATTGGAGTTCCATGCCAATTTAGAGCTTAATGGTCATAATTTAAGTTTTATTACAAATTTAAACGCAGCCTGAAGCTTTGTGAGACACCATCCAGCAGCTAATTAATGGGGTCTTTTGTTCTGGAATCCGTTCTACTCTGTCCCAGGAAAGTGCTTTTCCCTCCAAAATTAGGGACTTATATTAGATCTCTTAATTGCCTGGGATTAGTACTGGGCCATACTTACGCCAGTTTGTGCATCCCGCGTTGTATCACTTATTGCAAGTAGTGAGAATACATCATCAGTGGATATTCAACCTTTTAGAAGGTTTTCAATCTCTGAACAATTATGTCTTAAAGTTCTTCAATTCTGCCTTTAAGTTTAGTTGGGATAATTGTGACGCAATTATTAGTAACTGTAATCTTCTTATTAACATGCAGAAAACAAATCTCATAACTTGACCATGGAATATCTAGCTGTATCAACACTCAGTTGGTGGAACGAGTTTGGGAAATACGAGTTGAGTGGAGAGTAACCTTACCAGCCTCTCCAGTCAAATTCAGTTGGTGGAAGAGGAAATAAAAATTATCCTCTTCCAATTGGAGCAATTATACTCTAAATGTAAAATCTGAATTAGCAAAGTGGAGGGAACCCCTGGGGTTGTGGGTCCACCAAGGGTTTAAGGTCCTCCTGGTCCAGTGGGTCCCCCAGAACCTAATGGGCCCAATAGTCCTATGGGACCTAGAGGGCCAAATGGACCTTCTGGAATAGCCGGACCACATGGCCCAGGTGGACCCCCTGGTCCAGTAGGGCCGCCTGGACCTCCCAGACACCCTGGTGCCGTTGGGCCTCCTGAGCCTTCAGGACCCCTTCAACACTCCAGCACTGTAGGCTCTGATTGTCCATCTGAGCCTAATTCTAGTTTGCTCTCTGAAATGATTGAATGATTGAGAGTGCAGTTTCATAAAGTAGCAAGGAATGAAATTTGACTCCAGATGGGGCACCTATTACCCTCTTTTGTCACCTTAGCCCTTATCTGATGAGTAATAACCTGGAAAATGGGATAAGGACACTGATATGTTGCTACAGGCTTGAGAATTCAAGAAGAATATACTCCAAATGAATATTAATTCCTTGAGTCTTAATAACCATGTGCAACATGAGCAAATTTTTGAATTAACCTGAAGATTGGATGCTAAGTGGGCCATTCTGAGCTAAATCTTTGTCCTAACAAAATATGCAATGAGATTGTCAACTTACACCTGCAAAATTCCTTCCAAACCTCTGACTCTAACTCTTAAGTTTCCACTCAACCAGAGTAGCCTGGGGTTCATTTCTTATTGGTTAATGCTCCTATGAGTTTTTAGACCGGTATTCAAGGATAAGTATTCTCCTGGGGAAGGGAGTATCATTCCTTTTCTTTGCTTATACAAAAAGGCTCTTAGTGAGGTAACAGACCTTCAAGGATGAATTATTTTCCAAATTGTCTTACACAGTTAGCACAGGATATCATGTTTCCCCATCTGATGACTTGTTCCACTTGGTCCCAAGTCAAAGAGGCTTTTCTAAAGAAATTATGTGAGTGAACAAAGTTTACCCTCCCAAAAACAGGCCTTTATGGAGATACAGCCCCTAAAGAACGAAATCATTTTAGGACTTTGCTCACCAATTTTATTGGCAGACTCAGGATTTGGTGACCTGCGGCTGGTTAAATCTTGAAAATGCCATTACAGCAGTTATGTCCGCTTTCTCTTCAGAGACTCAGTTGCAACTATAACTTATCAGTGTGAAGAAGAACTTCTGAAGTATCCTTGATATAAAGGAAGCCTTGTTGGAATTACCAAATCAGTTATCTGAATGAGCTTGAACCTATGAAGCCCTAAAAGTCTTCTCGTCCCAAAGTCTATGCTGTGTCTGAAAATGCTTGGGCTATCCAATACAATTATTGCTACCTGTACTTCCATACAGAAGTTCGTTATTTTAAGAAGAAAGCCAATGAAAAGAAAAAAGACAAAACTATAAAATTTGTCATCTTGATAATGATCAGGTATGAGTCAAGATGTCCAGTCCTGCCGACTTTAATAAAGATGAACATTCTTCTTATGCCTTGCCATCCTTGTTGGCCCTACCTTATCAGTTTGGGAGTATGATTACTCATATTGAGCTCCAAGTAATTCAAGTTAAGGTTAAAGCTACTATTGATACTGACTCTGCCATGAATGTAGTAACCTCTAAAATGGTAAAGCAAATTAAACTTATGCTGGATATTTCCCATTTTAAGTTATATGGTACTGCAAGCCCCCAGAGCATGCAGTCAACTATAGCTTTTTTGTCTCTTCCTTTGAATATTGGGAAGTTTCTATTGTAGTACCCGCCATTTTCTTGGATAATCTAAATTATGATTTACTTCTGGTGACCCAATCTTATATAAATTTCATGGGACTATCAATTTCCCTAATCCTTTTTATCTCTTTTGGGTTATTGATTTCCCTTACTTTTATCTAGCAATCAAATTCAACATACCAAACGTTAGGTTTGATGGTTAAAGGGTCAAAGAGGCTTATTCTATTCAGTACCATGTGAAAGGACCTCAGACTACTCTTTCACCCAAGACAGCTGACATCAAAAAAGGTATGACTAATTTCCCACAATTTCTGTTGTATTTCCTCCAAAGTCCCAAGTTGTCTTGACACCTTTTTACATTTTTCTATACCTAAAGGACATTCTTTGCTAATTCAGGGTGCTCCAAACCCTTCTTTTAAGGAGATTTTACCATGTCCTAGGTTTTGGACTATGCTTACATATAGGCGCTACCCATCCTACTGGCGAATCTTACTGATAAGCCCCAAACTGTGGATTGGAGAAACCCTATAGCCTATATCAGTTGTTACCCCTATCTGGATCTATGATGTTAAAACCTTAAGTAGTTTACAAGAGTTTTTATTGGAGCCCTATAACGAGATTCTTACTGTGGGCCCTGAAATTGGGAAGCAACTTACTAAATAACAAGAAAAATTAGTTCACTAATTACCTGAGGAATATTCCAATATTTTTGAGAAACATACCTATGATTTTGGTAAGATGAATAGGGTAACGCATACTGTCAAAACTGGGGGACATCTTCCTATTTGCGCTAAACCCTATTGTAAGTCTAAGGTTGAGGAAGCGCAAGTTACTAAGGATTACACCAATTGTTGGAAACTGGATTGTTAAAAACATCTAATAGCCCTTGAGCATCCCCCTTACTTCTGTTAAAAAAAAGAAGGATGTATCTCATCAGGTGGTCATAGATTACTGAAGGCTAAATGCTGTAACCTGACGAGAAAGCTACCCTCTACCTAGGATTGATGATTCTCTTTAATTGCTTGCTGGTTCTACGTACTTCTCTGAAATGGATTTAGCCAGTGGGTACTGGCAGATTGAATTAGACCTGGAAGACCGTGCCAAATGTGCTTTAATTTCCAGCAAGAGAATATATAAACCAACTTGTATGCCTCAGGGTTAAGCAATGCCCTCACTACTTTCCAGCGAGCTATGGATGGGATGCTCTGAGATTTAAAGTTGACCTGCGTCTTGGTATACTTAGACGGTATTATGGTTTTTTCAAAGATTTTTACAAACATTTAGACCATTTATGAGAGGTTTTCAAGTGGGTTTGAAGCTCCTCCTTAAAGCTCAAGCCTTTTAAATGCTCGTTTTTCAAAAAAAATGAAGTTTCTAGGCCATAAAGTCTCTGCCAAAGGGATTCAACCTCTTTTGGACAATATCTAGGACATTAATAAAAAGTCCCCTCCTACTACTCTACAGGATATTCAATTCTTCCTGGGTATGGTCAGATATTATCAGCAGTTTATACCTAAACTTGCCAATCTGGCTGAACCTTTACTCCATTTACTGCAAAAAATGTACCATTAAAATGGAGCTCCGCTCAAAAACAATTCTAAAATTCTCTCAGGAAGGCTATAACTAAAGCGCCTGTGTTAATTCACCCTCAATTTGAAAGCCCTTTTATGTTTCATACCAATGCTAGTAATGTAGCCATTGGAGCTATTTTATCTCAATATAATGAGGACCAAGTTTACCATCCAGTGGCTTATTACAGTAAAAGACTTTGTCCAAGGCTGAGTGAAATTCCAGTGTAACAGAAAGCGAATGTATGGATGTAATTATGGCAATTAAGCACTTTCAACCTTTTCTTTATGGCAATCATTTTTCCGTTATTACAGACCATTCTTCCCTAAGACTGTTACAAATTATGAAAATCTTGACAGAAGGCTATCTCGTTGGGCTTTGCGGTTGCAAAATTATGATTTTTCATTATCCATCAGTTGAGCTCCAAACATCAAAATGTCAATGGTTTATCTTGAATACCTGTGTTAACCTTGGACCCCAAGAAAGAGAAGAGATTGTATGATTTAATTGGGAGGTCTGAACTATAGGATAAAGAGTCTGAAGAAGATCAAACCTTTCTCAAGACCATTACTAAGGACACCATGATACAGAATGAGTCTAGATATAAGAAGGTAGACTCCAGATGGTAACCCTTCCTAAATCCCAACTCTCAATTTGACGCCATTATGGAGGGGCATTACCAAGTTGGTCATGGGGGTCTAAAAAAGACCCACGTGTTGCTAAAAAGTCGATTCTATTGGAATAACATGGCTGCTACCATCAAGGAAGCTATTTAAGCTTACCTCATTTGTAAGAGCCATGGTGCCTCCAACCCTATTTACTAACATCAAGTTATCCCGCCTACTAAAATTTTGAAGTGGTAAGTATTGATGTTGTAGGACCCTTTCCCTGGGGCTTGCATGGGCATCCGCATTATTATGGCTGTTGACCATCTAACTAAATGGGTTGAGGCCATATTAATTGCTACTCCCTCCGCTAAAGCCACTGCCTTATTCCTCTACCGCCAAGTCATTACTAACATGGGTAAAGTCCTTATGTCTGAGAATGGGACTATACTTCTCAAGTTTTACTTGAGTTATCCCAGATAAATAATACTGCCCAAAGATTTGTGGTTTCTATCACTCGTCAATGAATGGAGCCATCAAACAAGTCAATGGAACTTTAATAGCCATTTTAAGAATATATGGCTTCCACTGATATGCAACGATGGAATTTTTATTCACCTAGTTCTCTGCTAGCTTACTGAATTAGTTACCATCGGTTCATCAAGATGTCATCATTTAAATGTATTTATGAACGAGATCCTATAATTACATCAAGCGTCCAGGCTATTCTTGATTAAAGTGTTCCTGAAAACTCTGATATAGCTATGCAAAATTTGGCTGACAAATTAATTTGACTAAAAGCTCAAGAGATGGAGTCAATTGAATCTACCACCAAAAAATAGACTCTTAGAATTAACAAGCATAAGTCCATTTACATGAATATCAGATTGGGGATTATGTTATGTATTATCACCCTTGCCTGGCACCCAAACATAAAAATAAGAGTCTGGTTTAGTCTGAACCCTATAGGGTTATATCCTGTAGAGGACTCGAATACTCCATCATACATGCTGATATGGGTATAGTTTTGAACTGAGTTCATCATAGATTTTTGTGAAGTCATCCTCCTCTACAACCAAATCTAGGGGGAAGTTTCAGGATTTCTCCTAGTTCATCCATCTCCAATTCTTTTACTCAAAAATTGCTCTGCTGGTTGCTGAGGGGGAATTAATGATTCTGATCGCATCTAGTCATCTATGAATGATCAGTTGTATCCTGATCATAAAATCTTAAAATATTTAATCTCTTGGAGATTATAAAGATCAGTTTGGAAATGAACCACCACAAAACCTATAAATATTAAGTCTTTTAATTAATAAAGATATCTTTTTTGTGAGCCAATATTTATTATTTTATCTGATTTTTTTATTTCTGGAGATTCCACCAAAATAACTTTGAGAGAATACATGCATTTTTGAATAGTAATTCAAAACTTCAAAAAGCATCAAGCGTGTTGACATCATGGATCCATTTGATAGTTAGCCCTCTACTAGTCATGAGGTTGCACAAACTTGTGGAGGCTCATAATTTAACTTTGGGACTAGTCAATAAATTTTACATGTGCTTCTGCTAAGCGCCCTTAAATTTTGAATTACTGCAATATATACTACAAGAAAATGCTGTCAAGGCATTCCACAGTAAAGCGGTTATTTTTTGTTGGGCTAAGTATAAACTCATTACATTGCTAATTTTGATATTGTGGTGGTTCTACACTCATAAAAGCTAGAAGATAGACAGCTGCATGTGAGTGACAAGATACTTCAGCATATATTTATGCAAAATAAGTCCTCTAGTGATGAAAGCTGTAGTTGATTTAAGGTAATTGTTGAGAAAGGCTCAACTATAGGGGTTTATTTTTTGACCTAAGGAAAACTTCTTTTGAGATCACAAGTTTTAATAATACTACTATTGGTACTAACAATCTAGTTGTTTAGAGTAGCAATTGAGTCTCATATGACAAGGCCAATGATCAAAATATTTTACAAAAAATTAAAGCTTTTTTATAGGCTTTGTTCAGTCTAAAAATCTTAACAATGAAGGTTTTTATATACCCCTGACCGCCGCAATAATTTGACAGCCAGTTACCATGACTTCAGAGGATGCGCAAGTATAAATACTGGTCCTGAAGAGTATTTGCACAACTCTCTTATATGACGCTTTGGAGGAACCCCTTTATATATCTTTGTTTTCAACCATCAATAATGGTGGAATTACCAAACCCCCATCTGAATGGAGTTTTATCCATTGGTACAATGCTTTGCAATATGCATATCACCAAAACAGGAAGCAAGTTAAATTTTAAAGCTCCATTAATTGAGATGCCTGAGGTACCCATGCAGCTGCAAGAGCCACAAGGGTTACAAGAACGACAGAATCCACAGTTATTCTCAGAACAGAAGCTATGCATAGACACACCTGCAATACCTCCAAAATTTAATATACAAAAGAAGCCCAGAGGATCCCAGAGGATCAAGGAATTTGACTCTGCTGGTATAAGGATTCTCCCTTTGTTGGAGGAAACCCCAACTAGGGGTCACAACCCGCCTATGGGAGGATGCCAGATTGGGCTCCCCATTAAATTGGGGTAAGCCCACTCTGAAGTATCAGGAATCGACCCCAATTATTAATTTATTAGTAAATTTGTGACCAGCAACTAATGCTGAGGATGCCAACCAATCAATAAGGCTGTAGGGAATTACATTCTGATGTTGACATAATCAATTAACCCTTTCAGGCGCACCGGCGACTTATGCCAAGGATGCGCCCATTCCCCATGTATTATTTGTTTCCCTCAGCTTTGGCAATTAATACAGAATCCACCTGTTTCTGATCCATCAAGGTTCTATAAATACCTTGAGGATCATTTTGATAAATTCATCATTTCTCACCTATCTCCTTTCCATTTTTAGCTTTACTTTGGGCCTTGATGGCCTATTAAATCTCTGGGGGCTTTGAGGCCCTGATTAATAGGGGCTGGGTTGGAGTTCCTGCCCCAAAGTCCTGACAGTGGTGCTCACTACAGGGGCACCCAAGTTCTCAGCTAGAGCTAAAAATGATAGGAGGAGGGGCAATCCCTGGCCTCTGACCTGAGAGGGCAAGCCAGGATGGGGGCTAATGGCCCCCAAAACTAGCCTGGGCGGCCAAGCCCAGGTTTCTGGGGAGTCATCCCCAATGCCAGCTCTTATGCCAATGCCAGCCACAGCGCTGATGCTAGGACCTCCTCCTGATGCTGGCCCCCACGCTGATGCCAGCCCTAGCACCAATGCTGGGTGTCAACCCTGATGCTGGGACCTCCTCCCGATGCCAGCTCCCATGCTGATGCCAGCTCTTATGCCAATACTGGGGCTACTTCCCTATGATGCTCACCAGATCACACCGTTGAATCTGCACTAGCTACCTTGGCCCATTCCTCCATGCCACCCAGATCTGGTGCCCCCGCCTCAGCTTTGACCCCTAGTCAGGGCTTGGAGGGGCTCTGTCAAAATTCTCCCTTCATTGTGGGAAGCCCCAACTAGTGGTCACAACCCACCTACAAGCGGATGCCAGATTGGGCTCCCCATTAACTTGGGGTAAGTCCAATCTGAAGTATCAGGGATCGACCCCAATAATTAAATTAGTAGAAAATTTGGCACCAGCGACAGATGCTGAAAATGCTAACCAATCAATCAGGCCATGTGGAATTACATTCTGACATCGACCCAATCAATTAACCCTTTCATGTGCATTGGCAACTTATGCCAAGGATGCACCCATTCCCCATGTATTATTTATTTCCTTTGCTTTGGCAATCAATGCCAAATCCACCTGTTCCTGATCCATCGAGGTTCTATAAATACCTCAAGGATCATTTTAATAAATTCACCGTTTCTCACCTATCTTCTTTCCATTTTTAGCTTTACTTTGGGCCTTAATGGCCTCTTAACTCTCTGGGGGCTTTGGGGCCTTATTAATAGGGGCTGGGTTGGAGTTCCTCCCCTGAAGTCCTGACAGCTGGCTCTGAAACTAAGTTTCAAATGCACAATTGCCTAACTGAGAAGTTAATTTTTAAAAATGAAAACCTTTTTTAAGCACCTCAAATCATCCAAGCACTATATATAATTTACAAATTCATACTATAAAATAACTTCTTTCATATTATCTGCCTTTTTTATTGTTCTTTCATTTGGTATAATAACTTGAAATATAAAATTATTGTAAAAAGTTTGAACTTAGCCTTCTTGTTTTCAGCAGAGGTTGATAAAAGTTCCAGATTTCTTAAAAACATCCATTGTTATTTTACAAACCAAGGCTTTCACAAGGTTGGACACGCTTGAGATTAAAGAGATAATGTCACACTTACACAAGAATTAGACTCAAAAATCGCTTGGTGATGTACCCTGTAATAAAATAATTTATCATAAGTGTCTTAACAATTTTCATTAGCACCTTTTGAGCGAGCGGACCACCCCTGAAATAGCTCTTGCTTATTATAGAAGGCGATATCAAGAAATTATTAAGAGTATATGATTATACTATGGAAGCGTATCATGTAGAAAATTTTCAGAACATATATGTAACGAAAGTATGTACATGATGTTAACAATTTGAAGCAGCATATAACTCATTTGACTACCAAGCTAAGAAGAGCTAGATTATCACCAGCATAAGAGGTTACTAGAGAGCTGGACATGACTCAGGTGAAAGAGAAGTTGGATTCTTGGAAAGTGAGAATAATGAGACAGTTCTCTTTCTTTCAAAACAATCACTTGTTCAATTGAATCTGAAAATTTTAAAAAATCTATGCTCAACCAACTTTTTGTACCATGACGCCTTGAGCCTATATTGATAATATTGACGCCTGCTGCCCCATGTGGGGCAGTGGTGATCGCCTCCTGGTATTTGTCGGCTACTGCTGAAACGCGCCTGGAATGGACCAGCTAGCCCCCCAAACACTTCCAGTCACTACGTCCTGCCTTGGGACCTAGCCCATATGTGCACTCCCAGGCTGTTCTATAAGACCCCAGGTGCTCCCTCAGAGCAAACTTCACTTCACCCTTTATGTCAAGTATGGGAACCTCTTCCCTTATGTAAGCATAGTCATCATTGAGATAGCCATAGGGGTGTATAAGCCTGCCAATATTATATATTTCTGATCCTTCAGGGGTACTTTGACCTTAACTCTTGTAAAGCCCACCCATGATGACAGCACGGCTGCCGCTTGTTTATAAAAATACACCCAATCCAACTATCTATACTTGTCTGCCAAATGAGGCCACGATTTTGGTCCAGTTTGCTGACTTACCCTCCCACCTCTCCTCGAATGCCTCCACCACATAATCACAGTGAGTCTAGTGGCCTATGACACTGAACCCATGCTACAGTTTGTGTTTCCCAACAGCTCCAACCATCTTGCGGGGCCTCACACTTTTGCAACGATCTGACCCACCCATTATGCACCCACCTCGTGATACCCTTGCGCTGTGATCAGATCCGCCCTGATCATCCCTCATGGGCATACGTCAAAAATGGCCGCGCCATATGTCCCCTGTTATTTAAATTGACCTTTAAAGTACAAGCGCCCATAGGTTTCTGCTGAGGCTGCTTCAGCCGCTCCTACCTCTGGCATTTGCTCCACAATGATCTGCCAAAAAATATTGAATGGGGATCATTCCTCCCTCCCCCACCCTCATCTGCTGCAGGCGCTGCCCCCACCGCTCCACCCAACCAAATCTCAACTGCAATAACTATTTCTGATCAGATTGCAGCTTAGGTGCCAGCAGAATTTCCATGGTCTACTTTGCGCGGCTAATCAGCTTCTGCCTCCCAACCAACTCCTGTTGCTGGCCCAGCGCTGGTGAAATAAATCTTTTTGAAGCGGAATGGATTGATTATGCTAAACTGACCTATGGAATCAAACCTAACCTTGACTGGCCTGAATTTTTCAAACAACCCCCCCAATTTGACTCCATGGTACCATTTCTGTGCTTTGTAACAGATATTCAGCTTACAAAGGTATTTATTAAAAGGCTGTTGAAGAAGCTGCAGCCCCCACCAACTCCCTCCTCCACTGGACCCTCCATATGCTGATGAAGCCACTTTGCGAGGGTATTCCCATCCCAAATTCCCCCTATGATTTCCTTGAAGATGTCAAATAAGAAATTGAAAAAAATACTTTTCTACTAGCTGTGCATGCACTGACGTGGCGCTATTCTCACTCTTTTCTCCCAACTATTCCCAAACCCAACAACAAATCAAAACTTTTAGATAAATACCTGACTTTATCAACTTTGCTGAGCACCAACTTGCTTAATGTATCAAGGCGATGCACACCCCTGGCCTCATTAAAGAAAAATACTCACCTATATCTCCTTCTGTCCCGCGGTGAGCCCCGCTGCTCAAAAACATGACGCGACCCCATGTCCACAACAGCCATTTAAGGTCCATGACCCGCATAGACCTTATCCTTACGCCAGCGAAATTCCAATCCCACATTTCCCACTTCAAAACAACAAAAATTGAATTCTCCAACTACTGGCTGGTCTCAATAACCTACCACCTACCTGTCACAGTGGCTAAGGCCCCACATTGGTGCAAACTCCGCCCTCCCAAACTTGCATCACCAGGATTTTCCACTTGGGTGGAATCAGCAACTTTGGCAAAAGAGTTTGTTACACCGTTTTGCGTGGACCCCATCTCCACATGGGCAGCCTTCAAAGAGGATACCATCCACCACTCTCGCCACCTCTCCTCTCGACGCTCATGAGCCACATTGGCCATCATCTCGCGCGCTCTGGCAGAGTTGGCACACCTGGAGTCCAACATCCCAGCCACAGGATACAGCCCTGCATGGGGCCAGAAGTGGGCAGAGGCAGTCACCCACCTCAATGCGCTCGAAAGGCAACACAAACATTGGGTTTGTGTTCAGTACAGGGCCAAATGCATTACAGAGGGCGACAAGTGCACCGCATATTTTTTAAAAAAATTTTGCACCACGCCAGAGCATGGCCTGCACACAGGTGTGAAGATCAGATGATTCCATCGCGGATACGCCAGCTGAAGTGGCAATCAAAATACAAAAGTATTACTCCAAGTTATACCAATCTGATCCAATTCAGCCAGCTGAAGTGGCGGAATTTCTCGACTGAACCCACATCTGCACCGTTTCCCAATACCCAGAAATAATGAATTTGATTACTCCGAACAAATTATGGACAGCCATCCACGGTGCACCAAACTGGAAATGCCCAGGCCCAGATAGCATTCCATATGAATTCTATAAAAAGTACTTCAAACATATATCCCCACTACTGCTTGCCTCACCTAACCTGATCCTTCTGGAAACGCGCCTCCTACCAGGAGGACAAGAGGCCTTCACCATCACACTCTTCAAGAAAGGGGACAAGCTAGACTTAGCCAACTGGCGCCCCATTTCTTTAACTAACACAGATACAAAAATTTTAACAAAAATCATGGCTAACTGTTTAGGAATTGTAGCATCTGCCACCATATCCCCAGAACAATTTGGTTTCATACCCAGAAGGTCGATTTGGGACAACGTGCACTCTGTGGCTAATGCATGCCAGTCCACAGCCTCTGGGGCACTTGTATTCCTGGACCAACAGAAGGCCTATGATAGAGTAAACTGGGAATACCTCAGGGCCTGCCTCCATCAATTCCGCTTACCCCCTCGCTTCATCAACTGGGTGATGCTGCTCACGGAATCTGCAACAATGGCAGTACGTGGCCCTGGCTTCCTAACGGAAGTAGTCCGCCCTCAAAGGGGCTTGCGACAAGGGGACCCCCTTAGCCCACTCTTATACAACTTCAGCCTTGACCCAATACTTCGAAATGTGAATGCCCAACTCACTGGGGTCCATGTGCCAGGCCAAGCCCCAGTCAAGATGATGGCGTTTGCAGATGACTGTGTGGTTGGGGTGTCTAATAATAAAGATGCACGCGCACTTGAAACTCTCATCCAGGAGTATTCCCGGGTAAGTAACACTGCACTGAACGCTTCCAAAACTGAAATCATCCTCCTTGGTCGGTATCAAACCTGCTGGGCCCCAGCAACCAGTGCCCAGCCTGGCCCATCTGCTCGCACACATGATCGCCCTCCCAGCTCACCCCACACCGCCCCACTGGTGCTCCCCTTCGTGCCACGCCCTACCATAGGGCCAGTCCGCCATCTGGGCGTGCGAGTGGAGGCAGGCGGGTATGCATCAGCAGTAATGGAGAGTCATATTCTAGACAACGTGACGAAGCGCATCGCCTCCCTCAGAGCCCACCCTACTTCCCTTACTGGCTGGGTTGTTTTAGCCAACTCTATGCTCCTCTCCACATCTGGTTTGGAGCCCACGCCATCCCCTTCTCCCCAAGCTTTTTCAAATCCTTGTATGCCCTGCTGCAAGGATGGCTTTGGTCAGGCCGTCCACCATAAGTATGGATAGAGGTCATGTTTGGCCCTCATCATCATGGTGGCATGGGCCTGCTTGACTTCAAAGCCCATGCTGCCAAGATCCTGGGCACCTGGATCGCAGCCATCACTGCTCCTACACTCCCATCCCAACACTGGTCCCGCGCGGCCTGCTCCAACTTCTCCCGCGCCTTGGGCCTCAACAATCCATCAAACCCTCACTCCCTGATGAAATACCTGGCTTCACACCCATCGGCCACAGGTCCTCACGGGACTAAAACCCACTACAAACAAATCCTCCTCTCCATGCGGAGCGCTGAGTGGAGAATTCATATTAGCGGACACACAGCCCAGAGAGGCCACCCTTCTCCTCAGTTCACACAAGAGGTACAGGGGCTACCCATCCAAGATGGCGTGATCCCCACACGGCCCCATGTCCTATCCAGGGTGGACTACCTGGACATGATGGACATCCCTTACTCCATTGAGACCCAAAAAACTATCTGGAAATACGCACACCATCCTCTGTTGCAGCCTCAAATCCATTCCCATGTGTGGCGCTGCCTGAGGCGGGTGTACTGTACAGCTGAGCGCTCTAACGCTTTACACTCATCCTGCATCATGTGTGGCCAGTATGGAACGCTGTTCCACCGCCTGGAGAAGTGTCCTACCTCTAAAGTGATATGGCGCAAAGTTCAACGTCTGCTGGGCCAGGATCAAACAAATCCCTTCAGTCTGTCAAGAGATATGTTTGCTTTATCAATGGCCTCCCCCTTCTGCCATCCATTCATGCTTTGGTGGTTGCAATCGCCATGTGGACTATCCACACGATTGTCTTGGATGCCATCGCAGGCTCCACCCCCACCCTCCCAGAAGCTGTCCACAGATTCCGGTCTCATTTGGTGGACCACTTTCAGGCGTGGATGTTTGGATACCTCCCACCATGTCGCTGACAGCTGGTCTCCTCCTGGTTCCCAGTTTGGTTCATCAAATCAGACCTTTTCCTCCACACGTGTTCAATTGTGGCTACGGCCCCTGCACACGTTCCCTCCCCCTCCCCATAAGTGGCGTTCCCGCTGGCAACAAGAAATAGTATCGCTACTCTGGGGTGCCTTCCCTGTTACTAAGTTTTGTCTCTTTTGGGTCAAATTCAGAAGTGTCCGTCCCATGGTCGGCCTTCCTCGCAATAAATTTAAAATATATCTCCTTCTATCCCACACCTCTGACGCTCCAACCCCCATTTTGTCCATCTTTGCCCATCACCTGAAAAGCTGTCACCAGATGAAAATCCCCCTAATCCCTTTTCCTCTTCTAATATGGATGCTTAGGCTCAAAGCTGCGGCACCATGTCAGTAGCTATTATCTTATCATCCCTTTGTTTGGCACATGTTATAAAAAAGATGCGTGGAGGACCCCCCTCTTGGTTTGGGCACCACTAGTACTAAAAAATAGAATAATAAAACAGTACAAAACCTAAGCTTTATTTTTACTAATATAGAAAGTCATGACGACCAGTTGGATTACTTGAGGCAGGACAAGGACAACATCTAAGTAAAAAGTCTTCCACACCTCAGACTGTTGACTACTTTGGGATACCGCGCTACCAGTACAAACACACCAGCGATGATATTACAACATGCACACCGAATTAAATTTAAGGACCCCATATCTACCCATACTTCAATATGAAGGTTACTCCTTGCAAAGGAACTATTGATGGATTTCTTTAGTTATATGAAAACAGCATGGACGGAGACAGTGAAAAACAGAAATCTCGTCATGTTCAGGGATGTACGAGCAGAGAAGCACAGAAGGAGCTTGGTGCTACACTTTTAACCCATCACACTTAAGTTAAAGTAAGGTTTATTCTTATTGATAAGTTTGCAGGTGCACAGGATGTTCATAATATTAAGAAATTTTGACTCATCATGAGAATGGTAAGACTGGATCAATTGTTTACTATGCAAACTGGTATTACATCAAGGCCCATCAGCTTTGTAACTATAACCTTAGATCTAGTTACCACCAAGACCATCTTGCTTAATTTTCTTGTATCACACTTGCAACTCCTTATGCACATGACAGATGTGATCCTGCCAAATTCCTGAAGCTCATTATAGAGGCATTGATTGACGTTAAAGCAACTATTAGATGTAGTCAAGATATCAGAAGAATATGCAACGCCTCCCTTATTAAAAGCTGTTTAAATTGCCAAAGGTGCAGTATAAGTATAAGGATAAGGCTTGTTGGCCTAATGAATGGAAGTACCCATATTTCAAGTTCAAATGTAACAACTGTCAGCAAGAAGGGAGCTTCTGAAGAGATTGATAAGCTAAAGGAAAATAAGGAAAAGAACCTAACGAGGAGGTCATAAGATCAGACTATTGGGTCATGTATCACACTAACAGAATTAATGAAGAGGAGCCTGGTTTATTGGTTGTGCCAGGATACTATGTCATTAGAGCCCAGAGAGTAAGTGGTTGTGCCCACCTGCCTTATACCTAACTAAGCGAATTTTGAGCCTACAGAGTATTTTTACTTAACTCTAGCTTCCAAGCCCACGCCAATCATTGATATTATCTTGGATGGCGATAATCTAGTGAAAATATGTTCAAGAGTTACAAATGGAGACTGTGAGTCACCTGAGGCTTGCAAGGAGTCTTGAATTACTGTAGAGTTAGAAATAGAATAAAACAGTCATTCAGTTCTTACCGCAAGCATGAATATTGGCAAGAGCAGTCAAGAGTTTAAGTCATTATACACAAAATCAAAGTACTAGCAGTAAAAACTTTTCTTATCATAACAATCACTTTAGTTACCACGATTTGATTTGAACAGCAATTTTTGATAATAAAATAGGAGAGATGGGCGATTTTAATAGTAATCTAATACAACCTGGGCGAGCGTCGCATCAAGAGGTGTGCAAAACGGTGCACCTAAAGGCAAGAAACGCCCTGGAGGGGGACCAGGAACCCAAACCACCAAGAAACCACAAACTCAGACACCGTCCAGGTTTATGGTATTTACTATAAAACAAGATCAATACATGTATATCCAATGTAACCAACCCCTTTCAAAGGTGGAACACGGGCTCTGACTCTTCCTTGGGGATGAGTCCCCAACCCTGTGATAGAAAACATGCGAGGCACAGCCCTCCCTTTTCCCCACGCGGTATATGTTGCCACCAACAACATGGGCTGCAGCTGGATTGATATTGGTTTTGAGATAGCTGAAGAAGTGGAAGCCGCAGCAAAAGTCTGCATCGAAATTACCCTCCCCAAGGGCAAAAAAATAGTGCACACCGCGCGCACCAGATGGAACAAAGCAAAAAATTTGTTCATCTCCTTCAACTCGCTCCCTACCAACCTTCCTCATAAGGTAATCAAGGAGGAGCTCCGCAAAGGGCTCATAGCCTACGGAGAAATTATGCAAATTGAATTACAACAATTTCGCCTGATGCCGACCCTGTGCACAGGCAAAGCTATCACTGTGATCAACACATTCCCAAAGTGGAAGATGACTTATCAAGAATCCCCCACACAGCAGAGTTTCACTTTGTGGATGGGGGACAGTCATCTGCATTCTGAGGAACACAAGAACGCACACCGCCTATATGCAACCACTGCGATTCATTGGGACACAAGGAACATGCATGCCCCGTGAAGGAGGGCTTAATGGAAGCAGACTACTGTGAGGAAGCCATGGATGAAAGTAATGAAAACTTCGCCAGAATGACCAACGGCCACCACTCATTCCGCTGGGGTGAAGATGGACTTTACTCCATCATAGACCCATTTACACATAAACGACGCAAAGTGGCACAAAAAGCCTGCAAGTGGGCAGCGGCTGAGGCAGCAACGCATGCGGAATCATCCATTGATCCTGGACAAATTCAAGAGGATATTTTGGATATACACTGAGCCAACCAATCAAAACAATATGCTCAGGTTGAAAATTTTCACAGCAACTCAACTGAGTCACCAAGCGACATCAATCATGCACACTTTGAGGAACAATTCAGCTGCAATATGGGCGAAAATGCGGTGCACAATTCTCCAAATTATAACCCCAAAATTACAGAACTCAATCAGCACCCCGCATTGAACCATCATGAGACACGTGTGGGAAAAGATAATGCAAATTAAAAAAACCGCAATTCCTGCGAAAAACCAGGTCAGATCAAAGGAACTGACATTGTCACTAAGAGAATTGGAGTACAGATGTGGAGCATGGCCAAAATGAGCCGCGGTGGGTTAGGGCCAGAGGGCCCTCCCAACCGCTCCTGAGGCGCTGTGGGCACCTCAGTATCAATAGGGATGCTAAACATCGCGGGAGCCAGGGCTCAAACGTCCCAAGCTAAAAAGCTGGACTTCCTGCGAAAACCCCTTGTAGACATCTTGGCCATCCAAGAAACCCACTGTCTACAAGGGGAAGAAGGATCCTGGTCATCCTGGGTCTCACCATCACAATCAGTATGGATGTCTCACTGTGGGGTGATCGTCTGAAATAAAAAATAAAAAATTACAATATCTCATCATACCTTCATGGCCGCGTCCTGGTAGCAACAATCACATATCAAGAGGAAACAATCTTGATAGCATGCATCTATGCACTGTGCACCGCAGCTGAGAGAAAACAATTTCTCAAAACCATTCCAACACTCACCCTCCCACCAGATACCATCCTGTTGGGTGACTTCAACTGCTGGGATAACCCTGACATGGACCAATGGCCGAACCCCAGGGGATACCCACTGGGACACATTGAATTCTGCACAATGAAGACATCCCTTGGCCTACAGGATGCCCTCCCCCCGGATCACCACTCCTTCCCCAAATGACATGGCCCAACATATGCAAGGGAGCACTCATATCGATGAGCCGCATCAATAACATCCATGTTCCACAAAAATCAACAATCAAGAATTTCTAAATGTACAACAAAAAAGTCAATTTCTCTGACCACTGACTTGTTTTGGTGCAGTTATTGCCAACCCAAACCCACGCACAGGTGTCACCCTGGAGAAAGCTACACCCAGAAAACATAAAATTACCCAAAATATCTGACTGGGTTGAACACGAGGCCACAAACCAAGAATATACAGCTCCATTCACATCAGATCCCATTGTAACATGGTCAAATTTCAAAAAGGAACTTATCAACAAAACCTGACATCTCTCATCACATAAGTACACTGCTGATGCAGCCACAATTAGGCGTACCTTGGCGGAACTAGACCACCTCAAGCTTAACACCCCGAGATCCAGTTATAGCCCAATTGGGGATGCAAATGGGCGGAAATATCCACCCGACTAAACACCCTCAACTTTAAGCACCAACACAGAATCAAAGTATCAAACAAAGGTATGTTCATAAAGGAAGACGAAACATGATTGACATATTTCTTCCACCAATTCCACTCCCGCGGCAACCAGCCCATGTGCACACAGGTCCACAAGACTGACGGCACCATGGCAACTGACCCTTAGGAGGCCAAGGCAGAAGTACACCGCTATTACACCAAATTATACCGTGATACCCTGACAGACCCACAAAAAATCAAAAATTTATACAAACCGCCAGAATACAAAGCACACCGCCAAACTACAATATTCTAAATCTAAATACATGGGAGGAGCTTTGGGATACAATCCGCGGTGCACCACATAGGTAATGCCCAGGGCCTGATGGGATACCCTACGAATTTTATAAAAAAATTTTCAGCAAATTGCCCCCTCCTATTGGCGCCTATGAACCAGTGCTTGCTGGATACACTCTTCCTACCTGGTGGCCATGAATCATATGTCATAACCTTATTTAAAAAGGGTGACAAATTGGACCTGGCCAACTGGCGTCCAATCGCACTCTCTAATACTGACACCAAAATTTTAACAAAAATTTTAGCAGCCAGATTAGGCGCAATTGCCTCTGACGTTCTGTCACCCAACCAGTTTGGGTTTATACCAGGGCGCTCAATCTGGAACAACATACACCCTGTTGCAAACATATGTCAGTCCAAAGCAACTGGAGCCCTGGTCTTCTTAGACCAGGAAAAGGCATACGACTGAGTCAGTTGGCCATAACTAAAGGAATGCCTACACGCTTTCAAACTCCCACCCAGATTCATAAACTGGGGTGATGCTCCTTACAGAATCTGCAACCATGGCTGTATGCGGCCCTGGCTTCCTAACTAACAAGATCACACCACACAGAGGGCTCAAACAAGGGGACCCCCTCAGCTCACTGCTGTATAATTTCAGTTTTGATCCACTCCTACACATAACTGACTCACGCCTCATGGGCATAACTGCACAAGGCCAGCCAACAGTCAAGATACTGGCTTTGTGGATAACTGCGTGGCAGGTATAGCTAACAACAATGATGCCCGACATCTGGAACGCACCCTAGAGGAATAATCCATGGTGAGCAACGCATCGCTCAACAAAAGGAAAACAGAAATCATTCTCTTAGGCAAGTACACTAACAACTGGGCTACAACACCAGAACCTCATACCCCATATGAAGGAAAAACCCATTCATCTTATCTTTTGCATCACCTCCACCACCCCTGTCCGCCACCTTAGGATATGGCTGGAAACAGGGGGATATGCCAATGAGACAATGGAAAGCAACCTACTACAGCGGGTATCCAACCGCGTAGCCTCCCTCAAGGGAAGATCCCAGGACTAATGGGGCGAGTAACAGTTGCTAACTCACTCATCCTCCCAATACTATGGTACCCTGCCCACGCGATCGCCTTCGCACCCACCTTTATAACTTCAATCCGCGTGCTCATCCAGGGCTGGCTGAGGCCCGGATCCCATCCTCCCATATGGATGGAAACACTCTTTGGCTTACACCCAAGCGGAGGCATGGGACTAATAGATTTTGAGAGCCACGCCAACCGCATCCTGGGTACCTGGACAAAGGAAGTCCTTACCCCAAAACTCCCGCAACAACACTGGTCCAGAGCAGCAAGGACTGACATTGACCAGGCGCTCAAATTAATCAACCCACATAGCCCACCCAGACTACTATCATACCTTGCTAAACACCCTACTGCAATGGGCCCACATGGAACCCCCTCATTTCAAACGCATCCTTTGAACCATCCGCCACATGGGATGGATAGTAGAGAACACTGGCACTGTGCAGGGAAGGGGATGTCCCAGCCCCCGCTTTAAATTAAGAAATCCAGAAAACCACCCCCAGAGAGACATGCTTGCTATGACCCCAACCATAGCTAGAATCGAATACCTAGATGCGTTGGACATTCCCTACGACTTAACCACACAGAAGACAGTGTGGAAAACGACGCACCACCCACTCCTACAGCCGAGGGTAAGAGCCAACGCCTGGCGCTGTCTGAGAAGGACCTATAGGACGGCGGACTGCTCCAATTCCCTCCACACAACCTGCGCAGTATGTGTAGGGGAGGGTTCCCTACATTACCGCCTAGAAACATGCCCCCCAACCAAAGCCATATGGCAGGAAGTCGCGCGCCTGCTTAAGATCCAAAACGAGCAGGAATTTTCTATATCAAAGAGCCTCCTTGCACTCCAGATCGAGTCACCAATCCCATCTACCTTCCGCTCCCTAATGATACCCATTGCAATGTGGACAATCCACACCATTGCCTTAGATGCGTTCAGGGGCACGGTCCCAACCATACATGGGGTTATCAACAGGTTCCACGTCCACTTACTGGAGCACTTCCAAGCCTAGCTCTATGGATATATGAGGCCAAGGCAACAGGCGCTCATAGAATCGTGGTTCCCACTCCAGTTCCTCCACACAGAACCCTTCCTTCACACCTGCTCCATAGTGGGGGAAGCCCCCTCAGAGTAGCACACCAACTCCCCCCATACCTGGCAGTCCCGCTGGCAACAGGGGTAACCTGAGTACCCTGGGGTGCCCAATTTTATATATCTTTGTTTTTCACATATACTCGGTAATGCCCATCCCCTGGTCGGCTTGCCTCAGTTAAATAAAAGTACTAGCAGTATGAGATACTGTCGCTTCAGTCAACACTATGTTTTTGAGTTTATGAGTAAATAAAGTTTGCACCTATTATCGACTATTTGGAAAAGTTCAGAACTGCCGTGCCTAAGTCATCTAAAGAACTATGAGTTTATTCCACATTACTATTACAATTTGGATACATTATCTTGACTGCCTCTGCTGAGGTACTTGCAACGAAACTATTATGATTTCCTCATAGGAACGCAGTTCCTAGTTGAGTTTGCAGATATCATCGACTTCAAAAAGTTCAGTGATATACCTAAAACCTGATGCCACTTGTGCTATAAGACAAGAGAAAAAAGGAGTGGAAGAAGCAAGTATGCCTAGTCAAAATTGACATTCTATTTACCAAATCAGTTATATCTTGAAGACAAAGGGAAAAAAGAAGCTACCACTGAAAGTAGAAGCAGAGTATGGTTGCACTTGTATGCCAGCAAAGAGATGGACTTACTACTAGAGTAAAGAAGATCAAACTGGTCAACGTCAGTATTAATATACTGTAACATATAGTGCTTGAGATCTAATTCCACAAAGGAGTCAAAGACCAGGAACCTAGCGTGATGCTGTTGGTATTTTAGTATGCCCACATCATCCAGCTTAATTGATTATTTTACAATCTGTTTGCCCACTAGGGGATGAGACCCTCTAGTGGATTTGGGAATTATTATTGTATAAGATGTTATTGTCTGGTTAAATATCCCTAACGGATATTAACTAATCCGCTGGGTTTGATTCTTCCAGGTTGCTGATGTTTTTGTTGAGATAATCTCTGACAATAAAAAAGTGATTTAATTATAAATTTTGATGCTAATAATTTAATTAAATTGTTAAAATTAATTGGAGCTTGTCACCAAATGACTAAGGAAGTTATAAGTTGCTGAGCGTTGATAACGCTTCTGATAGCAACTTGCGAGTTAACCTTTTAGGTAATAGAACCTGCTGTTTATAGGTAAATGGTCCCATTACCTAAGCAGGTTAGCCTAATAAGGGTAATAAGCTGGGGTTGAGTGAAGTCTTTGGGACACATTCTTTGATTTAATCCAGAAGAGGTCACATTTATAGTTGGCGGCAGAATCTAATTAGAAGAATGAGGAAGATCATCGTTAAGTGCAACTTCAGGTGTTAATCCATTGGCGATGGCTGCCATTTTTAAACGGAGCACCAATGGAAGAGTTGGGTACTAGATTCCCCCTATAAATTCCCTTTCTATTCAATAGAGCATGTACTTTGAGATTAATAAAAATTTTTATAATAATTAGAACTGTCATATATTTAGTGTATATTTTACTCTAGGGATTAGAGTTGTAAGATAAAATACCTGTTAGACAATTGACGTACTAAAGAAAGATTTGGCTTCCATTAGTAATCTAATACCCACAATGGAATCCAGAGTCTGCATGGCATCGCTGTTCTGATGATATAAAAATAAGAACCACGTGGTGACAAGTGCAAAAAGTATTGGTCTATGAACATAATCCCCACTCTGACCAATTTGCTGATCACTGGAAGTAATCTTGACCACGCTTCAAATATGGGGGTTGAATTTTCAGGGTCAGCAGGAGGGTTTGTTCCGTCCATTTGTGTTTTCATTTGGGTAGGACTCACACTTAATTGGATATGCACCTGATAACGTGCAGCAATAATGGTCTCGATGGGTTTGATCCCAGCCATTTCACTTTAAATAACATCCACTGAATTTTTGTTCCCATTTCCTCTAAAATTGGGGCGAATTGTATTAATTGATGAGTCTATCTACCCTCCTTGGTTTACATTTAGGCTGTACTTCTAATCTTTTTGAGTGCATACTTGATACTGAGGGGTGGCAATCACTTCTTTAGGTTTAATCCCAACAGTTTCACACCAAAATGTGGCTTCCAAATCATCATTTCCATTTTCATCATACTTCAGACGGATTAAGTTGAGGGTTTGATTGTTCCATTTGTTCTGAGATTTTCAATAGTCATTTTGCTGGATGGGGCATCTTGTGAAACTTGTAGGGTATGAATCCTGAGGGTTTATGCACTGAGAGAGGCAATAGCTGAAATAACAAATTTGATGGCCACCATCATTACTGAAACAACTGATTGTGGACCCTCCATTGGTTAGGTAATTCCTTGGAAATCGCCAGACTAGTTAAAACTTACAAAAATGTTTAAAGAAATTTAATGAATTTAATGATTAAGGGTAGTACTAAATAACCCAGCACTCTACCATCAGTAGTTACTAGGTTTTTATAGTTGAAGGGAAGTGAGGGGCGGAGACTGGGGAACATTTCTTACAACTGGACGCATGAATCCTCTCAGAATGCTGGAACTTTTGAATCATGGATCAGCTTGCACATTGTGGGTACCTTGATTTGCAGTACCTGTTGCCAAATTTTCGCGTCCATTGGGGTTCCAGCATGCCAGCATATCTCATAATTTTCTTAGCAAAACATTTTTCCCTTTGGAAGGATCATTGTCAGATTGAATTCGGGCTAAAGTTCCTGTCAGGACTTCAGTCTTGATTCACCCAGAGTGCTTGGATTTAGTTGCATATTGTTGCAATTTTTTCGACATAGGCTTTGGCCAACTAGAACTTCCTGGTGAAATACTACCCTTCCACTCTTTGACTCATCATAAAATCGAGATGAGGGGCCTTTGCAGAAACCCACTGCTAGTCAAGTGTGTGCCCTAAATCACCTAACTTTTAATGAAAGTGCTCAGGAACATTCCCGCTTCTTCAATCAAAAGGGGTGAATTAAATATTAAAGTTTTATGGGTGCAGCTGTGATCCACACAGTAACTTTTGTCCATTTTATTTTCTATCAAGATCCCCAAGAATCCTGCATTAAGATAAAAAGTTAGAATCTCATAACCTAATAGTAGGTTAAGTTCCACCAGAAGAGAATCTCTGAACCTAATAGTAGGATAAGTTCCACCAGAACGAATAGTCAGATGGAAAAGTTCCATTGCTTTCCAGAAATATCTTTAAAGGATTAGAAGTACATTAATTAGCACTAGTTTAACATTAGAGACAATAATTAACTTGTCCTTGAGAAGCTCAACTAGGTCGATAGTCTTCATACTATTGCCAACCTATCCAACTATATCAATAATTTATTACAACGAAAATCATAACCTGTGCAGTAGACTTGGGAGCTGAAGCGAGCAACACTGATGAAAGTTTACATCTGGTACTTATTTCTGGGGGTAATTGGGTATCCAGATCTCAGAAGTGAAAGATGCCTTATTTACAATTTAATATAACAAGTAGAAGACAAAGTCCTGATTGGTAACATTATCAAGTACTCTGTAAGCTCAAGAATGGTAAAACATAGCTAAAGCGAAGGTGTATTTCTATGCATACATTGGGTCAGTTTATGCCATTACCAGCATCAAAGAGATTGGTCTGCAAGAGCCAACTACACTGGAAGAGCGTGAACTTAAAAAACTCCTGGATCAGTATCCATATCTTTTAGAAGCAGACATAACGATTATGGTCTTTGCAAGGGAGAATTTCACAGGATTTTCACTGGAAGTATAATAACTTTTGATAAAGCCTTTACCGCTATTTCAAGAACAAAGAAGAAGTCATTTCAAGGGAGTTACAATGACTTATGGATGTAGGCCTAGTATGCCCACCAATAGTACTTGGGCGTCGTTTATTCTGCTAGTGATAAAGAAGGATGGAACCTACTAAGTAGTCATGGTTTAAAGAGTACTTAACGACCTGACTAAGAAAGATTCATAATCCACTACTGTGCATCAACAATTCATTGAAGCAACCCCAAGGATCTCGCTACTTCTCATAAATGTACTCGAAAAGTAGATACTGGCAGATGGAGCTGTCATCAGAAGACCAGGAGATGTGTGCGCTGATAACCATCCAAGTACTGTACAAACTAACACACATGCCCCAAGGCTTGTGCAACGCCCTGGCTATGTTCCAGAAAGTAATGGATAAAAATTTTTAGAAATCTAAAATTTTCATTTGTGCTCATCTACTTAGATGACATCACGGTGTTCAGAAAGACATTTAAGGGCCATCTGGTACACCTGAAGGAGGTTTTCACCCGCCTAAGAAAGAACAACCTCAAGTCAAAGAGATGAAAGTGCTCGTTATTGAAAATTCAGTTATGGTACTTGGCTGTGAAGTGAACCAAAAAGGAATCAAGATCCATCAAGGGAAGGTCAAAGCTATTTCCAGGATGAGTTTCCCCAAGTTCATGAGAGATGTCCAGGTGTTCTTGGCATGGTAGGATACTACTGCCAATTTTTGTCAAACTTTGCAGACATTGTGAGCCACTCATGCAGCTTCTCAACAAAGGAGTACTGACCATTTGGGAACAAGAGCAAGAAGATGCCATCAATCAACTCAAGCGGAATTTGATGGAAGCCCCAGTCCTGATATATACCCATATTTTTTGAAGATCATTAATGTATACACTAATGCCTGCGACTTGAGTATAGGAGCCATCTTAGTGCAGTTGGAAAAAGAATTAGTAGATCACCCTATAGAACTCTACTCAATGACATTCATTAGAGCAGAGTGCAACTACAATCTTACAAGAATGAGTGATTAGCTGTGATCAAAGCTGTTACCACTTCTGCCCCTAATTTATGCCGTACACTTCTAGATAATTACAGACTTGCATGTTCACATGACTATATTGAAGGGGTCAATTTCCAGGACAAGGCTGGGCGCTAAGAGTCCAATAAGGTTAAGTTTCAGGACCTTCCTGACTTGAGGCACACATTGGACCAATGATGGGTACAGGCCAGGTATGCCCAGGTTGGTTCAGAGGAAGTGCAATCTGCCCAGCCATATATAATGGATTTTTAAATTTTATTCGAGGTGGGCTGACCTGAGGATGATACCGCACCAATTAGGGAAGTGAAGAAAATGGGAAAGGAGGATAAAGCCCAGAAAACCTCCATGCGCGGTGTATGATAGGCCAGGAACTCCATGGACCACCTTTGATATTCACTATCTCATTTCGGGGCATTAGTGCGCAAAACCAACACAGTCATAATCGTCCCCTACTCAAAGTCCATTACCAGGATCAAACTCGGGAGGCAGTGGTAGAGGGTCCATACTCTACCACTGGGGTATCCTCCCTGCCATGTATAATGGACATAGCGTAAATTGGATGTGCTACCTTTTAAATTATGACAGCTCAAATGAGTTAATTGGTGAATGGGGGTTCAAAACCCATTCAATTTTATGAAATTTCTAATTTGTGTCAGGCTCAATTTTAATTAATCACTTGAGTTTGGTTAATTTGAAGTACATTACCCAGTAAGATGGAAGCGTGTGCTTATTGGTGCACCAGGGCTTAGTACCACTTTCTCCAATTGATGATTCCCCTGAGTTGGCTTAAATATTTTTACTTGAGACCAACCTTTCTCATTGGTCGTCTTCCCTTTAATAAACCCTTCATTAGTTTTACATTTTTCTTGTGTTAACTTGGACAAACCTGTGTGTGGACCTCTTCGAATAGTCTTGCACAACGTTAGCCAAGTTTTTTGTGCAAATACCACCCTCTCATCTGGTGCACAGCTGGTCCGCTTGGGTCTCCTCCAGACCAAAGCAACCTTACACTCCTACACTGAACACCGCTTGGATATGGGCTCCTCTTTGGGGTCCACCCAAGTCTTGCTGTTTGTACAATTCCTATTATTCTACTCCACGCTTAACACCCTCGCCTTATGGTATTTTAGCTCAAGAACCCTCTGCAGGGCTATCTTTCCTTGAATACTGATGATTATGTCCCTTGCGTTGGTCCTGTGCTCCGTGCACCACCACGCTGGGAACTGGAGAGTTATAGACACTCTCCTGACAAGACTACGCCTCCCTAAGATGGCTGCAAATATGAAAAACCTGGTTAATAAACTTGCAAGATGGGCCTTTCAGTTGGAAAGTTACAGCTTGAGATCCTGCTTTGGTCAAGTGAAGCTCTTGAATGTAATGTCTTATTGTAATTACCCATTTACCACTTGCAAGACAACATAATTAATAGGATTACAAACTTATAGGAAGATCAGAGGAGGATTGGGAATAAGAAGGCGATTTAGTGAAGAAGAATCTCAAGAACTGTCAAGAGTGATTAGGTTTCATGATGGACAGCTGGAGAAATTAGTGTAGGAGAAATGGATACCCTATGTGAAGCTGAGCAAACAAATGACGATAATATTAGAAGGACTCCGTCAAGTAGGCCACAGAAGGCTACTGAAGACTTACCAGCATCACAAGGAGAGATTCTAATGAGAGTAAAGTTGGACGATATCAGTCAGGCTCTGGAGCTCTGTGTAAAATGCGCCCAGTACAAGCCATTATTGAAGAAGTTTTTGTTTCATCATGCCCCTCCAAGAGCACTTTTTAACAACATCTCCTTAGATGTTTTATAACCATTTATAAAGTATTCCAGTGGTAAGCAATATATCAATATTGCATTATATCACTTCATCAAGTGGGTAGAAGCAATTTTAAACAAATTTACTAAAATAAAAAGATTTACTATTAAATTCCTCTACAACCAGGTTATTACTTGCCTCAATTACCTCAAATACTACTTTTCATAATGGATGGAACTTCATCTCAGACGTTATAAGACATCTGATGAATTTAGTGGGAGTCAAAAAGCAGTTACCACGCCATACACACTCTCTATCAATGGAAGTGTGGAAAGAGTTAATGGAACCCTTACATCAGTCTTGAATAATATAGAGGTCAACTACAAAAAATGGGACATCTTGTTTCCATCAGCCCTGTTTGCTTACTAGTCATGTTACCACAGGATTATTGGAGTGTCAAAATTTTAAGCTCTATATGTAAGAGAGGCCTCGTTACTGAGATTATTAGTCCCAGTGATGTACATGGATAGAGATAATCTACCTTTAAGAAGATACCAGGAAGAGTTAGCGTAGTAGTTAATCAAGATTGAGTTGAAAGTTAGCAGCAATATTATGAAGTCACTCAAGTAAACTGCTAAAGAGAGTGCCAAAGACCTAAGATGCATATATTTTAATTTGGGACAGAATGTGTTATTATACCATATGCGCGGAGGATAACCTGTGAAGTGAAAGGCCATCTGGACAGGATCTGTAACCATTATCATAAATAGAGTAACTTAACTTTCTATGAAGGACAATACTACAACATCACCTACAATTGAGTCCATGCATGGGACTTGCTGTTTTCCCTAGGTATCAGAATAGGTAGGGTAGTGTTGAACTAACTCAACTATAGGGGTTAACTTCTTGCCCTATGGTCAAACCCTTCAGAAAACTTCTATTCTATTAACACTAACCTTGGCACTAATGTAAAAGCTTTTAAAATAGTGATTTAATATCACTTAACTCAGCCATCAATCAATATATCTTACAAAGTCTGAAGCCCCTTTTATGGTCTATGATCTGTTTAAACTTCCTGATATCAAAGGCTTTATATACCCCTGACTGTCGCAAAATTAAGACAGCTAGTCACCATGACTTCATAAACCGCACCAGTAAAATACAGGTCCAAAAGAGTATGTACACACCTTTTAAAACGACCTCCTGAGGAACCTTAGATATTCCTTTGAGTCTAACTTCCAATGATGGACCAATTAAAACTCTCTAAAGAAATTTACCCATTTGTACTAAACTGAAAAGTGATTATTTTACTATATATTGAGAAGAGAATTAATTCTGAAAAATTTCATTGATTGAGATGTCCAAGATACTCATGCAGTTTCAAAATATACAAGGGTCATGTAAACAACAGGAGCCACAGTTAAGCTCATAACAGCCACGCATTCACAAAGCAACAATAACTCCATAATAAAAATATGGAAAGGCCCATAAGGTCTGAGATTGTCAGAAAATTACAAGTCAAATGTATTATTAAAAGTGGTTCAGAGGTGAATAATGTAAATATTAGCCAAAAGATCCTGGGAAATTCCCGGTGGAACCCCTCAAATTGGGGTAAAACTTTTACTGATATTAATCGAGCATATAGCTCAAGTTTGGGTAGTTGAATTGCACTGACTATGCAGCGAAATCAGGGTAGTCCATTGGTGGTTCCTCCCCGGCCCATTTCCAATTTAATTTAAGCACCTACGCCATGAACACCCCCTTTTAAAGCCTTGGTGGGTGTCCCTCAAGGTGCAATTACTTTCTGCCAAGGTGATTGGCTCAAATATATAAAATTTTGCCACATGAACATGTCATACCTACTCTCAACCATTCATTGGCCATTTCATCAAAGTGAGCCAAGATTTGAGAGCTCCAATAGGTTGAATGCCATATTCCCTAATTTGGACTTTACAAAAGCAATCCAAACTTTGAGCCTCAACATTTAAATACTAGCATCAACTTATTAAGAGGGTTCTCTTTTTACCCCTTGCAGCCACAAATAAATTATATAAAAAACCAACCTCTTAGTATTTATTAGTGTTTGTTATTTTTTTTTATCAGTAGTGCAAAAATCCCCTAATTTATATTATTGGATTTAAGGTAATAAAGGC